>UESW01005108.1:464199-508622 GCA_900491605.1 Calamus simplicifolius
ATGAGAAGAAGGGGGAAGGAGGGTACGTTAAATTATAGTTGACTAGAATAGAATTTATAATTCTAGATGAAAGATTTGGAGTAAAGTTAATGTAAAAGAAATTAAAAATACCAATATAATATATAATATACATTATGTGAGAGAGAGAGAGAGAGATAAGATTATTTAATATGTTATTAGTTCAATCTTTCAATCCTTTTTATATTTGAAAAATTTTTTTCTTTCAATTTACATACCCAACGCATGCATGGTGCTGGCCGAGGTGAAAGAATCTAGGGGAGAACTCAACATGGAGCCGAAGACAAACATAAGTGTCCAAAATGTCAAAGCCAGTGCGCGTGAGTCGTCGCCGAGATTCATGATGGCAGGGCCCCTCAGCACCTCTTCAGCTCTCTGCTCTCTCCCCCATTTGCACCCACTCTCTTGCAAACGCTAGGGATGTAGATGTATCAGTTTAACTTGTGATTTAGCCTGTTTCCGACTTACCTACTTTGAGTTTGAATGCTTTATGAGTTGGATCAAACTTAAAAATTGGACCCAATCTAAAGCTCTGATCCACTTCAAATCATATATAGTTTTAAATAGAACCAATCTAGACTAGATTGTATATATATCATCTGAGTTTAATTAACTTATATTAATAATAATAAACCTAATCCAAACCTAATTCAATTTGATTCAAAAATTTAAATTATATGAATCCCTCTCCACCACTGCTCTCTAAATACCTTTTTTTAATTTATTAAACAAACTCTCATTTAAATTAATTTTCTCTTTTTTTTATTCCAATATATAGCTACATCTCTTCTTATTTATTTTTATTTAATTATATCTGAATATCCAAATTTCATTATTTTTCAATGAATTTTTATTTATAATACATTCGAGTGCCTCAGTCATATTAATATGTATTTATATTTGGCACAAAACTAAAATTTTTTGAATAAAAATAATTTTAATTTAGTTCTTGTCAATTTTATATAAATTTTTTAATGATTTTATATTTATTTACTGATTATTTTATTTTGTGTAGGATAGAGTAACTAAATATTTGACTCAGATTATAAATATAATATGACCTAGTTTTGATTGAACATGAATATTTTGGGTTGAGTTCTAGTTATAGTTGATGCGACTTGACTTGAACAGCCTCCTAAATTTAGATTATTTTATGAATTCAATTTGAGTTCAGCTAACAAGTTAAGTCTATAAATAAAATCATAACCTAAACAGGAAACCAGTTAGGATTGTGCTAAACAGGAAACCAGTATGACCTAATCTACTTATAGCCTATCAACCATCACCATTACCCACTGCACTACTACCTTTACTTCCAACGACACCAGCATTGGATTAAAATCAGTTATGATGGACTCTCCCATCTTGATAATTAACCTCTCAATGGAGAAAGTTTTAATTAAAAGCAACTTCTATGCTCTATTTCTAAAGAGCTTCATCAAAGGTGCTACCTTTATTTTGAAGGCGACTTATTCCAAATACACATAAAAGCAGTATTAAACCTCTCAATTAGTTCAACTCTATGCTACGAAAATCTAAGCATATAGTTCAAGGATTGACCAAAGAAAGATTCCAAACTTCTTCATCTCTTCCTCTCAATTTTTGGAAGAGTGCATATACAAATCGGCTGAAAAATTCTCTACCAAGAAAACTACGTTCTTTTTTTATTTTTCATTTTTAGTTCATGTGAAAAGATTAATTTGGAAAGTCAATAGCCATGAAAATTCATCCTGTTTGACTGCGCAACTAAAACAGCAAAGTTGAAATACTTGCTGGTCGTGATGAAGACTGGAAGCTGATTGTTTAGACCGGAGAAGCTTATGGAAGACAAAATCTATTAAATAAATTGTGAACTCTTTGGATCTCTTTTTCTTTCAACTTTTCTTTTTCCTTTACCTTTATTAATTATGAACATGAAAGATAAAGAATAGCCATCCGACAATGATACATGCGGACCACTCAGAAGCAAAAGCAAAAGCAAAATGGGGTGGTAGGGAGTCTACCACCCTCACTACAAGGGAATTTCTATTTGCACCGCTTCAATTGCTCCGTACATCTTCCCTAATTAAAAATAATAATCCTAAACTATCCTTAGCACCCTCCATCTCCTCCCCCCCTCCTCTCTTCTCCAGCACCAGCATCCCCTACTCTCCTCCCTCCTCCTTGGCACCGCCCCCTACCCCTCCCTTCGGCCCCCGTCTCCTACCATCCCATCCCTGGCACCCCCCACCCACCCCTCTCTCCTCATCCCCGGTCTCCTCCCCACTCCCTGGCTCCAGCACCCCTCCACACCATCTCCTTCCCTCCCTGGCACGGTGCCAGGAAGGGGGGGGGAGACGGTGCCAGGGAGGGGCACCGGGGCCGGAGAGTGGGGAGAAGACCGGGGCCGGAGGAAAGGGTGGGAGTGATGCTAGGGAGAGGGGAGGAGAGGGGGGGCTACGGGGAGGGGAGGGGATGGAGGAGACGGGGACCGAGGGGAAGGGATGGGGGGCGGTGCTAGGAAAAGGGGGAGGAGAGGGGGGGCGCCGAGGCCGGAAGTGGAAAGGAGATCGGGCCGAAGGGGAGAGATGGGGGGCGGTGTCAAGGAGGGGGAGGAGAGGGGGGGCGCCGAGGCCGGGAGTAGAGAGGAGATCGGGGCCGAAGGGGAGAGGTGAGGGGCGGTGCCAAAGAGGGAGGAGAGGGGGGGCTGCCGGGAAGGGGAGGAGAGGAGACGTAAGCCGGGGGAGGGGTGAGGGGGGGGAGGAGAGAGAGGGGCGCCGGGGCCAGGAAGTAGAGAGGAGACCGGGGCCGGGGAGTGGGGAAGGAGGGCAGTGCCAGGGGGAGGAGAGGGGGGACTGGCAGGAAGGGGAGGAGAGGAGACGGGGGCTGGGAGGGAGGGGCGGGGGTGGTGCCAAGAAGGGGGGAGGAGAGGTAGTGCCGAGGCTGGGGAGTGGGGAGGAGACTAGGGCCGGAGGAAAGGTGTGGGGGGTGGTGCTAAGAAAGGGGGAGGAGAGGGAGGGTTGCCGAGGAGGGAAGGAGAGGGAGGGTTGCCGGAGAGGGAGGGGTGGGGGGCAGTGCCAGCAGGGGGGGGGGAGAGGGGGGGCGCCGGTGCCGGGAAGGAAGGGGGGAGGAGGAGATGGGGGTGCTATAAGGGTAGTTTAGAATTTTTTTTTAAATTGGGGAGGGGAGTACTGAGCAATTTGAGTGGTGCAAATAGAAATTCCCTCACTTCAACCATCAGAATAATACAAGCAACTGGGATCATTGCCACTCATCACTGTACTTGAGAATAGGGCAGAATAGGGCCCTCAATCTATCACAACAATCTAAAACGAAAGTAGGCAAGCATGCAGTATCCTTTCAGCAACCCCTTTTTTTACTTCACCTTATTCATTTTCCCACCTAATGAAGTCCGTCTCTTATCACTGTTGCTAGTATTATTAGGCTGCCTCCCTGTCCGATTAGAGCCGTTTAATGCTTTCCTTGATGCAGAAGGAACGTGTGTCTGGAGTCCTAAATTACAGTATTGGAAAATAAAAGCCATTAGAATAATTCAAAATGGTTTTATTGAAAAAGAATGTCCTTAAAATAATGCAGTAAGTCAACAGGAACACCCAAGTTCGTTATAATGTTAAGTTTAAGCACAATTTAGAAATAAAACATGAATTCAACATGAAAGATATGCACTACATGACAAGCTGTATATCTTAAAACACAAGCTTGGGGCAGGGGAAGGTGAGGGGTAGCTTCATAGCTTACAGCTGGGTTTAAAATTTGCACTTATTCTGATGTAATGTCAAACCTTCATAGCTTGTTGAGAAATTTTAAGCAAAAAAATAACCCTTTGGCAACGAATAATAATAAAGCTCATGCAACAAACGACTAACAAAGAAATGCTTGAACTCATATGACCAAGGAGGATCCTCGAAGACTTATCAGTGACCAAGATAAAGCAAATTTTGATGACACAACTTTTAACCTCAAAGATGCAATTTACGAGAAAAAAGGGAGCCAAATGACAGACAATTTCAAAAGCATAAATCTCATTTTAAATTCAATGCTAGAGAAGTGAGAAAGGGTTAGAGATTGTTGAATATGTTAACAGATATATTATGGAGAAAATTAGTCTCCAATTAGCAAGCATCATAGATTCGGCGTACTTCTAATTCCCAGCTGTGATGAGATGACAAAAAGATCATGGACTAAAACGATAGGTACAAGAAAGGGAGATGCATCAATAGAACTTGTCATCACTGAAAATTGGCAGCTTAGAAATGCCAATATGATGAACATATCATTCCATCTGCCTAACATATCATAATGCCCTAGTCTTCTGCAAGGGTTTTTGGCTGCAACTAGCGTACACAGAGTGATGCATGCTAAAGGATTCTTATATGGCAAGATGCTGTGCTGATTATGTTCCCAACGATTACTGTAGCCTAGGATGGTGTTCATTATTGCAAAATTAATAACAAAAAAACTAGAGAGATTTGTCCCATCATGTGTGCGTGCATCAAACATTGAACATCATAAAACAATGTGGATACGCATAATTTAGATCATATGTTCTTGACCTATAAGATAATCTACTATAAAAAGACAAACAGTAAGTTATCTTTATGTTACTAAGAAACAAAAAAATTATCACGCAAGATTAGAATAAGTTACCACTGGCTAAACTGACATGTCACTCTAGCAATTTCGGCCAGATTGGTGTTCGCATTGTTCAACCAGAACTAATAAGCCAGGAGTTTTAAGATGCAAGCCAACCACCAAAAATACTGTGTGATAAAAAAATTCAAACATTTAATTTTCACGTTTAGATCCATAACATTCAATATATCTATGTTTGCACAATCATAAGTGCAGTTGCCGCTAAATTATGACAGAGACTCCTTTTCCATTAACAACTCTTGGAGATCAAAGCTTGTTTTCGTTTTTCTCAATGAAGAATCACTCCACATCTATAAATAGACCATTATTAGAAAATCATCCTTCAGTGCATAGCAAAATAAATAGTTAATGTAAATGACCAGTAATAATCTATGTGATGGTCATAAGAACCAATCAAATCAAACCAGTATCTCTAGAATGCCATACAGATTTTTGCAACAAAAATTAATAGGTTTTTTTTTTTAAGCTTTGATGTAACACAAGGAAGAAAATACACAACTGGTATATGCAGTGTAAGTTAACATTACATGCTGGACATATGAAAAATTGTCAGGTCACTTTCAATGTGCCAAATCCAAAATATAGATCCCTAAAATATTTAATGTTGTGATGATGGATGGCAATAGTACAGATAGGCCATTACTCAAAATCCAACTTGCTGGAAAATAATTCAGGATCAACTATGCTTATGAAGTGATATACAAGCCTAGTTTATATTCAATAATTATCAATCTTGAGAGAAATTGAAATATAACATTTCCCTTAAGTGATAATCTAGCATCTCGTATGCAAGTTACCATATCCATCTATTTTAGGGAGCATGTGTTTGAAGTTAATGGTTTAATTTGATAGTTTCATATCACATTAAATTTTCCATTACAAAGATATGAATGGGTAAAGAAAAATTATAATATATAATTGTGCATTTTTAATATAATGACAGCACTCACAATCCCTAGTCTAGCAGTAGCCATCCTTAGAACAATACCTCTATGTTTCCAACATCCTCCATAGGTTGTCTTTGGTTAGTTTGATTATTTGTGTACTTCCCATTATGTCGTTGATTTGAGTTAACAGGTGATGGTGCTTTCAGATTGAGCATATCAAGACTTGCTATTATATTCTGAACATGCGCGGGTCCTCTATCTTTCCTTGCTAATGCTGCTTTAAGGCAAGCTACCTGAAAAACGACAAAAAAGAAAGAAACTTGATTTCAGAAAGGACATAGAAATGTGAAACAGAAGGATATGCCTCATTCATCAATTTATAGGTGGCAAAAGAAGAGGCAAAAAACCTATTCCCTGAGCTCTTTGGCTTCTCCACTTTATTTAGTCGTGCAGCACCAAGTTCAACCGTAGCAACCCGCTCAGCAAATTTAAGCGTGCTAATAGCTTCTCCAATAGCATCCATCTCAGGACTTATATGGACAAACATCAATGTTTTGCTTGCCCACCTGATATGCAAATTTATAGAACTTAGTGACATAGAGATAGAACTTCTTTTAAGTCACATTGACAAATTACCATTATTAAAAGCATATATTTTACCAAGACAGTCTTTAAGTAATTGCATTAGTTTACTATTTCTGTAAGGAACATGCGAGTTCTTCTGGGCAAGAGCAGATATTACATCGCCTAGAGCTGGGAGTGAATTGTTTATATGCTGTGCCTCTTTTAGCCTTTCTCCTGTGACCTCAGATTTATCAACTCTTTCACTGCCTGCAAGATCAACTAAATGCATGCATCCACGAAGGATGGTTCCAGATGTCATATCTCTTCCTTGAACATGAACAGTCAAGCAACTGCAAGCAAAATCCTTTGACATCACATACTCATGTAATTGAATTTCATTTATTCTGTTATGGATCAAGTACAAAATTAAATATAATTGCACACCTATGAGAACGGCTGCTATGATCATTCAGTGCTGTAGCACCTACTGCACGGTTTTTCTGCCCAACTTCAATGACATCCATTGTTGATGAAACAGGGACTAAGTTTGCATCAGGTACATTAAGTCCCTTCTGGGAACTATTTCGAATTTCTAATGTATTTTCATGTTAAGGAAATTTATTGTTATTGTCAGAAAAAGTTGAACAACAAGAACATATTAGCAATAAAAATTATGTTTAGAAACACACCTGATTTTTTCCAATAATGAACTAATAGACTTATCAAAACATCCAACTATAGAAAGGGAAAAAATCTAAGGCAAACTATTACATATAACAAAAACATTTACTTGCATAGGAAATCAGACACATTAAGGAAATGCTTTGAATCATAAATAAATAACAGTGAGAAGGATATCTTTTGTTAAGACCATCAGTAGTAAGGAGGTCTCTCACTTGCTCATTATAAATTTCAATCATTTGAACAGAGATTTCGTAAACAAATGTGCCTTTTCTTTGTTCTGAGAGTTTAAACAGGTCATCAAGTGCCCTATAATTCACACCCTTTGTTTGCTCGTTCTGATCCTTAGGTCCACTCTGTATAACATATATGATCAGGTCAACCAAGATAGTTGGTCCAATGCATCTCAACTTTTTATGTGATAACACTTTAATGTTCAAAGTATCAAAATATAATGACAAGAAATCATGTAAATGCAAACTTCAGACAATCTATGAAAGCATGCAACTCTTTATCTTGCTTATGAGTTGTCAAATTTCTTACCATGGTATATGTTTTTCCTGATCCAGTTTGGCCATAAGCAAGTATACAAATATTATAACCATCAAGAACAGATCGGATCAGAGGTTGCATATCTGAGAATACCTCCTCTGTGGTAAGATAAGAAAGAAGTTAATGGCTGCTCGAGATGCTTTTGTATGGAAAGTCAGAAACAAAACACTGCATCAAATAACCTTGGGTTGCTGATGGACTAAAAACTTTATTGAAATTGAAAGTTCTACACCCTTCTTTTCCATTCTTTGTAGGGGTGATAATTGTGATATTTTCATCATCGAGACGATCGATAGTGCTTCTACTTAGTTGTCCAGGTCGGAAAGGTCTCACTCGGCAATAGACCCTAATGCTTCCTATTAATGGAAAAATATCAAGTTAGTCCGCTAGAAGTTTACTTCACACACATATGAATATAAAGATATGGCTGGAAAGTTTACCTTTCAGATCTTGCACTTGATTGTAGAGCTTTCTGTTTTCTTCAAGAACTTTGTGATAACCTGAAGCTGCATGAGTAAGGCTAAGAAGATGCTTGCCTGTTATACAAAATAACAGTAGAAGAGAGCATAAATATTTGTCAATGAATTCGGATAGCCTCAACAGATTCACTCATGAATTTCTTTCTATCTTACCAAGCTTACTGAATTCCTCAGAGTACTTCATTTGCATGAACTCCATAGCAGCTTTAGTAGTTTGAAGAGTACACTTTAATTCCTACAAAAAAAAATGACTACTGATTTAAAATGATTAATCTAACCTTTAAATGAAGTTATCCAGGAACTACCACTAAACCAGTGTCATTACCTGAATCTCTCTTTGCTGTTGCTCAAATATCTTATGTTGCTTCAAAATATTGTCTTTTGATGCTTCTTCTTCTTTTATGTTCTTATGAATATAGCTCTCTTTCTTTGACTTTGTGAAATTATTTTCCTCCTTCTCCATCTTAAAAATGACAATTAAAATTACAGGGTTGTCTCATTCCCGTATTCATTGAAGAACAAATCTATTAGAACAAATATAGTAAAACATGACATATGATGATAATTCTTTTATTATGACTATTCATACTTAAAAAGTACTTTGGAAAGTATAAATAAATGATATTAGCTGCATGAGAAAGCATTGTTGGAAATAAATCTGAGACATATCTTGACCTCACAAGAACTAGATGGGGGATCTATCGAAACCTTTTGTTTGCAAGTTGATTTATTGTTGTCAGCAAGACCCTTGAGAGCTGTTTTCACCTGTGGAGTTGACAATGCAAATAATTATATAGGCCTGAATATCATCATTAGTAAATACACATATGCTGGATGCTAAGAAACATTGAAGATAATCATTCATTGGAATGAATTTGAAATTTAGCATACTAACCGTTTCAGTAGATTCAATTGAAGTTCCTCCATTTAAATTATACTCCATATATACATATTGTATTGGTGGAGTGTCAGGCCATCTAAGATTTTCTCCACTTCGATGTGGTGTTTCCCTACTTCCTGATATTGTTAGCAAATGATAACTCAAAAACATAATCTTATCAAAGGCAATCGTTATATGAAATGATAAGACAACATCAAGCAGATATTAATCTAACATATCTTAACTTCATGGAAAGATGAAGGATAACGAATCTAAAAGATATTGGCAGATAGTAATGAATTAAATAAGACAACATCAAGCAGATATTAATGACTTAAATAAGGATAGAAGTACTTGTCCTTATTACTGTTCACCAAATAAAGAACACATGTATCGTGATACACATGTATCACGGTAGACATGTATCACAATACATCATTATAATAAGTAAATGCTTTGATATAAAAAATATAAATTTATACAATTAAGGAACATACGAACTCTTGTCTGACTCATGCATAACTCTTGGATCCCGATGTATGAGGAGCAGACAGGGCTGCTCATGCAGCTTTACCAATATTAGAATATGTCTGCAAAATTAAATAAATATACTTGTTATATTTTGAAAGTAAAGTATATATAATGTACAATAAAAATCAAATATTTTAATAGTGTCTTAAAAGATTAAATTATAAGATACATGTCTCCTCTCTGAGAACCAGTAATGAACCAACTCCATCCATTGATGAGGGGGTACATCAGGAGGACAAGTACCAACTACCTGCTCCTCGGTCATATCTGGCAACTTGTGCTTCATTTTCAACTATGCCTTATATTCTTTCTATTTTCATTTGAGAGACTTCAATACAAAATCATGAGAGGATGGCGGTAGTAGAAACTTGGCCTGCAAAAGAAATATCATAGAACCATAGCTGCATGCATCAAGGCTATTGGCAACCCTGCTTCTAGATTCATAGAAATCAATACATATCATTTGACAAATAACATGTTTACATGACAGTTGTGTTAGAAGGAATCCAACTAAATTTGATAAAAAGAATAGGAAAAAAAATGGTTTAAAATTTGTAATTACAATATATAAATAGAATACAACAGTGTCAAAAATTTGTAATTTCAGAAGCTATAACTAGAATCTTAGCCATTGACCTTTGTTTCCAAAACATGCAGACAAGCATGTAATAGTGACTCACAAGAGAGCATGCATCCTTTGCAAGATAATTGCTTGGCATATCTTCACATCAGAATTTCTCGAGCAAAAGTTTCAATAGGAGCAACAGCCTTATTTTACTTATTTCCTTCTCAAATCCGATTCATAGGTTCTTAACTGTTAAACATTAATGAAACTAAAAAATTGCAGGGAATGTGATTGATGATAAGTAGCGAAAGAATCACGAGTCACCATAGCTGCAATGGTGTAGAAAAAGGATGCTTATACAAATTTGTAAGGTGAAAAGATCAAATCAATTGCAACTATTCATGAGGTCTTTTAGTAGGCCGATCATGCCCAAATAAACTTGTATTAACTTGATATTGATAAAAGAAGTAGCTGCATAGAATTCTCTATTTTATACCACATATAGTTTACAAAATTTGCTTATTGCTCAAATGGAAACTGTTAATAAAATTTTAAATCACTCATTGCTCAAAACGAACACGGCTGGCAGATAGGATCAGGTAAGTAGTGTACTACCTAAAGCTGATTCAAGATAAAATCATTGGAAATAGTCATAGACTTATGGCTATAAAATTGTCAAGCCATGACATGGCATCATTCTAGCATAACTCCTCTCTTTATCTCTCTCTCTCTCTCTCTTCTCTCTCTCTCTTACACACACACACTTTCTAAATGTTATTTCTATCTAATCCTAACTGAAATCTAGACAAGAATGAAACTTAATTATCAATTAATGTTGTGATAGCAGAAGCTTTGATATCACTTGGTATGAGAAAAGCATGCAAGGGACAACATTGTATTTTTGATAATAAAACAAAAGGCCTAACAGGAGCCACAAATAATTCACAACAGAGACGCATTGCATGATTAGACTTGTCAAGGCCTTTGACAAGTCAAACAACAAACAACATCCAAAATGAAGATGAGATTCTTAACAGTAACAGTGAATGTTAAATTTTTACCTGTACAACTCGTAGAATCTCAGCTTTATAAGTTGGAAGCATGTCATTCCATTTTGCATGACACATCTAATGCCTCCGTGCAACTGTCCCTAAAAAGAAACCATTTGAAGAATATTAAGGTTATACATTAAATTCTATATGAGAATTTAATCTATCATGAGATGAGATTTTGGTTATCTCATCATGTGAGATCCTTAGGCGAGAAAACTATTTTCACACATGGGGTTTGGATTTGGGTTTTGGTTTAAGCTGATTTGAATTTATTGAACTGAACCTACATAGATCATGGTCCTAGCCCAAATCAAATTTGGCTAGTCCTGAATCTATTTAAATCCAAATCAAGTCTAATTTCAAATCAATATTTGAAATTGATTAGTCCTTCTAATAGACTTAAACCAAATTGAATCTTATTCACTTGTACTTAACCCAATTGAGATAATTTAATCAATCAAATTGATTAATTAAATCATATACGATTCTCAATCGTTGATTAGCAAATAGATCATCCTAGGAAACTTCAATGCGTGTGACTCTCTAGGTTACCTAAGCCGGTAGCATTGGAACAACTTTCTATACTAATCGATGTGCCCATTTAGCAATGGAACCCGACGTCCGGATAGGTCAAAGAGTTGCCGAGCAAACTCCAAGAACCCTAAGAAATAGTTACCATATAATTCATCCTTTTGACAACAAATGCTAAGGATGGCTTAAGAGCCTGTCAACTCTAAACAGCAAATCCATAAAGTGATTTCAACTTTAGTGATCATGTGACTTTCACATGAAGTGCCTTGGCCAAGGTCTTGCTAAATTGAAACACAAGCATTTCTTCTTTTAACGGGATAGGTCAAATTTATCTTGATCCACAACTGACTACCACAAGTACTTGACTGCACCCAGTAACCTTTTGTAGCTGGATTAAAAATTCAGTGGTCCGGCACCTAAGTACAATGAGTTTCTTGCAAGTCACTCGTTGTGATCTTCAGGTCTTAAGGATACTTATACCCATATCTTCTCGGATTAACTCTTGACAGCAGAGTATTCAAAAATGAGTCACGTTCGGTGAAATGTACTCCTACACTTTCACCTGTATGTCATACCAGTGTCTCTACACTCCTTGGTTAAGAGGACAACCAACAAATATGATATACAACGTCCTATAATTGATAGTACTATGGCCCTGTCATAGTATATCATTTGGTCGCGAACTCTTTTTGAGGACCTTCAAAGATAAATCCTCCTTTATCGTGAAAGAAGATCCTAAGGGCTTCATTACTATTAGGAGTTTTAAGAAGATGTTCTTGTAATGAATAAACTGCAAATAACTTTTATTAATATATCAATTTATATGCTATTTACATCATCAAATGATTGGCTTTAGAATACAATTTCCAACATCACTATAGCAGTACAGGCATCGACAACAACGAGATGGGGATTGATGATGTAACTTATTTATTTTTATAGCTTTAAGCATAACTTTTTGTAAAATACATTGAAATTTGAATGAAAGTTTGAGGTTCCTTTAAATTTTCTTTTTTTTGAGCTAACAAGTTAAGTCTATAAATAAAATCATAACCTAAACAGGAAACCAGTTAGGATTGTGCTAAACAGGAAACCAGTATGACCTAATCTACTTATAGCCTGTCAACCATTACCATTACCCACTGCACTACTACCTTTACTTCCAACGACACCAGCATTGGATTAAAATCAGTTATGATGGACTCTCCCATCTTGATAATTAACCTCTCAATGGAGAAAGTTTTAATTAAAAGCAACTTCTATGCTCTATTTCTAAAGAACTTCATCAAATGTGCTACCTTTATTTTGAAGGCGACTTATTCCAAATACACATAAAAGCAGCATTAAACCTCTCAATTAGTTCAACTCTATGCTACGAAAATCTAAGCATATAGTTCAAGGATTGACCAAAGAAAGATTCCAAACTTCTTCATCTCTTCCTCTCAATTTTTGGAAGAGTGCATATACAAATCGGCTGAAAAATTCTCTGCCAAGAAAACTACGTTCTTTTTTTATTTTTCATTTTTAGTTCATGGGATTTCAAAGAATCAATTTAATTTTGATTTTTAAACTTTTAATTTTGATAAATAAAATTAAAATTATTTTTTTATTTATTTTTAATTTTTAAATTAATATTAAAATTTTATTATTTTATATTAAATTAAAAATTAATTATAATAATATTTGGTTTAATTAAATTAATTTATTTGATTGAACCGATTGACTCACGATTCAAATGTTAAATCGATTCAATTTTTAAAACATTAGACCATTTGAGATGCCCGTCGGCTTGCTCGAGGTAACAGGCAGCGGCGAGGAGGGAGCGGGAGTAGAAAAAAGTGACAGGAGAAAAAAAAAAAGAGAGCAAAGTTTCCCTTCTTTTAGTCAACTTGAATGACTGCGATTCATCTTGCAGTCGCTTGGACCATAAGTTAATCTATTACAAAATAGTCATAAATTGAAGTGTAGAATAATTTATCTTTATTATGCTATTTAAATTGCAAGTATCCAAATAAATGGATCGATCCTGCAACTGCCAGAACATCTACAAGCCTATTATTCCATAACATCTTGTTTATATTATCATAACCATTATAATGGTAGGGTAGGATTTTCTCTACCATTCTTTCAGCATGATTGGCAGTTCATCAAATGTGATCTTCTTGCAATTCTTTCACCAGGCTACTTTGAAGCGGCGGGCAGCTAATAGGATTCGGAGGGTAGCTGATGCTGAGGGGAATTATCTTGAGGACTTCCATTCTATTCGGACTCAGTTTCTTCACTTCTTTCAGTCTAGATGGTCTGAGTCCACTGGTGTTGGGGCTCCGGTCATCCAGGTATCTAATTTTAGGAAGGTTTCCTCCTCGGATAATGCCATGCTTGTCAAGCCGATCCATATGGAGGAGGTTCGCCAGGCCCTTTGGGAGCTTGGTTAGGATAAGGCCCCTGGGCCGGATGGTTTCTGCCCTTTTTTTTTGATACTATTGGGATATTGTTGGGCAGGAGGTGGTTCAGGCTATCTAGATTGTCTTCCAATTGAAGCACATTCCAGTGGAATGGAATCGGACCCTTATTACTCTTGTGCCAAAGCGCTTGGATGCTTCTCTACCTCAGCATTTTAGGCCGATCAGTCTGTGCACTACTTTGAATAAGGTATGTGCCCGCCTTTTAGCCAGCCGCCTTCGTGTGGTGATTCCCCGTCTTATTTCTATGGAACAAGGGGCATTCATTAGAGGTCATTCTATCTCGGACAATGTCCTCATCACTTAGGAGTTTATGCATGATTTCCATAGATCCCCTGCCAGATGGTGTCTTATGGCTGTTAAGCTTGATATGGAGAGAGCTTATGATAGACTGAGTTAGGCCTTCTTGCACTGATCTCTTCAGGAGTTCGGGTTGACGAGCTATTTATTAAGTGGGTTATGACTTGTATATAGAGGCCTTCTTTCTTTCTGATCATTAATGGGAGCCTGACCGAGTTTTTTCATTCTTCTATGGGATTATGTCAAGGGTGCCCTTTATCTCCTATTTTGTTCATTCTGGCTGCGGATGATCTTTCTTGAGCTTTCCATCAGGCTCAGCAGAATCGGAGGATTATCCCTTTTATGGTGGGGCCTGAGGGCCCTTCCGTCTCTCATCTTTGTTTGCTAATGATTGTATTCTTCTGGGTCAGGCTTCTACTGATAATGCGGCTTCCTTCGATTCCATTATTCAGTGTTATTGTCAGGCTTCGGGGCAGAAGGTCAACCTTCTTAAGTCTTCTATCTGCTTCAGCCTCAAGACTTCCAGTTCCACCAGAGAAGCTATTATCAATCTGTTGGGTATATCTACTCAGACTGACCGATTTATGTATCTGGGGATCCCCATAACTAGTAGATGTCCCCGTTGTTCTGACTATGTGGATCTTGAGAGGCATGTTCGTCAGCGTATTGAGGGTTGGCATGTCACTGGCTTATCCATGATGGCTAGGGTCACCATTATTCGGTCGGTTCTTTCCTCCCTTCCTCTTTATTTGTTTTCGAATGCGGCCATCCCGACTACTTGTCTAAGGAGGATAGAGAGATGCTTTAGAGATTTTCTATGGGCTTCTATGCAAGATGGGCATGGCATCCACCTTCTATCTTGGGACATGATCTGTATGCCAATTCAAGAAGGTGGTCTCGGAATCCAATCCCTGATGGTTAGGCGTCAAGCTCTATTGGCCAGACATGCATCACGTTTCCTCTGAAGCCGCAATGTCTTTGGAGCTCAGTGATGCGTGCGAGGTATGGTGATTGGAATTTCAGGGAGCATATAATGCCGCCCCGAGGGTGTTCCTCCTTTTGGAAGGAGGTGTATCAGTATGATGATTCTATCCTGAAGAATATCTCTTGGATGATTGGTGATGGTCATTCTATTGATGTTATTCAGGATTCTTGGATTTCTGAGCTCTCTCTATCTCGGTGGCCCTCTTTTATCAGTATTGATGTCCCCTCTGATTTGAGGGTTAAGGATTTGATTTTACCAGATTCCCACTCCTGGCATACCCCCATGGTGACCCATTTCTTAGGCGAGGAACTCTCTCAGTGGATTCTCTCGATTCCTCTTATCTCTAGTCCCTCGGCTGACGTCAGGCTTTAGTAGAGATCCTCTCTTTCTAGGGCCCCTTTCAGGGACCTTATGAAGTTTTTTAGGCCTCAGCCCCAGTGCACGAAGGATGCTGCTTGGATCTGGTCG
Source organism: Calamus simplicifolius (assembly GCA_900491605.1). Classification (NCBI taxonomy): domain Eukaryota; kingdom Viridiplantae; phylum Streptophyta; class Magnoliopsida; order Arecales; family Arecaceae; genus Calamus; species Calamus simplicifolius. Next base: position 479,808 of record UESW01005108.1, read on the forward strand.
CTCCCCACCCTTCCCAGGGTTTAGCTGTTTATTTGGAAGCTTCTTTGGGACTGCCTTCCGATGAGTGCCTTGTTCTCTCGTAGGGGTGTGCCAATCCAACCGATATGCCTTCTGTGTGGATTGGAGGATGAGTCTACTGACCATGCTATCTTTATATGTCCTAGAGCTAGACGGATTTGGCACCTGATGGGTTATATTAGCAAAGTGGATGCTTCTGTTTCCCCTCGTTCCCTCTTCTTTCATGATCTCCGGAGGGCCCCTCAGCATAAATGTGGTCTTTGGGCGGTCACAGCTTACCAGATTTGGCTATCGAGGAATCAGCTTATATTCTCGGAGGACTTTATTTCTTCACAGCGGCTTGTGTGGAAGATCAGATTGTTATCTACGGACTGTGCCCGTGCTATTCAAGCGTTGGTTCTGACTCCTTTGGCCTCTAGGGTTCTCCTGCTGCTTCGGCAGCAAACCGACGTACAGTTTTCATTTCCTGGGAGCCCCCCTCCAGGGTTCATCAAAATCAACTTTGATGATAGTGTCCGTGGTAGATTTGCTGGTTCGGCCTTTATCATCCGTAGGCCTCAGGGTCATATGCTGGTAGCGGGTGGATTTGGTACCCTTGATTACTCCGTCCCTATGATCGAGCTTTATGCTGCTTGGGCATGTATTACTTATGCTTCTCAGATTCTACATGCTCATAGACTAGTGATCGAGGGTGATTCTATGATGGTCATTAGGTGGCTCGGAAGGAAAATGTTGCTGAAGCCCCCACTAATCCAGTTCTCAGGGACATATGGTCCATCTTATAGGAAGTAGATTCTGCCCAGATTCGTCATATATACTATGAAGCCAATTCAGCTGCTGACTGGCGGCGGCTTCAGTGGCTCAGCACGCTGGCTATTGGATATGGAGGCAGGGTGACCCTTGTCCTTCTGTTTTATTGCAAATTTTGTATTCTGATGAATCTGGACTGATTCATACTAGACTTGTGTGATCGCCTGCTTGTACCAAAAAAAAAAAAAGTGATCTTCTTGCACTCTTGGGATCGAATATGGTACATGCGTCCAGATTGAACTATGCCTGATCAGAATTGTGACTTTAGACCAATTTGCTTTCCAGATAGCGTGTTCAAAATATTATCAAAGGTTCTCGCAACTGGATCAACACGGTACGGGGCTTCTGAATTTGATCGACGGCATGCAGTCGGTATATACCGAAGGTATCGGATAGCTGGAAGCGAAGTCGGGTTAATGGAGTATTATCACATGATTCCATTTTGAAAAGGCCTGGTGGACTGGGCTGGGATTTTTCTTCTTCTTATCGTAGTGTGGAAAGGCTTCCTCCTGGCGACGTGGAGACAGTGCAGGACGAAAACGGGTTTTCACGGCGCTGGTAGCACGGCCCGCGCCGGCGCAGTCATTGTCATGAAGATGCGTCGCCTCTTTTTTTTTTTTGGTACAAAAGATGCGTCGCCTTTGGCATACATAGTTCGTGACGAAACCGACAATTCGTTGTTCAGTAATTGGCTCCGAAGTTCATTTTGCTGGCCTTTAAAGTAGCGGTGGGAGTAAAGATTAATTTATGCAAAAGCTTCTTAGATCTCATTTAGGAATGTTTTTAGGATCAAAAGGGATTTTTCAAGTTTAGAAAGTATTTTTGGAATATAAAAAAATATTTGATATATATTTATATAGCTTTACTTCACGCTAGAAATTTTATTTGACAAAAGTTTCAACCTAAAGCTTCTACCTAAAAGAAGCATGGAATCCCATTGAGCTATTTTCATTAAATTTGGAGTTAGAATTAATTGATGGCCAGTGACCAATTTTAGTTGCTTAGTCCAACATGAAATTTTGTTGGCTCAGATAAGATTATGAAATAGATCTAGGAAAAAAAGTAGGCTTCACTTGGATGTAGAATTCTTTTTTATTTAAAAAAAAATTATTCTAGCTCGGTTCAAATATATATATATATATATATATATATATATAGGGAGAAAGAGAGGAATATAAACTTAGCTACATTCAGACGTAACCAAATTCAACATATGAAGCTATCCTATCTTTTTTTACTTATTTCTATTTTTAAGATTTATGAAATATGTGCATCCAAAATAAAAAAGATCGGTTGATCGAATGTATACTTGACATTCAATATGAAAATAATATATATATATATATATATATATTCCTGAATAAAGTAGAGTAGAGGAAGTAGATTCATATAGCCATTCTCATGTAATTGAAAAAGGCTTAGATGAATTAAATTGAATTATATATTGATGCGGGGAAAATTGTTGCTGCATCAATAAACGTGCATGCCAACTGATGGGGGCAATAGACCCCATGGGCTGTAATAACCACACCTGGACTCGGCCTTGACTTCTACTCGACCCTGGCTTTCCCAAGGCGGCCTCGTCTTCGACTCGGCCCCAGCTTCCTAAGCTGCCCCGGCTTCTAAGGCGGCCCTTCCTCCAGAGTCAGCCTTCTCTACTCATCCCCGGAGTCAGCCTTCTCTACTTCGCCTCGGCCTAGACTTCTACTCAGCCCCTCGGATTCAGCCTACTCGGCCTCGGCCTCGACATCTACTCGGCCCCCCAGATTCGGCCTTTGGAGTCAGCCTACTTGGCCTCGGCCTCAACTTCTGCTCGGCCTCAGTAACCGACCCCAGTGTCGACCTCCATCGACCGACTTCGGCGTTGGTCTTCCGATCGACAACTCCAGCGTCAGCCCATCCATCGACGCTAGCGTCAGCACCGATCCTAGGGTCGGTCTTGCCCAATGAGATTATCAGTAGGCGCAGTTCATAACGGCCATCCATCTTCATACCCCGATCTGAGTATCATTGTTGTCTCATACCACGCCAAATATTTCGAAGGATGAACCTCCCTAATTATGAAGATCTCAAATTAAACCTCCTTAAACGGAAATGGAAGCCAAATACGCCCTCCGACAATGATTAACTAAGATTGATCAATTACCAATCCCATAACCGACAAGATTCTGATCATATTAAGTAACTACTTGTCATCTTAATGGCACTTAAATACCACATCCTAGACCCCAGGTATGCTTTTTCATAAACACAACTCGAGAAGAGGTGATTAGAGCGTCCTTTTGTGAGAACCTTCTTCTCTTATGAAGATTTTTACTGATTTGAGCATCGAAGGGTCTTTCACAGGAACCACCCCTGTGATTCCTATGCGAGGACTTGTCTTGTAGGTTCATCAGCCGCGAGATCATCGTTCGGATTCCGATCGACCTCGTCCCCAGACCAAAAAATAAAATTAGCAGCAATATATATATATATATGCATGCATGTATGTATGTGTATGTACATACGTACACAAATAAACATACATACATATATCCACACACATGCACATACATAGTCTAAATTAGCACGATAGAAAGTTGCTGAATTTAATTTGAAATTTTGTAAGTTTGGACCATTATTGGATACAAAAAATTCCTAATCGAATTGTAAATGAGGGAGAAAAAGAAACCCAAGCATGAGAAACCCAATTTGAAATCCACAATTGTATCATATGCGATAGAAAAATAAAAATTTGATAATTAAATTAGGTTGGATATGATAGTGTATAATCTGACCCAACGTTTAATTATACCTACTTGCATTGAAACTTATGGATTCGAAACACATAGACAATTATATTTAACATTTTATAATATTTTAAATAATAATATAACAAATATTATATAAAAAAGTTAACAATAATATAATTATATAAGATGAAATATCATAATGTAATAATATAATATAATATATATTATACATATTGTTCAATGTTAGAACAATGATCATTACACTTTCTAATAATAATTATAATATAATTATTAGCTAATAAAAATATTATATTATAATAATTATAATATAATAATATAGTTATATTTTCTTACAATAAATATAATATTATAATATGATATCTTATAATACTATCATAATTAGTTGAAAGAATTTTTATATTTAAAAATATTTTAACAACCAAATATATATTAAAATTTTTAGTAATACAGAGCCAAAATTTTACTGCCCATAGCTTTGTCAAATAGAACCGAACAGAGCAGAGACAATGAGGCCGGCAATGGACGCGGAGAGAGGAGAACGGCTAGAGGAGGATTCAATACATTTCGAGTAAACAAATCTCCAACCATTTGATTTTATATATTATTATTATAATATATATAATTAAATTTCGAAAAAACAAAAAATAATAATTAAAAGCAAAGCTGACATCACGCTACTACTTCCTCTGCTTTGGTTCTTCTCCCCATTTTTTTTTTCAAAAAAAACCCATCTCTCTTCTATTTTATCATTTTTTCAATCTTATTTCAAGTTTCTAACAACTCATCGTTTTCCCTTTCGACAACGCGACACTCCTCTGTCCTCCACTTCCTCGCTTTAATGGCTGCCGCGGTTGATCATCTCCAAGTAGTGCTTGAATGATTCCTGCCGCTGGAGCCTCATCTCCTCGTTGAACTTCTTTATGAACGCCTCCACCCGTCGGTTGAGATCGTCCTGCCCCAGCGATGGCTCCCTCCTTAGTCGCCCCTTCGACGACGACGATGGGGACGGTGACGGCAACGGCCCCAGCGGCTGCCCGGCCAACTCGTTGAAGGTCTCGGACTTGCGCATCAGCGGGACGGGGACTTCTCGTCGCGGGCGGAGCAGCCGTGGGTTTCCCACGTTTCCGATTTCTTTAGGTGGCGAGCAAGCGGCACGGGGCGGCCCTCCGTGATTGTCCTCCAAGTGCTCGCCACCCCCATCGTCTTCCCTGCAAAAATCACCATTTTGCCATCGCCGTTAATAACGCCGTTATGATTTTGTCACGGCTATCTGAAGCCACTATTAAAGGAACTTTTTATTGCCGTCTGGCACCGCACACCGTGATAATTAAACTCCATTGAAATGACTGACGGGTCGGATCAACGATATTCCGTCACCATTAGATCTTGGAGCCAAGCTGGGAGGATATTGGCAAAATTTTTTTATTTAAAAAAATAAAAGGAAAAAATATCGGCAATCGAACGATACCTTCGGGGCTGGGCTTCACGGCTTTTCGGTGACCGAACCTGACGGAAATCAGCGATTTCTTTGTCACGCCAGAATAGTCCGTCACCGTCTCCCTCGACTCCCTCCGCTTCGGCCACCAGCTCGACCTCGATATGACGAACTCCTCCTCACCCTCCTCCTCCTCCCCCGCCGCCGCCGCCGCCGCCGCTGATGTCACTACAACCAAACCCCCCACCTCCGCTCCTCCATACTCCGCTGGCGCGACGAACTCTGCCGCACGTCGTCTGCGACCTTCTTCGCCGCGTACTCCTCCCTTAGATGTTCGTACTCCAGAGGCTGGATCACAGTCGGATTATTCGCCAAGGACGATGCGGATCCGCCTGATGTAGCTGATCCTACGTCATCAAAGTAAATGATAAGCAAACGGTGAACTGACGGAGCCCAACCTCGACTTTGTGGGATGGCCTCGGCCTCCGAGGTCCCCCCTCGGTCTCTGAGGTTTCCCTTAGCCTTAAGCATCAGCTTCGGCCTCGGCCTCGAGCTTGCGTCTCGGTCTGGCCACCAGGGCTAGCAACCCATTGCCTCGAGCCACCTGACACGCCCACGTGGCCCACCAATCGCCTGCAGCGACCACGTGACCCACCACTAGCCTGCAACAGCGCGTGGCCATACTTCGTAACGGCGCACGCCAGATGCAACCATATCCGCCTGCCACCTACAGCGTTGTGCTCGGCAGGTGGCAGGCAAGGCAGGACACCTCTGACAGGCGGTTGCGACCCGTCACTGTCAGCCTTGCTTCCCATCTATTAGTGGATAAGGGCACCTCGAACTCAGCAACCTTCTAGATGCGAGAAAAAAAGAGACTGTCGGATAGGTATAAAAGCCCATACTCGTAACGAGGGAAGGGGCCTGAACTCTAGTTCTCTAGCTGATTTCTGCTAGCTAACTCTTGTCTGTTCCTGAGTGGCTGACTTGAGCGTCGGAGGGTCCCCATCGGAGCATCCGGTCTCCGAGGACTTTTCTTGCAGGAGCCCGGCAAGGGAGATCTCCGTTTTCGGCGTTCAAGGAAGGTGACTTGGCGTCAACAGATTGGCGCACCAGGTAGGGGAATTAAGAGAAAAGAGCTTCGAACCAGTCGGCGACAACTTCTCTTTCCCTGAGCTCCCAAACAATGGTGACGACTCATGCGCAAGAAGTCTCCACCAATCACGCCGGAGGGCAGCGTCAGGGTGCTGACCCGCTAGTGGTTGGCCCATCCGCTCCCCTGGCCGACGTCCCTGCACTACCACCACAACAGCTTCAAGAAGACCGCCTCGCCGCCCTAACCATGCAAGTCCAGTCCTTGGTGGTGGCGGTTCAAGTCCTGCAGCAGCAACCGACGGCCACACAGCAGCCAGGACCACTCCCTTCAGTTCTGGGAGTGGTCCAACCCAGCCAGCACTCTTCTCGGGGAGGTCACCCATCCGAGAGGCTCGCCACCGTCGCACTTCACCCAGGCCTCACCGCCGGGAAGCCTCCAAGAGGCCCCGATCGCCCTCCCGACACACCAGTGCTTCTCCCAAGCGGCGGCACGGGAGGGAGGCAGAGCGTCCCCGTCAGCATCGCCGCCATTCTTCCCCCTCCTCAGAATCCTCGAGGGAGGGGTCCTTCGACAGCCGAATAGCCCACCGGGCTGAGCGCCGGCTCGACGAATACAATCAACGGCTGGAGGAGCTCAGCCGCCGGATCACCAACCCACCAGAGGCGACTATGACAGCCGGCCACCGATCCCCTAGACCATTTGGAGAGTTATAAGGTCCTCATGCAGGTCTAGGGGGCAACCAACTCACTCCTCTGCATCGCCTTCCCCGCCACCTTGAAGAAGGCTGCTCGAGCCTGGTACTCCCGTCTGCCGCCACGGAGTATCAACTCCTTCGCCAGCTGGAGAGGGCCTTCCTGGCCCATTTTGACGCCTGCTAGAAGATTCCAAGAGTAGCAGACAGTCTTTTCTCGTCCAGCAAAAGGGTGGCGAGTCCCTGCGGGACTACGTCGCTCGATTTAAAGAGGTAGCCCTAGATGTCTACAACCTTGAGGACTCTGTGGCCACTTTGGCCTTGAAGCGGGGGCTCCTCCCTCCCGCTTTGCATATTCTCTTGACAAGAAGCCACCGGGCTCCTACACCAAACTCTTGAGCTGGGCCTATAAGTACATCCGCCGACGAGGCTGACTCCTCCCGGCGCGAGGCTAATGGAAGCACCACTAAGAAGCCGGCTCGTCCACAGCCTGCTGAAGTTCGTCCTAGGAGGCCCGAGCCTCCTCGCTGACCAGACAACCGTCCTCGGGCTCCCGCACCAGGGACGACCCGTTCACCCCCCTGCTTGCTCCCATTTCCCACATCTTGCTGGAGATCAAGGGCGAGTCATACCTGCCACGCCCTCCTCCGCTGAACCCGAAGACCCCCTGCAACAAGAACCTGTACTGCCGCTACTATCAGGACCACGGCCACGACACCGACAACTGTCGCCAGCTGGTGAAGGTGATAGAGGACCTTATCCAGCGAGGCCACATGGGGAAATTCATTCAGAGGAACAACCCGAGTGCCCCTGGTCCGTCAGCACCTCCCGCCGATGATCGACAATGCTCTGACCGAGAAGACAGTGGCTATGATTTCCTGGGGGGCAGGTGGCCCGTCCAAGAGGCCAAAGGGGGAGGGAGAGTTAGATTATGTAATCCCTTTTTCTAAAAGGGACTTAGAGGGGGTGGTCAACAAAAATGATGATAGCGTCTTTGTGTCCATGACGATCGCTAAGCATCCTGTAAAAAGAATTCTGGTTGACAGTGGAAGCTCGGTGGACGTGTTGACTTATGACGCCTTTGTTCGTATGGACCTATCTCCCGAGTCACTTCGGCCCGTTGCCACCTCCTTGATGGGTTTTACCGGGGACCCTGTGAAGGTCGAGGGAGAGATCACTCTCCCTGTCACGGTCGGCACGCCCCCACGTCAAAGCATAGTATTTATGAGCTTCCTCGTGGTCCGGGTGCCCCTTGCTTACAACGCCATCCTCGGAAGGCCCGGACTTAACCTCCTGGATGCTGTCATCTCCACCAAAAGGATCCTCGTGAGGTTTCCCACCAGCGAAGGGGTCGGGGAGATGCGGGAGAGCAGAACCCGCCACCGCATTGCTACCACATGGCCCCCAGTCCTCAAGGGGCGGTATCTGCACCTATACCAGAAGCACTGGATCCCCAAGACTCAGAAAGAAGAGGGGAGCCGGTCGAGCACCTGCTGGCTTTCCCCCTAGGGGAGGACCTGATGAAGACAATCCAGATCAGGGCTCTACTTCGGAGGAGGCCCGTGATCAACTCCTTTTCCTGCAAGCCAATGCGGACATCTTCGCGTGGTCGGCATCAAATATGCCGGCATCCCGGAGGAGGTGATTACCCACCAGCTCAATATCAAACCGGAGTGCCGACCCGTTCGACAAAAGAAAAGGAGCTTCACCCAAGATAGGCAGAGGGCCATAGACGAGGAGGTGCGTAAGATAGTGGCGGCCGGCCACATTCGCGAGGTGCATTACACCGACTGGCTGGCAAATGTCGTCATGGTCCGCAAGGCCAGTGGGAGTTGGAAGATGTGCGTGAACTTCATCGACCTTAACAAAGCGTGCCCCAAGGACAGCATCCCGCTGCCTCGGATCGACTGGTAGCCAGCTGGTGAAGGTGATAGAGGACCTTATCCAGCGAGGCCACATGGGGAAATTCATTCAGAGGAACAACCCGAGTGCCCCTGGTCCGTCAGCACCTCCCCGCCGATGATCGACAATGCTCTGACCGAGAAGACAGTGGCTATGATTTCCTGGGGGGCAGGTGGCCCATCCAAGAGGCCAAAGGGGGAGGGAGAGTTAGATTATGTAATCCCTTTTTCTAAAAGGGACTTAGAGGGGGTGGTCAACAAAAATGATGATAGCGTCTTTGTGTCCATGACGATCGCTAAGCATCCTGTAAAAAGAATTCTGGTTGACAGTGGAAGCTCGGTGGACGTGTTGACTTATGACGCCTTTGTTCGTATGGACCTATCTCCCGAGTCACTTCGGCCCGTTGCCACCTCCTTGATGGGTTTTACCGGGGACCCTGTGAAGGTCGAGGGAGAGATCACTCTCCCTGTCACGGTCGGCACGCCCCCACGTCAAAGCATAGTATTTATGAGCTTCCTCGTGGTCCGGGTGCCCCTTGCTTACAACGCCATCCTCGGAAGGCCCGGACTTAACCTCCTGGATGCTGTCATCTCCACCAAAAGGATCCTCGTGAGGTTTCCCACCAGCGAAGGGGTCGGGGAGATGCGGGGAGAGCAGAACCCGCCACCGCATTGCTACCACATGGCCCCCAGTCCTCAAGGGGCGGTATCTGCACCTATACCAGAAGCACTGGATCCCCAAGACTCAGAAAGAAGAGGGGAGCCGGTCGAGCACCTGCTGGCTTTCCCCTAGGGGAGGACCTGATGAAGACAATCCAGATCAGGGCTCTACTTCGGAGGAGGCCCGTGATCAACTCCTCGTTTTCCTGCAAGCCAACGCGGACATCTTCGCGTGGTCGGCATCCAATATGCCGGGCATCCCGGAGGAGGTGATTACCCACCAGCTCAATATCAAACCGGAGTGCCGACCCGTTCGACAAAAGAAAAGGAGCTTCACCCAAGATAGGCAGAGGGCCATAAACGAGGAGGTGCGTAAGATAGTGGCGGCCGGCCACATTCGCGAGGTGCATTACACCGACTGGCTGGCAAATGTCGTCATGGTCCGCAAGGCCAGTGGGAGTTGGAAGATGTGCATGAACTTCATCGACCTTAACAAAGCGTGCCCCAAGGACAGCATCCCGCTGCCTCGGATCGACTGGTGGATGCCACATCCGGCTATGAGACCCTCAGCTTCATGGACACATTCTTGGGGTACAACCAGATCAAAATGGACCCGACCGATGAGGAGGCGACCTCCTTTGTAACCGAGAAGGGGATATACTGCTACAAGGTGATGCCATTTGGGTTGAAGAATTTGGGGGCTACCTATCAGAGGTTGATGAACAAGGTCTTTGAGGACCAGATCGGGCGTAATATGGAGGTATACATGGACAACATGCTGACCAAGAGCGCCCGAGTTGCCGACCATGTTACCGACCTTCGGCAACCTCCGCCGATACCAGATGAGGCTGAACCCCCGCAAGTGTGCCTTTGGGGTTACAGCAGGCAAGTTCCTAGGCTTCATGGTGACACAACGGGGAATTGAAGCCGACCCTGACAAGATCCGAGCCATTCTGGACATGAGGCCCCCAACTAACAAAAAGAAGGTGCAGTGCTTAATCGGAAGGGTAGCAGCTTTGAGCCGTTTCTTGTCCAAATCGGCAGAAAGGTGTCAACCTTTCTTCAAGGCGTTGCGCAAGGTCAACAGCTTCGAGTGGACGAAGGAATGCCAGGAGGCCTTCGAAGAGCTGAATAAATTTTTATCCACTCCTCCACTATTGTCCAAACCAAGAGGCAGGAAGGAGCTTTTTCTGTATCTCACAGCCTCCCCCAAGGCCGTCAGTTCTGTACTTATTCGCATGGATGCCGATGGGGCGCAGAAGCTAGTCTACTACACCAGCAAGGTACTCTATGATGCCGAGATCATGTACTCTCGGACCGAGAAGATTATATTTGCCTTGATTGTTTTAGTCCAGTGCTTCCAACCTTACTTCCAAGCTCATCCGATCGTAGTGCTCACGGACCAACCCCTCCGGACCATCTTGTCCCGTTCTGACACCTCCGATCGGTTGGCCAAATGGGCCATCAAGCTGGGGGAGTTCGACTTGTCCATCCGGCCAAGATCTGTGATGAAGTCCTAGGTGTTAGCCGATTTTCTGGTCGAATGCACCTGGGCCGAAGAGCATCTGGAGGAGCTATGCCCAGAGGCACGCGTGGAGTCTCCCACGGCTGAGGCAGGAGAGGAAGACTGGATCCTTCACGTTGATGGAGCATCGAATTCCTAGGGGAGTGGGGCTGGACTCATCCTTGCGAGCCTTTAGGGGGAGGTGGTGGAGTATGCCCTCCGATTCCTTTTCCCAGCCACCAATAACCAAGCAGAATATGAAGCCTTGCTGGTGGGGATGAAGCTAGTCAGGGAGCTCGGTGCGAGGCATCTGAGGGCCTTTACGGACTCTCAGCTTGTCTCTGGACAGGTCGCTGGGGAGTACGAGGCCAGAGACCCGACTATATCCCGATACCTAAGCAAGGTGCAATCCTAGGCCTCTCAGTTTCTTTACTTCCGCGTCAGTTAAATTCCTCGGGTGGAGAATGCAGGGCTGATGCGCTGTCCCGCTTGGCCACTTCGCCGACGAACCTTGGGAAGGACGTACATGGAGCACCTGCAAGTCCCGAGCATTGAGGCGGAGAGGAGGCTCTGCCGATCGAGCAGGAGCCCTCTTGGGTGGATGCCTATGTGCGGTACTTGACCGATGGTGCCCTCCCTGAAGACCCGACCGAGGCAAGACTACTCAAGCGGCGGGCCCGAAGTTCTTGCTAATGGATGGGAAGCTCTACCGAAGAACATTCTCGTACCCGATCCTCAAGTGCGTCGGCCCCGCAGAAGCTGATTACATCCTACGAGAAATCCATGAGGACATATGCGGAAGTCATCTGGGGGCAGAGCCCTGGCGTACAAGGCCCTGCGGCAGGGGTACTACTGGCTGACCATAAGGGAAGATGCGGCCGAGCTCGTCAAGAGGTGCGATAGTTGTCAGCGCCATGCCAACATTCAGTGATAGCCGACGTCTCAACTGACCCCCCTGGCGGCACGTTGGCCCTTCGCCCAGTGGGGGATGGACATCTTGGGGCTGTTCCCTCCAGCCTCCGGTCAGTGCAAGTTCCTATTGGTGGCCGTTGACCACTTCACCAAATGGATCGAGGCCGAGGCACTCACCAAGATCATCGAGGGAAGGTGAGGTCCTTCTTCTGGAAGTCCATAATATGCCAGTTCGGGCTACCGCATACCTTGGTCACCGACAACGGTCAGCAGTTCGACAATACGCCTTTCCGAGGATTCTGCACCGAGCTAGGTATCCATCAACGGTTCACCTCTGTAGGGCATCCTCAGACCAACGGAGCAGCCGAGGTGACCAACCGTATTATTCTCCAAGGATTAAGAGCCCGGCTGGATGACTGTAGAGGATGATGGGTAGAGGAGCTCCACAATGTACTATAGGCCTACCACACAACGCCGTGAGCACCCACTGGCGAGACTCCCTTCAGCCTCGTCTTCGGGTCTGAAGCCATCATTCTGATGGAGATCGGCTCTCCGAGCCCCGGGGTGGAGGCATACAGTGAGAATGACAACCCGAACCAGTTGTGGGCCAACCTAGACCTGGTGGAGGAGGTGCAGGACCGAGCGCGACTTCGGATGGCAGCCTACCGACAGCGAGCGGTCAGGTATTACAACACTCGCGTCCGCCCCAAGACCTTTTTGCCGGGGGACCTAGTCCTCCGGCAAGCCGAAGTTTCGAAACCAACGGAAGGAGGCAAATTAGCACCGAACTGGGAAGGACCCTATCTTGTTACGGAGGCGCTCCACCATGAGCGTACAAGATTGAAGGGCTGGATGGAAAGCCACTCCCGCGGATGCGGAACATTGACAACCTCCGTCGATATTATTAGTAGTGTGCCCTCTCTTTACATTAAATTTCATGCTTGAATTCTTCTGGGCTTTCCCCCCGCACTTGACATTAAGGAATGAGTTTGAGTAACCCAGTTTTTTAGCAAAAGCCCGAGGCCAGCTCGGCACAGAAAGTCCAATGTACCATTGGCACCGAAAACCGATGTACCATCAGCACCGAAGACCGGTGTACCATCGGCTCCTAAAAGCTCAAGGCCAGCTCGGCATAGAAAGTCCAATGTACCATTGGCACCGAAGATCTATGTACCATCGACATTGAAGACCGGTGTACCACTGGCTCCCAAAAGCTCGAGGCCAGCTCAACACAGAAAGTCTAATGTACCATTGGCACCGAAGACCGATGTACCATCGGCACCAAAGATCGGTGTACCATCAGCTCCCAAAAGTCGAGGCCAGCTCGCATAGAAAGTCCAATATACCATTGGCACCGAAGACCGATGTACCATCATCACCGAAGACCGATGATGTACCACCGGCTCCCAAAAGCCCGAGGCTAGCTCAACACAGAAAGTCCAATGTACCATTGGCACCGAAGACCAATATACCATCGGCACCGAAGACTGGTGTACCATCGGCTCCTAAAAGCCCAAGACCAGCTCGGCACAGAAAGTTCAATGTACCATTGGCACCGAAGTCCGATGTACCATCGGCATCGAAGACCGTGTACCATCGGCTCCCAAAAGCTCGAGGCCAGCTCAACACAGAAAGTCCAATGTACCATTGGTATCGAAGACGATGTACCATCGACACGAAGATCGATGTACCACCGGCTCCCAAAAGCCCGAGGCCAGCTCAGCATAGAAAGTTCAATATACCATTGGCACCAAAGACCGATGTACCATCAGCACCGAAGACCGGTGTACCATCGGCTCCAAAAGCCCGAGGCTAGCTCGGCACAAAAAGTCCAATGTACCATTGGCACCGAAGACTGATGTACCATCGGCACCGAAGACCGGAGTACCACCGGCTCCCAAAAGCCCTAGGCCAGCTCAGCACAGAAGGTCCGATGTACCATCGGCATAGAAGACCGTGTACCATCGGCTCCCAAAAGCTCGAGGCCAGCTCAGCACAGAAAGTTCGATGTACCATCGGTCCCTAGAAAGCCCGATGTACCATCGATTCCCAGAAGTCCGAGTCTTTCTTGGCATCCCGAGGCTGATGTCCCGTCGGTCCCAGAAGCCTGAGTCTTTCTCGGTGTCCCAAGGCCGATGTTCCATCAGCCCTCAAAGGTCCGAGTCGGTCACTGTTCGAAGACATTCCAATGGAATAGAGGTTCCCATCGGCATCAGACCGTTGCCCCATCGGCGCCTGGTGGCACGAGGCCGGCGCAGCCCTTGTCTAGGTCTTGGCTCTCCCGAGGGTCCGGCCCTATATGACTAAAGCGAGGTCGCTCGTGGATGGGTAGAAGCTGCCCTGGTGCCGACGAAGCCCCAAGGGGTCCCACGTCAGTGACCCGAGGTTTCGAAAGTAACACATTGTAGTTGACCAAAAATAATTTCATTGATAATAGTGTTTACAAAATGCCGACTGAGTCGGACTTAGTACAAAAACAAGAGAAAACGACAAGGTCAAGGGTCGGCCGTGGGCTCGTCGTCGGAAGGGCCCCCTTGGACCCTTGGTCCGACTCGACATCCATGGTCTGAGGGAGGTCCAGAACCCAGGCCACTTTCTTTCTAGCATCGCGGAACCCCTGGAGGTAGGCGTCCGCATTGGCCTAAGCCAGCTCATCGGCGAAGCACTCTGACCCCTTGAACTCTTCAACCGCCGCTACGACTCGGGCCTCGGCGGCAGCCTCTGCTTCTCGGGCTCACGCCTCCTTCTCCTCTGCAATGGAGACCGCCTCCCTCTCGTCCTCTTCGGCGTGCGTGGCCCTGGCCTCGGCCGCCTGGATGGCCGAGTCTAGCTTGGCGATATGGAGGTCCCGTCCTCGATGGTGCTCTCGGCCTCGCAGAGTTGACTGAGTGCCGCCCAGAGCTGGTTGGCTTCGGCCTCCGTTCGAATGGCGGCCCCCTTGCCTCGGTTGCATGGTCATTTCTCGCCACCTCCAAAGCCCTTTCTGATGCCTCCATGGCCCTCTCCGTCGCCTCGGCTCGGGCCTGAGCCTCCTCGACGTCCCGTCGGGCCTGAAGGATGAGGGCCTCCCCCTCGTTGATCACATCCCTGGTGGCTCCTAGGGAGTTTGTCACCTGCATCTAAGTCGTCATCCATGCAAACCATCAGGTATTTGAAGCTAAGGGCCGAAGAGTCACTTACCCGGACGAGGGCCGAGAAGGCTTCCCTCAAGAATCTGGACGCCCCCAGATTCCTGAGCTCCTCCTGGAACTCGGGCAGCATGACTTGGGACATGAGCCGCTTCACTCGACACCCATCGTTCATGAGAGAGAACCCACGGGGGTTGGTTCGACCCTGCTCCCCTCGGCGGTCTCGATGCGCTTGGGCTCGGCATGCGGAGGGCTGCCTGCCGGCATTTCCTCTACGGGCAAGCTCACCACCGCGGTGGGCCCCACGCTCTGATCCTGCTCTGCCTCCATTGGGGCTGGCTCGGCGGGTGCCTGGGGCTCCTCTGCCGCCCCCTCGACCCTCACCTCGGGGGGGTGTCGGCTGTCAAGTCCATCGGTGCAGTCGGAGACTCTTGGCACTCGGGAGGCGGGAAACCCGCGCCATCGGACGCTTGGGGGCCGGGGCCTGCTGCCTCTCGCTTGGCCTTCCCTTGGCCCTCATTCTCTTGATGGCGGCCGTCCTAAGCTTAGCAACTGGGACCTTCATCACTGCGCAATGTCGGTCGGAGTTAGTAAAAAAAAAGGGGAAAGAAAAGAAAGAGAGAGAGAAGGAAATTTGGCTAAGTACAGGGACATCTGTTACTCACCGCTTCGGGTGGTGAGGCCCGCCAGCGGAGATTATCCTCGATAGAAGCATGTTGTACCTGGGGATGTCGGCGGTCAATAGTTGCCCCAGTGCTTCTTTGTCTCCCGGGAGAATGGTGGAGTTCATGTTGGGCCGAAGGTCAGGGTTCCCCCACTCGGGCTTAACTTGGTCAAGGTCCGCAAAGAAGAACCGGGACTTTCATCCCTTGACGGAGGAGGGGAGGAGCAACTTGAGGACACGGCCGGGTCGGGACTGGAACAGCCACCAACCTGCCTGCTGCCTAAGGGTGTAGAAGCTGCGGAAGAGGGAGAGTCAGGGGTAACTTGGAGATGGTGGCAGAGGACAATAAAAGCACAAATGGTTCGAAGGGAGGTCAGGACCAGCTGGGTGGGAGTCAAGGAGTAATAGTCCAAAAGATTGATGAAGAAAGGATGAAAGGTAGGCAGAGGCCTAACCTAAAGGATATTTCATAGATGGCCACTCTACCGGGCTGGAGGAGACCACCAACCCTATCGTCGGGGGTTGGGAAGAAAAGCCCGATGTCTTGGGAGATCTAGTAACGGGCCCTAATCTTAGCCAGATCCTGGCCTGTTACTGTGGAGGCAGTCCCCATCGGGGATTCCGCCCCCACCCTTTGAGAGGTGCCGGCGACCGCCCGGTGCCTTCGTGTCGGAGCCCTGTGGGCGGCCTATCATTGAGCAATAGGAGCACGATCCTTCGGATCGAAGGACCACGAGGGAGTAGGAGAAGGAGAGGCACGAAGCCTCGCAGGAGAAATCCGGTCCTCGGGATCAACCGACGAGGACCAGGAGGGAGAAGAAACCATGGCGAAGGTTTGAAGGAGGGGAAGGCTTCGGGAAGATGGAGGAGCTAACTTGTGACAGAAATGGTGAACACCGGTTCTTGGGTTGCAGGGGAGGTCAAGGGACAGAAGAAGACGAAGACAGCTGAAGCAAAGTGGCAAAATCTGGCCTTTGCCCGGGTTTTATCAGTTTTCAAATCATCCGCCTCTTTTGGCCAGCCACACGGACCCTCGCTATAGGCTTGAATGCCTCGGCAGGCACCCGGCGCATGAGACGATCCGCCTCTGGCCAATGACGGGACACCGATGATGTCAGCGTCATGATGACAATGATGGCGCCCGCTTTTCGTGGTTTCCGAGAGAGCGGCCTCGCCTTGAGGACCGTCACTGCAGATCGGACGGATGACAGTGACTGCCCCTTCACATCCCCCGGGTCGCCCGTGCTAAGCTATCGCAGCGCCCAGTGACACGTGTCCAGGGGCGGTTGGCATCGGACGGGGATCAGCCACTTGGGAGGTGGCACCCCTTCCGCTTTGCCAGGGTGGGCTCGCTTTGTCTCAGGGGTGAGGGGGCATCTGATGTGGTTGATCCTACATTGTCAAAGTAAAAGGTAAGCAAACGGTGAACTGACGGAGCCCAACCTCGGCCTCGTGGGATGGCCTCGGCCTCCGAGGTCCCCTCCTCGGTCTCCAAGGTTCCCCTCGGCCTCGAGCTTCAGCCTCGGCCTCGGCCTCAAGCTTGCGTCTCGGTCCGGCCGCCAGGGCTAGCAACCCGCTGCCTCGAGCCACCTGACATGCCCACGGGCCCACCAACCACCTGCAGCGGCCACGTGACCCACCACTCGCCTGCAATAGCACGTGGCCATACCCGTAACGGCGCACGCCAAATGCAACCATATCTGCCTGCCACCCACAGCGCCACGCTCGGCAGGTGGCAGGCGAGGCAGGATACATCTGACAGGCAGTTGCGACCCTTCACTATCAGCCTTGCTTCCCGTCTGTTAGTGGACAAGGGCACCTCGAAGTCAGCAACCTTCTAGAAGCGAAAAAAGAGAGACTGTCGGACAGGTATAAAAGCCCATACTCGTAACGAGGGAAGGGGCCTGAACTCTAGTTCTCTAACTGATTTCTACTAGCTAACTCTTGTCTGTTCCCGAGTGGCTGACTTGAGCATCGGAGGGTCCCCATCGGAGCATTCAGTCTTCGGAGACTTTTCTTGCAGGAGCCCGGCGAGGGAGATCTCCATTTTCCCGATGTTCAAGGAAGGTGACTTGGTGTCAACAGCCGGATACTGGACCTCCGGGGAGGACTTCTAGAAGCGGGAGGATCCCACTTGATAGATTTGGTATACACAGGTAATGCCAGATAACATCAAATTTTCAAAATATTTTTAAATTAAATTAATTAAAAAAGTATATTATTATATATTTAATTTAAAAAAATTATATTTATAAATAATAATATTTAAAAAATTTTATATTTATAAATGATATTCGAAGTGGCTGATAAAATTGCTGAGATTATTACTATAAAATAAATTATCATTTAAAATATGTATCAAACATAATTATTTGATAAATTTATTTAAATTAATATCGGCTATCATCATTAATGTGTTCCTATTGCATCGGCATAGACTTTTCCTAATGGCTTATCATTTCATTTGAACCTGACAGTTTAATTTCTATTTTCCTTTTTAGTGTGTGTATATATATATATATAAAATAAAATAAAGAGAGGTATGAACATCGAAAGGGGTTGGTTGGGAAAAGTATAGAGAATGAGAAATGCTTAGATACAAGAAAGGGGAGCACGTGGGTGTGGAAAAATACTAAATTTGAGACAGTTGACCTTCCCGTGTTGACTTAGCTTAGGGTGAAACTAAGATTAGATCCAATTTAATTTTTTGAAAACCTTATCATGTTGATCTGAGTTTGAGTTTAGACTTTAGAGGCCGGATAATCTAGACCAAAACCAATCCAATCTATGTATACATACACATAAATATAGACATATAAAATTAATTTAGAATAATATATTAATTATATTGAGTTGACTTGAGAGTTGAGTTGATGATGTACGGTTGTTTTCAATAATTCTTCACAACACATTATTTCTAGACTTCTTATTTTTTGTTATTTTTGATGCTATAAAATGTCCTTGAATATATTATTTATATCTCTTCTTGCTTTTTACCTTCTATTATTAATTTAATTTTTGAAATTTAATCAAACAATTATTAATTAGTTTTTATTTAATTTTGGGTGATTTGAGAATCAATCCGATCTTGATTAGACTTGGTTAGGTTGATTCTATCTTGATTGGTTTGTTTCTAACTCTAAAATTTAGAAATTATTTACCATCGAATTGATTTTGAATTAGCCTTTAATTACTTCAACAACTTCATGCATGGACACCTTTCCAACATCTATGAAGTGTATATAAAGCAGAAATTATAAATTTATTATGAAGGAATTCTTATATATATAAAAGATGCAGCATGCTTGTGAGAATTTATAGTAGTGCATTTAGTTTTACATTAGTTATACCTTGTTATATATATCTGAAATACTTATTTAACACCTAGAAACTAAAATAATTTTATTTTAGTTTTGTTAAATAAAATTTTAAATTGTTACACATGGTATTACAATTATTTGGTCCATGTGGCATAAGGGCTTAGGTTCTTAGAATATTAAACTATATCTTGGCAAGAAAGATTTCCATATGAACACTGCTACGCATTTTATGATGCTAAATTGTACACAAGCGATGTTTAAAATAATAAGAAAACTAAGCCTAGGGAACCGCAGGACTGAATGGTCGAAAGCACTAGGCTATTATGATCAAAATATACAATTTATAAACATAGATGGTTTGAGACTATTTAAAAAGAGCTATGCCTTGAGTACGCATTAATCAAAAAAAAAAAAAAAGCTATGACTCATGTACGATCCATCATAGAATTTTAATGATAATGCATGTTATAAACTAATACTTCAAGAGATTTTTGTGACGATAATCTTCAAAACTTTGTCTAAACAACCAAGCATATCCATGATTTAAGATTTGGAAATCATTTAACACTAAAGAATATATCTGAAAATACTTCAATCTTTTAACTCCATAATTTGCATCATTTGCTCAATATATTATCACCAACACGCGAAATGGAATATGATATATCTACAATAGTTGATCCATCTTGTGTGGCACCATTATTGAAATTGAATTTCCCTAGAGTCAAGAATAAAAATTGATCATTCCTTCAACCTATTTAAATTAGAATTAACGAAACCAAAAAATTTGGATGTAGGTTGAATTTTTATATGGATGCACAAAAAATGCATCAACAATTATATAACCAAACTTATAATGAGAAATAAAGAAAAATAATTTTATCAATATTGATTCTATCATAACTTACCAAAATATAATATACAAGACTGGCTTACATTTAATGGCATTATGGTTAAAGAGCATAAAAAG
Organism: Calamus simplicifolius; assembly: GCA_900491605.1. NCBI lineage: Eukaryota > Viridiplantae > Streptophyta > Magnoliopsida > Arecales > Arecaceae > Calamus > Calamus simplicifolius. The sequence goes on from UESW01005108.1 coordinate 499,667, forward strand.
GTGCTGGCCGGAAAGAGAAAGAAATGGTTGTTACATGAGAAGAAGGGGGAAGGAGGGTACGTTAAATTATAGTTGACTAGAATAGAATTTATAATTCTAGATGAAAGATTTGGAGTAAAGTTAATGTAAAAGAAATTAAAAATACCAATATAATATATAATATACATTATGTGAGAGAGAGAGAGAGAGAGATAAGATTATTTAATATGTTATTAGTTCAATCTTTCAATCCTTTTTATATTTGAAAAAAAATTTCTTTCAATTTACATACCCAACGCATGCATGGTGCTGGCCGAGGTGAAAGAATCTAGGGGAGAACTCAACATGGAGCCGAAGACAAACATAAGTGTCCAAAATGTCAAAGCCAGTGCGCGTGAGTCGTCGCCGAGATTCATGATGGCAGGGCCCCTCAGCACCTCTTCAGCTCTCTGCTCTCTCCCCCATTTGCACCCACTCTCTTGCAAACGCTAGGGATGTAGATGTATCAGTTTAACTTGTGATTTAGCCTGTTTCCGACTTACCTACTTTGAGTTTGAATGCTTTATGAGTTGGATCAAACTTAAAAATTGGACCCAATCTAAAGCTCTGATCCACTTCAAATCATATATAGTTTTAAATAGAACCAATCTAGACTAGATTGTATATATATCATCTGAGTTTAATTAACTTATATTAATAATAATAAACCTAATCCAAACCTAATTCAATTTGATTCAAAAATTTAAATTATATGAATCCCTCTCCACCACTGCTCTCTAAATACCTTTTTTTAATTTATTAAACAAACTCTCATTTAAATTAATTTCTCTCTTTTTTTTATTCCAATATATAGCTACATCTCTTCTTATTTATTTTTATTTAATTATATCTGAATATCCAAATTTCATTATTTTTCAATGAATTTTTATTTATAATACATTCGAGTGCCTCAGTCATATTAATATGTATTTATATTTGGCACAAAACTAAAATTTTTTGAATAAAAAATAATTTTAATTTAGTTCTTGTCAATTTTATATAAATTTTTTAATGATTTTATATTTATTTACTGATTATTTTATTTTGTGTAGGATAGAGTAACTAAATATTTGACTCAGATTATAAATATAATATGACCTAGTTTTGATTGAACATGAATATTTTGGGTTGAGTTCTAGTTATAGTTGATGCGACTTGACTTGAACAGCCTCCTAAATTTAGATTATTTTATGAATTCAATTTGAGTTCAGCTAACAAGTTAAGTCTATAAATAAAATCATAACCTAAACAGGAAACCAGTTAGGATTGTGCTAAACAGGAAACCAGTATGACCTAATCTACTTATAGCCTGTCAACCATCACCATTACCCACTGCACTACTACCTTTACTTCCAACGACACCAGCATTGGATTAAAATCAGTTATGATGGACTCTCCCATCTTGATAATTAACCTCTCAATGGAGAAAGTTTTAATTAAAAGCAACTTCTATGCTCTATTTCTAAAGAGCTTCATCAAAGGTGCTACCTTTATTTTGAAGGCGACTTATTCCAAATACACATAAAAGCAGTATTAAACCTCTCAATTAGTTCAACTCTATGCTACGAAAATCTAAGCATATAGTTCAAGGATTGACCAAAGAAAGATTCCAAACTTCTTCATCTCTTCCTCTCAATTTTTGGAAGAGTGCATATACAAATCGGCTGAAAAATTCTCTGCCAAGAAAACTACGTTCTTTTTTTATTTTTCATTTTTAGTTCATGTGAAAAGATTAATTTGGAAAGTCAATAGCCATGAAAATTCATCCTGTTTGACTGCGCAACTAAAACAGCAAAGTTGAAATACTTGCTGGTCGTGATGAAGACTGGAAGCTGATTGTTTAGACCGGAGAAGCTTATGGAAGACAAAATCTATTAAATAAATTGTGAACTCTTTGGATCTCTTTTTCTTTCAACTTTTCTTTTTCCTTTACCTTTATTAATTATGAACATGAAAGATAAAGAATAGCCATCCGACAATGATACATGCGGACCACTCAGAAGCAAAAGCAAAAGCAAAATGGGGTGGTAGGGAGTCTACCACCCTCACTACAAGGGAATTTCTATTTGCACCGCTTCAATTGCTCCGTACATCTTCCCTAATTAAAAATAATAATCCTAAACTATCCTTAGCACCCTCCATCTCCTCCCCCCCTCCTCTCTTCTCCAGCACCAGCATCCCCTACTCTCCTCCCTCCTCCTTGGCACCGCCCCCTACCCCTCCCTTCGGCCCCCGTCTCCTACCATCCCATCCCTGGCACCACCCCCACCCACCCCTCTCTCCTCATCCCCGGTCTCCTCCCCACTCCCTGGCTCCAGCACCCCTCCACACCATCTCCTTCCCTCCCTGGCACGGTGCCAGGAAGGGGGGGGGAGACGGTGCCGAGGGAGGGGGGCACCGGGGCCGGAGAGTGGGGAGAAGACCGGGGCCGGAGGAAAGGGGTGGGAGTGATGCTAGGGAGAGGGGAGGAGAGGGGGGGCTACGGGGAGGGGAGGGGAGGGGAGGAGACGGGGACCGAGGGGAAGGGATGGGGGGCGGTGCTAGGAAAGGGGGAGGAGAGGGGGGGCGCCGAGGCCGGGAAGTGGAAAGGAGATCGGGGCCGAAGGGGAGAGATGGGGGGCGGTGTCAAGGAGGGGGAGGAGAGGGGGGGCGCCGAGGCCGGGGAGTAGAGAGGAGATCGGGGCCGAAGGGGAGAGGTGGGGGCGGTGCCAAAGAGGGAGAGGAGAGGGGGGGCTGCCGGGAAGGGGAGGAGAGGAGACGTAAGCCGGGGGGAGGGGTGAGGGGGGGAGGAGAGAGAGGGGCGCCGGGGCCAGGAAGTAGAGAGGAGACCGGGGCCGGGGAGTGGGGAAGGAGGGCAGTGCCAGGGACGGGGAGGAGAGGGGGGACTGGCAGGAAGGGGAGGAGAGGAGACGGGGGCTGGGAGGGAGGGGCGGGGGGTGGTGCCAAGAAGGGGGGAGGAGAGGGGTAGTGCCGAGGCGGGGAGTGGGGAGGAGACTAGGGCCGGAGGAAAGGTGTGGGGGGTGGTGCTAAGAAAGGGGGAGGAGAGGGAGGGTTGCCGAGGAGGGAAGGAGAGGGAGGGTTGCCGGAGAGGGAGGGGTGGGGGGCAGTGCCAGCAGGGAGGGGGGGGAGAGGGGGGGCGCCGGTGCCGGGGAAGGAAGGGGGGGAGGAGGAGATGGGGGTGCTATAAGGGTAGTTTAGAATTTTTTTTTAAATTGGGGAGGGGAGTACTGAGCAATTTGAGTGGTGCAAATAGAAATTCCCTCACTACAACCATCAGAATAATACAAGCAACTGGGATCATTGCCACTCATCACTGTACTTGAGAATAGGGCCAGAATAGGGCCCTCAATCTATCACAACAATCTAAAACGAAAGTAGGCAAGCATGCAGTATCCTTTCAGCAACCCCTTTTTTTACTTCACCTTATTCATTTTCCCACCTAATGAAGTCCGTCTCTTATCACTGCTGCTAGTATTATTAGGCTGCCTCCCTGTCCGATTAGAGCCGTTTAATGCTTTCCTTGATGCAGAAGGAACGTGTGTCTGGAGTCCTAAATTACAGTATTGGAAAATAAAAGCCATTAGAATAATTCAAAATGGTTTTATTGAAAAAGAATGTCCTTAAAATAATGCAGTAAGTCAACAGGAACACCCAAGTTCGTTATAATGTTAAGTTTAAGCACAATTTAGAAATAAAACATGAATTCAGACATGAAAGATATGCACTACATGACAAGCTGTATATCTTAAAACACAAGCTTGGGGCAGGGGAAGGTGAGGGGTAGCTTCATAGCTTACAGCTGGGTTTAAAATTTGCACTTATTCTGATGTAATGTCAAACCTTCATAGCTTGTTGAGAAATTTTAAGCAAAAAAATAACCCTTTGGCAACGAATAATAATAAAGCTCATGCAACAAACGACTAACAAAGAAATGCTTGAACTCATATGACCAAGGAGGATCCTCGAAGACTTATCAGTGACCAAGATAAAGCAAATTTTGATGACACAACTTTTAACCTCAAAGCTGCAATTTACGAGAAAAAAGGGAGCCAAATGACAGACAATTTCAAAAGCATAAATCTCATTTTAAATTCAATGCTAGAGAAGTGAGAAAGGGTTAGAGATTGTTGAATATGTTAACAGATATATTATGGAGAAAATTAGTCTCCAATTAGCAAGCATCATAGATTCGGCGTACTTCTAATTCCCAGCTGTGATGAGATGACAAAAAGATCATGGACTAAAACGATAGGTACAAGAAAGGGAGATGCATCAATAGAACTTGTCATCACTGAAAATTGGCAGCTTAGAAATGCCAATATGATGAACATATCATTCCATCTGCCTAACAGATCATAATGCCCTAGTCTTCTGCAAGGGTTTTTGGCTGCAACTAGCGTACACAGAGTGATGCATGCTAAAGGATTCTTATATGGCAAGATGCTGTGCTGATTATGTTCCCAACGATTACTGTAGCCTAGGATGGTGTTCATTATTGCAAAATTAATAACAAAAAAACTAGAGAGATTTGTCCCATCATGTGTGCGTGCATCAAACATTGAACATCATAAAACAATGTGGATACGCATAATTTAGATCATATGTTCTTGACCTATAAGATAATCTACTATAAAAAGACAAACAGTAAGTTATCTTTATGTTACTAAGAAACAAAAAAATTATCACGCAAGATTAGAATAAGTTACCACTGGCTAAACTGACATGTCACTCTAGCAATTTCGGCCAGATTGGTGTTCGCATTGTTCAACCAGAACTAATAAGCCAGGAGTTTTAAGATGCAAGCCAACCACCAAAAATACTGTGATAAAAAAATTCAAACATTTAATTTTCACGTTTAGATCCATAACATTCAATATATCTATGTTTGCACAATCATAAGTGCAGTTGCCGCTAAATTATGACAGAGACTCCTTTTCCATTAACAACTCTTGGAGATCAAAGCTTGTTTTCTTTTTTCTCAATGAAGAATCACTCCACATCTATAAATAGACCATTATTAGAAAAATCATCCTTCAGTGCATAGCAAAATAAATAGTTAATGTAAATGACCAGTAATGGTGCTTTCAGATTGAGCATATACTTGCTATTATATTCTGAACATGCGCGGGTCCTCTATCTTTCCTTGCTAATGCTGCTTTAAGAACCACTTGATTTCAGAAAGGACATAGAAATGTGAAACAGAAGGATATGCCTCATTCATCAATTTATAGGTGGCAAAAGAAGAGGCAAAAAACCTATTCCCTGAGCTCTTTGGCTTCTCCACTTTATTTAGTCGTGCAGCACCAAGTTCAACCGTAGCAACCCGCTCAGCAAATTTAAGCGTGCTAATAGCTTCTCCAATAGCATCCATCTCAGGACTTATATGGACAAACATCAATGTTTTTGCTTGCCCACCTGATATGCAAATTTATAGAACTTAGTGACATAGAGATAGAACTTCTTTTAAGTCACATTGACAAATTACCATTATTAAAAGCATATATTTTACCAAGACAGTCTTTAAGTAATTGCGTTAGTTTACTATTTCTGTAAGGAACATGCGAGTTCTTCTGGGCAAGAGCAGATATTACATCGCCTAGAGCTGAGAGTGAATTGTTTATATGCTGTGCCTCTTTTAGCCTTTCTCCTGTGACCTCAGATTTATCAACTCTTTCACTGCCTGCAAGATCAACTAAATGCATGCATCCACGAAGGATGGTTCCAGATGTCATATCTCTTCCTTGAACATGAACAGTCAAGCAACTGCAAGCAAAATCCTTTGACATCACATACTCATGTAATTGAATTTCATTTATTCTGTTATGGATCAAGTACAAAATTAAATATAATTGCACACCTATGAGAACGGCTGCTATGATCATTCAGTGCTGTAGCACCTACTGCACGGTTCTTCTGCCCAATATTCATCACTTCAATGACATCCGTTGTTGATGAAACAGGGACTAAGTTTGCATCAGGTACATTAAGTCCCTTCTGGGAACTATTTCGAATTTCTAATGTATTTTCATGTTAAGGAAATTTATTGTTATTGTCAGAAAAAGTTGAACAACAAGAACATATTAGCAATAAAAATTATGTTTAGAAACACACCTGATTTTTTCAATAATGAACTAATAGACTTATCAAAACATCCAACTATAGAAAGGGAAAAAATCTAAGGCAAACTATTACATATAACAAAAACATTTACTTGCATAGGAAATCAGACACATTAAGGAAATGCTTTGAATCAAAAATAAATAACAGTGAGAAGGATATCTTTTGTTAAGACCATCAGTAGTAAGGAGGTCTCTCACTTGCTCATTATAAATTTCAATCATTTGAACAGAGATTTTGTAAACAAATGTGCCTTTTCTTTGTTCTGAGAGTTTAAACAGGTCACCAAGTGCCCTATAATTCACACCCTTTGTTTGCTCGTTCTGATCCTTAGGTCCACTCTGTATAACATATATGATCAGGTCAACCAAGATAGTTGGTCCAATGCATCTCAACTTTTTATGTGATAACACTTTAATGTTCAAAGTATCAAAATATAATGACAAGAAATCATGTAAATGCAAACTTCAGTCAATCTGTGAAAGCATGCAACTCTTTATCTTGCTTATGAGTTGTCAAATTTCTTACCATGGTATATGTTTTTCCTGATCCAGTTTGGCCATAAGCAAGTATACAAATATTATAACCATCAAGAACAGATCGGATCAGAGGTTGCATATCTGAGAATACCTCCTCTGTGGTAAGATAAGAAAGAAGTTAATGGCTGCTCGAGATGCTTTTGTATGGAAAGTCAGAAACAAAACACTGCATCAAATAACCTTGGGTTGCTGATGGACTAAAAACTTTATTGAAATTGAAAGTTCTACACCCTTCTTTTCCATTCTTTGTAGGGGTGATAATTGTGATATTTTCATCATCGAGACGACCGATAGTGCTTCTACTTAGTTGTCCAGGTCGGAAAGGTCTCACTCGGCAATAGACCCTAATGCTTCCTATTAATGGAAAAATATCAAGTTAGTCCGCTAGAAGTTTACTTCACACACATATGAATATAAAGAAATGGCTGGAAAGTTTACCTTTCAGATCTTGCACTTGATTGTAGAGCTTTCTTTTCTTCAAGAACTTTGTGATAACCTGAAGCTGCATGAGTAAGGCTAAGAAGATGCTTGCCTGTTATACAAAATAACAGTAGAAGAGAGCATAAATATTTGTCAATGAATTCGATAGCCTCAACAGATTCACTCATGAATTTCTTTCTATCTTACCAAGCTTACTGAATTCCTCAGAGTACTTCATTTGCATGAACTCCATAGCAGCTTTAGTAGTTTGAAGAGTACACTTTAATTCCTACAAAAAAAAATGACTACTGATTTAAAATGATTAATCTAACCTTTAAATGAAGTTATCCAGGAACTACCACTAAACCAGTGTCATTACCTGAATCTCTCTTTGCTGTTGCTCAAATATCTTATGTTGCTTCAAAATCTTGTCTTTTGATGCTTCTTCTTCTTTTATGTTCTTATGAATATAGCTCTCTTTCTTTGACTCTGTGAAATTATTTTCCTCCTTCTCCATAAAAATGACAATTAAAATTACAGGGTTGTCTCATTCCCGTATTCATTGAAGAACAAATCTATTAGAACAAATATAGTAAAACATGACATATGATGATAATTCTTTTATTATGACTATTCATACTTAAAAAGTACTTTGGAAAGTATAAATAAATGATATTAGCTGCATGAGAAAGCATTGTTGGAAATAAATCTGAGACATATCTTGACCTCACAAGAACTAGATGGGGGATCTATCGAAACCTTTTGTTTGCAAGTTGATTTATTATTGTCAGCAAGACCCTTGAAAGCTGTTTTCACCTGTGGAGTTGACAATGCAAATAATTATATAGACCTGAATATCATCATTAGTAAATACACATTATGCTGGATGCTAAGAAACATTGAAGAAAATCATTCATTGGAATGAATTTGAAATTTAGCATACTAACCGTTTCAGTAGATTCAATTGAAGTTCCTCCATTTAAATTATACTCCATATATACAACATCATTTTCGTTCACCGATTGACTTCTCAACAAGGAATTCTTGAAAGGTTCTGAAATTTTCCTCAAAATTTTTTCCCTGAGTTGGAAGGTTTATAATTCCTGCCATATTTCCAAGTACCATTTCCTCCCATTTGTTTCCATTCACCATAAGATTTGAGAGCTAGAAAACAGTCCACAACCCTGGCACTTTTCCCTCCCTAAACATCCAAAAAGCATAATTACATAGAGGAACAAAAGGTCAAAAAAACACTTTATATACATTAACATTGAATTACACAGCAACACTTTGAAGAAGTTTGACAAAGCCACAAAATTATAAGGTTGGAATTAGAGGAAATTCAAGAACTCGTCGCAATATCCATCAAGCTTTGTTCCAATTAATTGGAGCATCTTATTAAATTCACATTCACTTAACATTCCAAAACAAGAAAAATTCAATTAAACAAAACTATGGAAAATAATATTTGAGTTAAATTAAATAAACAAACAAATAAAAAGATGGTTATTTCTATTGACTTTTTTCAATGTGGATATGGTATGCAAGAAAAATTTGCTTCTTGAAAGTCGAGAGATAAACTACAACATAAAGATTCTTGAATAAATGCCTATGTGGACCCTTTAAGCAAAATCATAATGTAAAGTGAGGGAGAGGTGTTTATTAGAGAAGTTCTATTATCTAATAACTACAATACACAATTCCTACCTGCTCCAAGTCGGAAGCCTCAAACATTGGAAGACCAATCTCTTGCGCAACCACAAGAAAGTTGCTTACATTCTCAAAATACTGGTAAGCATACTGGTAAGCCGACAGGGCTGCATCATCTGGGTAAAGAACTGAATCTACTACCTGAAAAGGAA
>UESW01005109.1:0-50011 GCA_900491605.1 Calamus simplicifolius
ATAACATTTAGGTTCAATTTTAGATACAAATGCTAAATTATTACATGCATCTCTAAATGATGATCTAGTTCTCACTCCTTAAGAAGGATCACCAATAATTTGATCTTTAGGGTGACTAAGAACATACCTCCATCCTCTTTCTATTTCATCATTACCTTGTGAGGCTTCAGGTAGGTCAGCGTTCCCTTCTTCACTTACCTCTTGTGTATCGTTCTTGCCCTTTAATGTGATGTCCTTGAATTGATCTTCAATGTCATCTGCATCGCTTATACCTTTTCCCTTCCTTGATGGAAGATCATTAGATTCATCAAAGATAACATGAACTGATTCTTTAACTATTAAAATCTTTTGTTGAATATTCTAAAAGCTCTACTATGTAAAGAATATCTGAAAAAATTCCTTCATCAGACTTAGCGTCAAATTTATCAAGGTTTGATTTTCCATTATTTAATACAAAATATCGACATCCAAAAATATGAAAGTAACTAATATTAGGTTTTCTTCCTTTCCAAAGTTTATACAGAGTCTTTTTCAAAACAGGTCTGATTAATGCACGATTTAAAACATAACATGCAGTGTTTATAGCTTCTGCCCAAAAATGTTTTGGAAGATTGCTTTCACACAACATGGTACATGCAATTTCCTCTAATGTTCTATTCTTTCTTTCAACTACTCCATTTTGTTGTGGTGTTCTTGGTGCAGAAAAATTATGTTCAATTCCATTTTCATTACAAAATTCTTCAAAATACTTATTTTCAAATTCTTTTCCATGATCACTTCGTATTAACAAAATAGAAGAATTCTTTTCGTTTGTAATAATTTTTGAAATGATGGAAATGCTTCATCTTTACTAGCTAGAAATAAAATTCATGTGAAGCGAGAGAAATCATCAATAATAACGAAACCATATCTTTTACCTCCTAGACTAGTGGTTCTTGTAGGACCGAATAAGTCCATATGCAAGAGCTCCAATGGTCTAGTGGTTGAAACAAAATTCTTTGATTTAAAAGAAACTCGGGTTTGTTTTCCAAATTGACAAGCATTGCAAATCTTATCTTTTTCAAAAACAAGTTTTGGCAAACCATGTACTAAATCCTTTTTAATTAATTTAGATAGTAAATCCATGCTTGCACGAGCTAGCCTACGATGCCATAACCAACTATTATCAGTTATTATTAGTAGCAACTAGGCAATCAATATTTTGATCATGCAAATCATTTAAATTAATAATGTATACATTACCATGCCTTTGATCAACAAATCTCATGTTTTCATTAGTAGGATTTCTAACAATGCATAAGGATGATTCAAATACAACATTAAATCCTGTCACATAATTGACTAATGCTAAGTAAATTGTGTTTCAAACCTTTTACAAGCAAAACATTATCAATATAAGCATGAGGTGTGATACCTATTTTTCCAATGCCAATTATTTTTCCTTGGCCATTATCACCGAAAGTAACAACACCTCCATCTTTTTCTTCCAAAGTGATGAATTGTGATTCATCACCGGTCATGTGTCTTGAGCACCCGCTGTCCAAGTACCATTGTCTTTTAATTGCTCGGGTTGCAAGACACACCTGCATACATAATTTAATTTTTGTTCTTCGGTACCCAAACTTTCTTGGGTCCTTTAGGGTTAGTCAAAATGGTTCCTTTTGGGATCCATATTTTCCTTATCTTTTGTGTTTGGAAAATATAAGCTTTGTGTCCACTTTTTCTACATTTAAAACATGTAATTTTAGTAGAATCATCAGCATGCTCATAAATATTTTTAGAAATTTTTATCTTTCAAAAATATTGTATCCAAGACCAGCTCTATTGTAAATAGCTCTTTGACTATTTAAAATTATTTCTAATTTTTCTGAGCTTAGACTAAATCTATCAACAATTGGTTTTAATTTATCTACTTCATTTTTAAATCTTGGTTTTCCTTTAACAATGATTCATTATCCTTTGAAATTCTTTCTTTTTCAAGAGTAAGATTTTTGATTTCATTTTTCAATTCTTTGCTTTTTGATCTTAAATTTGCAAAATCATCAATAAGTTCATAAAATGCACATTGCAATTCATCAAAGGTAAAGTCATCTAAAAAGTTAGGGCTTACCTCATCATTATCAGCCATGAAACAAACATTGGCAACTTCAGTTTTCTCTTCATTTTCTAACTTATAGCTTCACTGTCGCTCCAAGTGGCCATCACTGCCTTTTTCTTTATTATTCTAGATGCCTTCTTTAATAGTGGACAATCTGGTCCGATGTGTCCAGGCTTCTTGCACTCATAGCATGTTGGAGGTTCACTCTTTTCCTTATCTTTGCTATGATATCCTTTGACAAAATGCTTTCTTTTTTCAAATCTCTTTTTCTTCATTAACTTTTTAAATTTCCTTGAAATAAGTGCCATATCATCATCTTTCTCACTCTCACTTGTTGGTTTTTCACTCTCATCTTCTTGAGTTGCACTCTTCAATGCCATGGTCCTTCTCTTCTTTGAATCATCTTCATCAATATGTTGTCGTTGCTGAAGTTTATGAGTCATCAAAGAACCAACCAACTCTTCAAGTGATAAGTTGTTGAGATCTTTTGCTTCTTGAATTGCTGTGACTTTTGCTTCCCATGTCCTAGGTAAAGATCTTAAGATTTTTCTAACAAGATCACTGTTAGCATAAGATTTTCCAAGACTCTTCAATCCATTAATAATGTCAGTAAATCTTGTAAACATATCAGTAATATTTTCAGCAGGATCCATCTTAAATAATTCATACTTATGAACAAGCATATTTATTTTGGATTCCTTGACTTGATTTGTACCCTCATGGGTGACTTCAAGTCTATCCCATATTTTCTTAGCAGACATACAAGTAGATATGCGATTAAACTCATTTGCATCAAGAGAGCAATAAAGAATATTCATAGCCTTAGCATTTAATTGAGCTAATTTCTTGTCTTGCTCATCCCATTCAGATTAGGGTTTTGCAATATTGACATTTTCAATCATAATAGTGGGTGTGTGAGATCCATTAATTATGATTCCCCGTAAATCATAATCTAGTGCTTGAATGAATATTTTCATTCGTACTTTCCAATATGTGTAATTTATTCCATTGAATAAAGGTGGTCTATTAGTTGATTGTCCCTCAATCAATATGGAATTCATTGGGATTACTAATGATCTTTGGCTCCAAGCTAATCAAAGCTATAGAAATCAAGAGCATGCTGCTCTGATACCACTTGTTGCCCAGATGTAGTAACCCAAGAGGGGGGTGAATTGGATTATTTAAAAATAATTTAATTTCTATGCAGATATATGTGCTTTTAACCCTAATTTGATTTGCAGCGGTGAAGTAGAGTGCATAGAATAATAACAACAGAAAAGCAAACAACCACAAACACACAAAAGTTTATAGTGGTTCGGTGCCAAACTCAGTACCTACATCCACTCCCCAACACTTTTGGGACTTCCACTAATCGTATCACAACGATTACAACCTCTAGCCGAACCAGGCTAGCCCTCTTGTTTATACGGCATAAGGCAGCTAAAAACCCCTAGCCAAACCTAGGCTAGTCCTCTTGTTTCACGGCATAAGGAAGCCAAAAGCCCCTAGCCAAACCTAGGCTAGTCCTCTTGTTTCACGGCACAAGGAAGCCAACAACAAACCAGGGTTCACTAACCCTTTTACAAGATAATCAGAGTATGTAAAGGAGAAGCTCCTACAATGAGCAGATATTCGAAAAATACTTTATAACTTTTGAAGCAATAAACTCAGCAATAAATGAACTAGGTTGAAGCAGCTGAAGTCTTGAATGCTTGAAAAGCTTCAATGATTCGGACGACCTTTCGGAGCAAGGAATGAACTTGAATGCCCAGCAACCACTCAACAAATATGCAATGAAGGCTCTTTTCTTGGATTTTCCTCTCTTTGAACTTTCTTTTTCAAAAATCATCAAGGTGTGCTTCTAATCCCAACTATTTATAACCATCTAACAAGAAGATATCCGTTAGATACATAAGAAATAAAAAGAAATAATAACGGGAAGAAAATATAACCGTTAAACATGTTTCCCTTAAGCATTGAATGCATATCTCCATTTGAGGAAGGATGAGCACCGTAAAAATTTAAAATTCAAAAGTTAAATATAGCTTGAAATAGCAATAGAGAAAGAGAGCAAGAAGAAAGAGCTCTCATAAAAGCTCAGGCGGTGGTTGACTGAAAAATAAATCCAAGTAGCTGAGGATATGAATGCCATCGTCCAAGAGTTAAGCAAGGGACCTCAGCTAGCTAATCAGTTAGCTAACCAGAGAGACCAAAAACAAATAAGACGTCCATAGGTATCTCTTTAGTCAGCTAGAAGGTTGCTAGTTATCTCTCCATCTAACTCACAACAAAAAGCAATGGCCAGCAGGGTAAAAAGCTGAATACTTTGTTAACTAGGCAGCTAACTAAGTAACGGTCAGTTAGCTCTTTAGTTAACTATCAGTGAAAAAGCAATGGCAGAGGAAAAGTTTCATGCATCCATAGTTAGCTCTCTAGCTAACTAAATTTGAATCCCTCTTGGCTACAGGAGAAAAGTAAAATAGTTAGTTAGCTGAATAGCTAACTGAAGAATGGCCAGTTAGCTCACGAGCTAACTAGAAGCAAAAGCAACAGGTTGTCCGGCCAGCTTAGTTAGCTCACCAACTAACTGAGTAAAAATTAGTTAGCTGAGCAGTTAGCTCCAGGATTAAATAGTTAGCTAAGTAGTTAACTAAAAGGAACGTCAGCTAGCTAGAAGGAATTGCAGTTAGCTAACAAGACATCCAGCCAGCTAGCTAAAATTGGAGGGTGTTCGGCCAATGCACTGTGACGAGCGAATTAGTTAGCTAAAGGAATTCCAGCTAGCTAACAAGTTAGCTCACCAGTTAACTAAAAGAAAAGGATGTTCTGCCAGGCACCTGAGACAAGTTTCTTAGTTAGCTGAAAGGGCTCCAGCTAGCTAACAAACTAACTCACCAGCTAGCTAAAAAAGGAGGACGTTCGGCCATCTTACTGAGACGAGCATTTTAGTTAGCTAAAGAAACTGCAGCTAGCTAACAAGCTAGCTAAACATGTAGCTAAAATGCAAGATCGTTCGGCCCAATCACTGTGAAAGTTTCCCAGCTAGCTGAAAGTCGTGCCAGTTAGCTAAATGGAATAACAAGCTAGCTAACCAGTTAACTCCGAGGCTAATAATCATATTCAAAGCAAATTAAATGAAGTACTTTCTTACCAGTCAATTTTGCATGAAGATACTTACTTGCAAGGCGACCGAACTTCCCTGTATCAATCTTAGAATTGCTTAATTTGTTTTGTAATCATCAAAATCAATCTGGGGTCAACAATCTCCCCTTTTTGATGATGACAAAACATTTAAGTATATAAAGAGCAAGTGTATATATGGTAGTTTAATAAGTAAACATGAGTAATCAGAAAACATTAATTTCTCCCCCTGTCAAAATAAATAAGTGAAATCTTTTTCTTTTCTCCCCTGAATATATGGAGTTACTATTTTACTTCATTTCTTAATGTATGCAAGCAACATTCTTCTCCCCCTTTTTGTCATTAATCTAAAAGAAGTTTGAAGAGTCTTGCAATAATTTTAAGCATAATATATCAAGGAGATGTTAACATTCATTGCATAATTAAAATAGTCATGCAGATTAGTACAAGACAATAGATATTACATGTCATTGTTTCAAGTCATAGAGCATAAATATAAACAAGCATAACAAGTTTGTTCAAATACTACAAAGCATATAAGTTAAGTACAATCATTTTCGTCATCAGATGAAGAAATATGCACTGAAGAAACATTTGACTTGCTTGAAGATTCAGGCTTGACGGAGGAAGGCCGTGACGGTGGAGTGAAAAGGTGTGGATGAGAGAAAACAGCATCAGGCGCAGAGGCGACAGAACAAGTGATGAGAGTCTCCATGAGTTGACTCAGCCTTGAGAGGGTTGCAGTCCAATGATCAACAGCGTTTGCTGCATCCCGAGTCTGGGTCTGGCTCGATCTCATTTGATATTCTACCCACTCTGCCTTAGTCTCAAAGTTTCAAGCTTATTTTTAAGTAAATTTACGTCCTTCAGGATCCGTTCCATGACAGATTCATTATGGTGAAAAACTCTTCCATTAAGAATGTTCACATCATGAACAAGCCTTTCAAGAATGAGTTTAAAATCAAACATATTTTCAAAAATAAAAGAAATATGTGGTACAAGAGTCTGATCATTGACGGAAGAAGCACTATCACCAGAGCTTCGACAAGAGGTGGCAAGGGTCAATTCATTAATAATATGACGGAGTTGATCATCACATAATCTAACATGTAATTAACTATTTCATTTCCAAAATATCATCAATATTAATCATCTCTATAACTGGTAGATTAGCTCATAATCTTAAACTTACAATATCAACAATGTAAGTTCTACAAATAAAAATTTATTATATACATCAACATTCAAATTTAGATTTACTAACACCAAATCCACATATCAACTCAATTTCAATATGGACATAATTATGTTATCTTAGTCATATTAGTCATCAATTATAATTTTCAACTACTATATCATATTCCATATATTCATCTATCTTTTATTGCGTATCTAATTAAAGTTTCATCTATCCATATTATTTAAAGATTGGAACTGCTACGAGCCATTTCCAACAAGTTTGATGGAACTAAAACCTCTAGAAGCTCCTTGGCCTCCCCATTGGTCAAGGTCACCATCTTGGGAGTCTCACATTATATCATTAGCTTCTAATGCGATGGTTCATTCTTAATTCCTACCAATTCATATTTCAATTAATATCTTGATAACCTTTAAATTTTAGGCTTTCAAAGCATAATATCTGAAATTTATTATAATTGTCTCAATGTCATCCTAGTATTTTGCCTAGAGTGTCATCATGTATGTATTCCTAAGGTCAAAACCTAGGCTCTGATACCATAAAAGCTGTCACGCCCCGGACCCAAAATTTTGAGCTAGGGTGATAACCTGCCGCATGCCGGGCATGCAAGGCGTCCCAAAATTTACACATCGATCAATATAATGCAATAATTATAATTAGGCAATCCAAATCCATAACAAAAACCATAAATATAAGTTTGGGCTACAAGCCCTACACACATCAATATAGTTCTGAGCCACAAACCCTACACACAAGTAATACTAGGGTTACAATGATATCATGGAACTGATTATATAGAAGCTCCATCTACCCCATAAATCCATCTTCAATCCTGAGGCTCTGAAAAATATTATGAGATTTACATGAGCTCACACTCAATAAGTAAGCCTATAATATAAAATAGTCATATATCATCATATCTTATCAAGATATTATCAAGTCATAATTTCATAAACTTCCAGTTTCAAATGCATTTATCATGCTATCACAAGCATATCACTACTCAAATTAATTTGGAAGCTTATACAAAATGCATTGTAAACAACCCACTGTTTATATGATCATTTTTATATTATATATTGTGTCCCACGGCCCTGCAACACCTCAATCAAAACACATCTTCTAGATGTGTGTGGCCTCCACATGCCACATCATAATTAATCAGAGCACATCCTCTAGATGTATGTGGCCTCCATATGCCACATCATAATCAATCAAAGCACATCCTCTAGATGTGTGGCCTCCACATGCCATATCATCATCAATCAGAGCACATCCTCTAGATGCGTGGCCTCCACATGCCATATCGTCATCAATCAGAGCACATCCTCTAGATGCATGGCCTCCGCATGCCATATCATCATCAAACAGAGCATATCCTCTAGATGTGTGTGGCCTCGACATGCCACATCATAGGAGAACCGTGGCGACACATATAAATATAATTTAAGGTCATCATTATATATGCATATTACACATCCTGCATCATCATAAGCATAATCTTTTCATATCACATAAACAGTGGTTTGTACGTTCTTAATCATTGCATGTAACCAATTCACTTTGCAAAGTTAAAAATAAACATATACATCATATTTGGCATAAACACAATAAACCATTACTTTGCAAATTAATACCAACTGTTATAGCAAATATTCAATTAAATACTCATGATACAGTTTACCAATTTTTAAAATAATTAATAAAACTCAATTTCATAAGTATGCATAAAACTATAAATACAATAATTTTATAAAATTATTATATTTGGCTTACTTACCAGATTATGCAATAAATACCAGATTATGTAATGTAAACAAACCCACTGTTTATGTAATTATTTTTGTATGTATCCCACAGCCCTATAAATTAATCAGAACACATCCTCTAGATGTGTGAGGCCAAATGAGAACCACAGCGACACATACTAGTCTATCATAATGTTATCATCATACTTGCATGTCACTCATCATGCATCAATTTCTCATATTACATATACAGTGGTTTGTACATTATTAGCAAATGCATATGGTCATCCCAAAATATTTTGCAAATCAAAGAATTTATATTTGTGCACATACACCAAGAAACTATTTCTTTCAAAATATTATCAGCTACTATAGTCATAATAAATGCTCATATGTAGATTTATGGTACCATTCAAAATAATCAAACCAAATAAACTTTTGTTTTCCTTATCTCATAATACTTGCAAACTATAAAACCATGAGTTATAAATTATTAATTATAAATAGACTTACTTACCTCAATACGCAAATCCCAAACTCTATTTAGACATCTTGCTACAAGCACATTGAGCCCATTATCAAGAACAACCCTTATACTGAGGAGTAGTTGTTAGCCCTTTGGCATTAGGCTGTGCTTCAACCACAATACATGATATACGATGAGGAAAAGATGCAGACATTGGCATACCATTATAATATTGAAGTGTTACTGTCATGTCATATTTATACTTTGTCATTGATGATCTTATCTTGAGCTAGGAATTCCACCACGTTGAGCCTCCGTACCCCACTTTTAGATAACTAGCACCCATGCCAAACAATTCCTTGGGCACTTCCAGTTGTTCAAATGTGCTTGGCTCCATTAAGCTTACATAGTCACCTTCCTGGTACAAATATGTGAATGACTTCTCTTCAACAAAAACCCTCTCAATAGCCTCATCACTTTCAGTGATTTGTTACCGCTATCAACATCCCGAAGTTTCACCTGTTTGGTGGCTCTTCCCCTTCCCTGCATCGGAGTTTAAGCAGCGTTCGGACTCCAGACCCCGCTTGAACCCGAACCCCTCTCTCGAGCTTTTTGCTGCAGCCGCAACTCTCTCTCGGCCCTCACCTTCTTTGGACTCCCCCTTCCCTTTCTCTCCCTCTTTCTCTCTTCTCTCATTCGATTCCTCTCTAACTCTCTCTCTCTCTCTCTCTCTGGCATTAAGAGGATGGGCAGGGGATTACCTAGAGGAGGTGTACGCCAGGGTGAAGGAGGGAGTCATCCTCCAACTCCTTTTATTCTCCCAGGCGACGCCTCGGATCAATAGAAAATGGGAACCGATGACCCAAGAAACCAGACGTCCCATCGGGACCTAAACGTCAGAAAGAAGTCAAGATGCCAGGTGTCCCTAAAATAAATACTAGGAGTTACATTTCCCATAATAAATTACCGGGGGTTACAAGACTTTTGCTCGGTAGCTCTTAGGAATTTGGAAAAGCTGACAAAACTTGAGCAACTTGTGTTACTGGCTGGGTGTCCATCAACAGTTGAGAACTGCAGCAAGAAAACAATTTATTGATGTCATTCCCATAATTTTACACATAGGCACCCAACTGATTTTGGTTCATAAAGAATAAACAATATATAATCAGGAAGAAAATTTTCAGTGGCTTAAAGAGCATGATGAGCTGCCCTACCCGGAATTGATTTGCAAATTTGCAACACTGGACTCCAGAAAAGAACCTATCAAGTACCCAAAAAAAATGTTTGATCCCAAAAACTGTACTTGAGCCGATCTCCAAGATCCTTCTCTGGCATACCCCAACTCTCTAGAGATTACATCTTGAACATAATCAATTTCTTCAAGAAAAGGCAACAATGCAATAGAGCCTTTAGACTCCAGGTTTTTAATCCACCCACTTAACAAAAAGGTTACAACCTGTTTGCCACAAAAGAATTAGTCTTCCATTTTCTTTCAGATGATTTAGATACTTGACTATAAGTATCAAAAAACCATCGGAGCACATGGAAGCTGCTTTATCTCACAAAAGAAAATACCAAAGTAGATAATCATTTTCAGCTCATTGGGCAAGACCTGGCATATACGCTAAAACGAAGAGCAAATATTCTAGCATATTGGATGCAAATAAAATAGAAGGTAGTAATTTTCTCATATGTCCTTAGACAATAACAAAGACTTCATCATGAGAATTGTAACGCAGCAACCATTAAATCTACTGAGTATGCATATGTGCAGCATAAAAGCCTCATTATATAATATCCTACTAGCTACCTAGCAGATTTGATCTACATTCATTTTCATGGACCTATATGATCGCAAAGCTAGAGTACAGTAGTTAGTTAATCAGTAGGCAATGATTGCAATTTTTTTTAAATAAAAACTCTCATGCTATAAATATATTTTTAATTTGTTAGATATGGACAAACTGTACCAAACCAAAGTTCAGGGCAAACTATACTGAATCATTCCAGAACTAATTTGGTTCAATGATTTAATACATAGGCCAAACCACCTCGAATCGATCCCGAACCACTTTGTACCATATTGGACCATTTGGTTCAGCTTGATATAGTGCGGTTTATAGGTTGGGGCCTCCCGGTTTACCTAACCGGTATAGTATATTTCATACTGAATTATATCAATTCGGTACTGAAATAGTACCAGCTTCTAGTATAGCAAACCTTGAAGGTGGTTGTTTTGTTGTATAAGCCATGATAATAGAGGTACTAAGTAAGATAATATTACATCTCCATGGATGTGTTTAGAAAGTTGAATCTCAAATTATGGCATTGATACTCTACCTACTGGTAGGGCTAAATGAAAAAAGGTTATGGAAATTAGCTACCATGAATTGTTAAGTTGTGAACTGGGAATAATATGTCAAACAATTCATGGATCAAGCTGTTTCCGTGTTGCCAAACTCAATATTTTGGGAGGACCATGCATTTTTTATCAAACTATATGACACATGACACGAGAATTGATATTCACTTTCCTCATTATAACAGAATAAAAATAAGATCAATGATGTAAAGGCCCATAAAATGTGAAAAAATAAGTAGGATTCAAAGAAATCAAGCATACCATAAATATTCCAATTAATTCTGAAATTAATTTTTGGATCAATCTTGTTGGGACCCTCTTCTGATAGATGCAAGAACCTATGAAAATCGAGTAGAGTTCTACTAGCTTTTATGTTGTACACCATAAATCAATAGTGAATCACATCCAATTGCCATAAATCACTTACTCAAACATTCATCCTAATAAAAACTTTATTACCTGTTCATTTGATTCATACATTTCTTAATTTAATAACTCAACTTAATTTATCCTGTTTAGATAGAATAGTATTCTGATAAAATCGAGTAGAGTTCTACTAGCTTTTATGTTATGCACCATAAATCAACAGTGAATTACATCCAATTGCCATAAATTACTTGCTCAAACATTCATCCTAATAAAAACTTTTTAACATGTTCATTTGATTCATACATTTCTCAATTTAATAATTCAACTTAATTTATCCTGTTCAGATAGAATAGTATTCTGATATCTTGTTTAGCAAAATCTTTAAACAACATCCATATTATTTTTACACATAGCTTTGAAGATCACATTCATAATTGATTTCACCATTAAAACCATTTCATACATTCAGATCAAGTCTGTAGTACATCACTAGGTTACAACTATGTACATCCATACTGTTGGCCCAGATGGCAACCCAAGAGGGGGGGGGGGGGGGTGAATTGGGTTCTTAAAAATTTAAGACTTTTTGAAATGTTTTAAACAAATTAACTCAAGATGTGCAAGTGAGAGAAATTAACTTATAAGCAATGCACAAATAAAATATAAGAGAGATAGAGTGAGAGACAAATGAGCACGGCAAACACAAGATATTTTTATAGTGGTTCGGTGCAACCAGCACCTACGTCCACTCCCAAGATCCACTTGGGTCCACACTATAATCTCCCTAGATTACAGCCGAGTTGTTTTACAAGCTCACAACTCAAACTTGTTGTTTTTCCCGGGATCACAACGAACCCAGCCGGTTTTACACGGGCTTACCAGCACAAAATCCAACTCATTGTTTTTAACGGGATCACAACGAACCCAAAACGTAAGCTATCCCAAGCTTACAACGAGGTACAACTACCTCCACTGATTCAATCCACTGATTGAATCAGTACACAAGAAAATAAATAAGAGTTTGAATACAAGCAGCTCCTCTTGAGCAGAATAATCAAAATAAAGCTTAGGTTTAGAAAAGCCTGATTAAATAAGCTTGAATGCAGGCTTGGCTTCTTTGCTTCTCTCTCCAACTCCTTTGAAGTATGGAATCAGGCCTCAGCACAGATTCTCCTAGCTTTGGGGCTTTTGGACATTGGTTGAAGCTTTTTTTTTTTTTAGGTTGGAAGATCTTGATTTGCTCTTGGTTGCTTTGGGATCTCCTCTTGAACTTTTGTTGATTGTAGCTCTGGAGCACACGAATCTCTCTCTTTGATTTCACTCCTTTTGAATCTCTTTTCTTGACTCAAATGATTTTTCAATGAAGCTCTGTTTTTCCCTCTTTTTGAAAGATTTTCTTTTCTCTCTTTTTCATCACTCTATCTTTTTTTTTGATTTGAAAGAGCTCCTCTATTTATAGATTCTGCAAAATATATCCGTTAGAAACACAGAAATATAGCCGTTATTGAAAATCTTACCGTTGGAGCTGACTTGTCATCGTGAAAAATCGCGCCCAGATTTCGCGGAGTCGACTCGAGCACTGTGGGAGTCGGCTCGAAGTCGATTA
Organism: Calamus simplicifolius; assembly: GCA_900491605.1. NCBI lineage: Eukaryota > Viridiplantae > Streptophyta > Magnoliopsida > Arecales > Arecaceae > Calamus > Calamus simplicifolius. The sequence continues at coordinate 12,989 of UESW01005109.1, forward strand.
CTAAAAATAGAAACATTAAAGTTAGAGGGTCGACTCGCGAAAACCAAAGTGTCGACTCCTGACAGTCGGGGGTCGACTCGATGAAAATGGGGAGTCGACTCGAGAAGTGCTCAAAAAACATGCTTTCTGTTGTTTGAGCGGAGTCGGCTCACACAGTCAGGAGTCGGCTCGCACAGAGTCAGGGGTCGACTCTTGAAATCCAAGGGTCGACTCGAGAAAATCAGAAATTTCTGTTACTTACTGGAGTCGACTCTGAAACTCTAGAGTCGGCTCCGGAACGTATCAAAAATCAAAATTTTCTGATTGACTTTGAAATTCGTCCCAGAATAATTTTAAATAATTTTTGACTTGAATACAATAAATATGACATTAAGCATGAATTCAAGACATGTTTCAAGAAATCATTGATTGAAATATAACATGTAAAAATTCCTTTTTGAAATCTTAAATATAGAGCTTGAAACTTCTTTTCAAATTGATTCAAAACTCAGTGAATTTAAACATTGAGAGTCCATTGCTTTCATTTTGAATAAGCTCAAGGTTTTTGATTAATAAACTCATTATTTCCTTTAAAATACTCATGGCTTTTGAAATCATCAAAATCAATAAGGTTGGGGTAATTAAATAATTACAATTTCCAAATTTCTCAACAATCTCCCCCTTTTTGATGATGACAAAAACATTGAGTATATGCATTGATTGAAAAATTTTGATACCAAAATCAATTTTTATGTTCATTGAGAGGCTCCCCCTAAATGAGGTAGCTCCCCCTATGAAACTCAATTTTATAATTCATTCAAAATTTTTAATTTTTAAGTTCAAGCAAATAATTTTTCCCTTTTCAAATTTTAAGCATAATGATAACTTTTATCTCTTCCTTTTACTTAGATTAACTCTCCCTCTTTAATATTCAAATTATCTCTTCCTCTTTCAAAATTAAATTTGATTGCATTGAAAGCATATACGATTAAATAAAATCTCTCCCCTTTTTTGTAATCAACAAAAAGGTTAGGAAGATCGATTAACTGCTTATATCAATATCATTCTTTATCTTTTACCATTCAAATTATCAATTGAGGATAATCATTCAAGATATTCAAAGATACTTACAATTGAAATGTACATAAGTAATGCATCAAACTTTCTCATTACTTCAAAATGATATTACATGAAAATGTAAACATACTCATTACATTGAAAGTAAACTTGACTTCATTACATCAAAATGAGATTACTCAGTACATTGAAATGAGATTACATTAAAAATATCAAAAGTTTATTCTTGTGATCCTATTCAAATGATCAACTATCTGCTTCATTCCTTCACATTGTATTCTAACATAATCTTTAAGCTTATTATCTACAAAAGTACAAGCATTCAAAATCTTCTCCTGAAGCTCGGCGTTGCACAGGGAATAGGTCTCTGAGTCACCACAGATATCCTTAAGTTCTCCAAAAATATTCTTCAAGTCTTCACTTAAGGAGCTGGTGGATGAACTAAGAGTAGATTCAATAGATGCAACCGATCACTAAGTGAATAAAGGCTTCTTTAAATTCATAAACTTTTCATCAAATTCATTTTTCAATTTTTCATGCTCACTAATCTCAGATTTGAATAAAGATCTAAGCTGATCTAACTGAACATCAGAAAAGCTAACAGATGATAAAGTAGATGTCTAAGCTGGAGCAGGAACAGGAACAGGGGCAGGAGCTCTGGAAGAAGAGCTCTGAGGAGGCTCAGGTGAAGAATGTCTCACAGAAGGTCCAGGGGCCTCAGCATCCATAGCTCTATCCTCAGCAATGTTCTTCCTCTCCATCTTCCATTCCTCTTAACAAAACCCATTCGATGAATAGTAGCCAAAGTGTAATAATCAGTATGCCTTAATTCCTTCTTTGGCTCACTATCACCAAATACAATCCCTTGGCTTTGAAATAACTTAGTTAGAACCATGCCATAGGGCAAACTTGATTTCTTCTTCCCTCCACATCAGCAATGTACCAAATATCATCCGAGGCAAATTAATGGGCTTCCCAGAAACTACGGCATCCATAATAAAAATATCTCTCTCAGAACATAGTCAAATCTGCCAGTCTTGGGAAATAATCCTACTGCAGATATTGTGAAGTAACCTCATTCCAAAGGCAATTGGCTTGCAAAGACTTCTTCAAATCCCTCAAAACTTCTGTTCAATAATCTGTGAGGGCTGGCGATCTATCCTTTGGGGCAAAGATGGTCCAGACAGGGGTAAATTTAACAGTCTAGATAGAAATGGCAGTGATATTCAGTCCAATGCCTCTCACTATGCTCACTAAACCATCACCTCTAGTTAAATTCTTGTAAAACTCTTTAACTAGTGCAGGGTACGTGGGACAATCCAGTGAACATATTTTCTCATCCCATCTCAATCAACTGTCTACCTATTATAAAACCTTCATTCTCAAATAATTCAAAATCAACCTTCCTTCCGGTTGTAATAACTCTACTGGCAAGTTGATCTACCTGAAGAGTGGTAGCTGGTACAGGAGAAGCACTCGGAGAAGATGTAGAAGACGAATCCGGAGACGGCTCGCGGAGGGTCGTCGAACGGTTCTCTTCCTCTTCATTCGGCGCCACTACTGCTAGCTCCACGGTTTTAGGTGCCATAGATCTAGGTGGAGTGTTAATCAGAGGTTTTTGGAGTTTTGGAAGGTTTGGAAAGCTTTGGAAAGGATTTGGAATGATTTGGAAATGATTGAAATGTCCATGGGGTCGACTCGTGCCCTAGATAATCGACTGGGACCACGTCGAGTCGACTCGCGCAAAGCGTGGAGTCGGCTCCCGAGTAGTCACAGAGCATGGACCCGAAATCGAGTCGACTCGCGCAGAGGGGGTCGGCTCCCAGAGTTTCAACAGAAACAGGGGTCGACTCCGATACTACCGAGTCGGCTCCGAGACCATTTCAGAGAAAAAAAAAATAAAGATTCAGAGAATCTGAAATGAGTCCGGAATTTGATCTTTGAGTATGATTAAAAATCATGGATTTTGAGAGATCAAATTGATATGAGTTCTAGATAAAATTTCCTTAAGATTTTAAGAAATTGAAAGAACTCTAGATAATTTCCTTAGGGGTTTCAAAATCTATTCCAAAGGATCACAAATCCCTAATTCTCCTCTAAGATAACAAAATCTTTCTTCGCTTAAAGGTTTTGTAAAAATATCAGCTAATTGTTCTTCAGTGTTAACATATCAAGACAAATTTCTTCATTAGCTACATGTTCTCTTATAAATGATATCTAATTTCTATGTGTTTTGTTCTTGAATGTTGAATTGGATTTTTAGTTAAATTGATTGCGCTTGTGTTATCACATTTTATGGGTGTTTATCAAGTGTGATACCATAGTCTTCAAGTTGTCGCTTAATCCATAGGATTTGCGCACAGCAACTTCCAGCTGCTACATATTCAGCTTCAGTAGTTGATAATGCAACTGAATTTTGCTTTTTGCTAAACCATGAGATTAAGTTACTTCCTAAGAATTGGCATGCACCACTTGTGCTTTTTCTATCTAATTTACATCCAGCATAATCAGAATCTGAATATGCAATTAGGTTTAATGTTGAGTCTCTAGAATACCATAAACCTACATTTTTTGTTCCACTTAATATCTTAGTATTCTTTTAACAGCAATTAAATGTGATTCTTTAGGTTCTGATTGAAATCTAGCACATAAACATACAGAAAACATAATATCTGGTCTACTTGCGTTAAATAAAGAAGGGATCCGATAATACCTCGATAATATTTTTGATCAACCTTCTTACCTTCTTCATCTTTGTCCAGCTTGCATGAAGGACTCATTGGTGTTCCGAGGGGTTTCATTGATTCCATACCAAACTTCTTTAGGATTTCTCTTGTGTATTTTGTTTGGTTGATGAAGATTCCCTCTTTGCTTTGTTTGATTTGGAGTCCAAGGAAGAAGTTGAGTTCTCCCATCATGCTCATCTCGAATTCTCCCTGCATCAACTTGGCAAATTCTTGACATAGAGAATCGTTAGTAGCACCAAAAATAATGTCATCAACGTATATTTGTACTACAAGTAAATCTTTACTTTTTCTTTTCAAAAATAATGTTTTATCAACATTTCCTCTTGTAAAATCATTTTCAATTAAGAATTTACTTAACCTATCATACCAAGCTCTAGGTGCTTGTTTCAAACCATATAAAGCTTTGTGCAATTTAAAAACGTGATTTGAAAATTCGTGATCTTCAAAACCTGGTGGTTGTTCTACATAAACTTCTTCATTTATAAATCCATTTAAAAATGCGCTTTTAACATCCATTTGAAATAAGTTAAAATTCATATGACATGCAAATGCAAGTAATAGTCTAATGGCTTCTAATCTAGCTACTGGTGCAAAGGTTTCATCAAAATCAATACCTTCCTCTTGATTATATCCTTTTGCAACTAATCTAGCTTTGTTTCTAATTACTATGCCATTTTCATCTAGTTTATTTCTAAAAACCCATTTTGATCCTATTACTGAATGATTTTTAGGTCTTTCAACTAATGTCCATACATTATTTCTAGTAAATTGATTTAATTCTTCTTGCATTGCTAACATCCAATTATTATCTTTTTCAGCTTCTTCTATAGTTTTAGGTTCAATTTGTGATACAAATGCAAGATGATTACTAATATTTCTCATATGATCTAGTTCTTATTCCTTGAGATGGATCACCTATAATCAATTCCTTGGGATGACTATGAGCATATCTCCAGTCTCTTGGAAGATCTATATCATTATTGATCATCGTCCTTATGTGAATCATCATCTTTAGCTTCTTGCTCATGATCTGAAGATACTTCAATATTAAGTTTTTCAAGATCTTTTTCAATTATGTTTGTATCTTCCTCATCATCAAGCTTTTCAGAACTAGATGCTAAAGATTCATCGAAAACTATATGAATGGATTCTTCAACTACTAAGGTTTTCTTGTTAAATACTCTATAAGCTTTACTAGTTGTTGAATATCCTAAAAAGATTCATCAGATTTAGCATCAAATTTTCCTAAATTATTTACCATTATTATGAATAAAACATTTACATCCAAATGCATGAAAGTATTTTATATTGGGTTTTCTTTCATTCCATAATTCATAAGGTGTTTTCTTTAAGATTGGTCTTATTAGGGCTCGATTTAAGATGTAACATGCTGTGTTAATAGCTTCCGCCCAAAAGTACTTTGGTAGGTTGCTTTCGCATAGCATGGTACGGGCCATGTCTTCTAGAGTCCTATTTTTCCTTTCAACTACACCATTTTGCTGTGGAGTCCTAGGGGCTGAAAAATTATGATTAATACCATTTTCAGTGCAGAAACTTTCAAATAAGTGATTTTCAAATTCAGTTCCATGATCACTTCTTAGAGATACTATGGTAGTGTTTTTCTCATTTGTGACTTTCTTGAAGAATTTCAGGAATATCGAGAAAGTCTCATCTTTGTGAGCTAAAAACATTACCCAAGTATATCTAGAATAATCATCTACAATCACTAGACCATATTTCTTTCCTCCTAGACTTGTGGTTCTAGTTGGTCCAAAAAGGTCCATGTGAAGTAGCTCTAATGGCCTAGAAGTTGAAACAACATTTTTAGATTTGAAAGAACTTCTAGTTTGTTTTCCAAATTGACATGCATCACATATTTTGTTGTTTTCAAAATCTAGTTTAGGTAAGCCTTTAACTAAATCCATTTTAATTAGTTTTGAAATAAGGTGTGTGCTTGCATGACCTAATCTACGATGCCACAACCAACTAATTTCATTTATATTAGCATTGTCAGCAATTAAGCAATGATCACTCAAAGATAATTTTTCTAGATCAACCAAGTAAACATTGCCATGTCTATAACCAGTAAAAACAATGCTATTATCAATAGAATTAGTTACAGTGCATATAGAAGATTTAAATGAAACATTAAAGTTTTTATCACATAATTGGCTTATACTAATTAGATTATGCTTCAAACCATCAACATAAAGTACATTATCAATAAATGTAGATGGAGTTATACGAACTTTACCAAGGCCCATAATTTGACCTTTACCATTATCGCCAAACGTAACAACTCCACCTTTCTTTTCTTCCAGGGTGATGAATTCATCTTTGTCACCCGTCATATGTCTTGAGCAGCCACTATCAAGGTACCACTTTTCTTTGATCTTTTGGCTACAAGACATTCCTGCAACATAATTTAAACTTTATGTTTAGGTACCCAAGCTTTCTTGGGTCCTTCATGGTTAGTAGCAATAAAAATTGTTCCTTTCGGAACCCATATTTTCTTTCCTTTAATATTTAATTTTTTTATTACTTATTGTTTTGCATTCAAAAGATTTATGTCCTTTTTGATTACATTTAAAACAAGTAATATTACTTTGGTTAGCTTTTACAAAAATATTTTTCAATTTTTGTTTTCTAAATGTGTTATACCCTAAACCTGCTTTGTCAAAAACTGCTTTTTGACTATCTAAAATCATGTTTAGTTTAGTTGAGCTTAGAGTAAATTTCTCAACAATGTCTTTATACTTTTTAACATCTTTCTTTAGAAAATCATTTTCATTAGAATTGATTCTTTCTTTAATTAGATTTTCATTCTCAGATTTAATCAAATCAATCTTATGAAAAATCATTCTTTTCATTAAGAAGTTTTCCTTTTTCTTTTAATCTTTAACTCAAGATTTAATTCATTTTTCTCTTTAATTAAATTTAAGTTTTCAGTTTTCAAAGATTTGTGTTTCTTTTTCAAAGCCTTGAAATCAATCATCAATTCATTAAAGCTTCAAACATTTCATCAAAAGTAAATTCATCATCGGGGGTTTCGGAACTTACCTCTTCGTTGTCGTCCGCCATGAAGCAAACATTTGCAACTTCTTTTTGTTCTTCTTCTTCGGAAGAAGACTCTTCACTGTCAGTCCAAGTTGCCATGTAGGCCTTTTTCTTTTCTTATAGGCCTTCTTAAGTAAAGGACAGTCATATCTAAAATGCCCTGGCTTTTTACATTCATAACATACTAAGGGCTCTTTCTCTTTTCCTTGTCCTTTTCCTTTTTCTTATCCTTTTCTTTTCTCCTTCCATTTTTGCTCCAAATTCTTCTTGTGGAAGGGCCTCCTTCTTTCATAAACTTCTTGAATTTCCTTGCAAGGAGGGCTGTCTCATCATCATCATCCTCTTCATCATCGCTGCTCTCTTCCTTTTCCGCAGCTTTGAGGGCGATGGTCTTCTTCTTTCTTGACTCATCCTCATTGACATGTTGTTTAACTTGAAGCTCATGGTCATTAGCGAACCAAGAAGCTCTTCCAATGGTAGGATGTTCAGATCTTTGGCTTCTTGATGGCTGTCACCTTGGCTTCCCAAGTCTTGGAAGTGACCTAAGAATTTTGCGAACAAGCTCAGAGTTAGTATATACTTTTCCAAGACTTTTCAAACCATTCACAATATCAGTGAATCTAGTGAACATGCATGTGATGGTTTCATTTTGTTCCATGGTAAATAATTCATATTTATGAACCAAAATATTTATCTTTGATTCTTTTACTTGTTTGTTCCTTCATGTGTTATTTCCAACCTATCCCAAATTTCTTTTGCGGAATTACATGTTGAGATTCGGTTGAATTCATTAGAATCTAAGGAACAATACAAAATGTTAATGGCTTTAGCATTTAATTGTGCCATTCTCCTATCATTATCATTCCAATCCCTTTCGGGCTTAGGAACAATAGTGCCATCAACTACGTGTGTGGGTGTACTAGGTCCATTCATTATTACTCCCCACAATTCATAGTCAGAAGCTTGAATGAATATTCTCATTCTAGCTTTCCAATATGAATAGTTGGTTCCATTAAATAAAGGAGGTCTATTCGTAGAATGACCTTCAGCAAAACATGAACCACTTTGTGTTGCCATAAGGATCTTTAGCCCTTGATCGTGAGATCAAATTCTAAATGAGCACTTGCTCTGATACCAATTGTTGGCCCAGATGGCAACCCAAGAGGGGGGGGTGAATTGGGTTCTTAAAAATTTAAGACTTTTTAAAATGTTTTAAACAAATTAACTCAAGATGTGCAAGTGAGAGAAATTAACTTATAAGCAATGCACAAATAAATATAAGAGAGATAGAGTGAGAGACAAATGAGCACGGCAAACACAAGATATTTTATAGTGGTTCGGTGCAACCAACACCTACGTCCACTCCCAAGATTCACTTGGGTCCACACTATAATCTCCCTAGATTACAGCCGAGTTGTTTTACAAGCTCACAACTCAAACTTGTTGTTTTTCCCGGGATCACAACGAACCCAGCCGGTTTTACACGGGCTTACCAGCACAAAACCCAACTCGTTGTTTTTAACGGGATCACAACGAACCCAAAACGTAAGCTATCCCAAGCTTACAACGAGGTACAACTACCTCCACTGATTCAATCCACTGATTGAATCAGTACACAAGAAAATAATAAGAGTTTGAATACAAGCAGCTCCTCTTGAGCAGAATAATCAAAATAAAGCTTAGGTTTAGAAAAGCCTGATTAAATAAGCTTGAATGCAGGCTTGGCTTCTTTGCTTCTCTTCTCCAACTCCTTTGAAGTGTGGAATCAGGCCTCAGCACAGATTCTCCTAGCTTTGGGGCTTTTGGAGTTGGTTGAAGCTTTTCTTTTTTTTTTTAGGTTGGAAGATCTTGATTGCTCTTGGTTGCTTTGGGATCTCCTCTTGAACTTTTTTGATTGTAGCTCTGGAGCACACGAATCTCTCTCTTTGATTTCACTCCTTTTGAATCTCTTTTCTTGACTCAAATGATTTTTTCAATGAAGCTCTGTTTTTCCCTCTTTTGAAAGATTTTCTTTTCTCTCTTTTTCACCACTCTATCTTTTTTTGATTTGAAAAGAGCTCCTCTATTTATAGAATCTGCAAAAATATATCCGTTAGAAACACAGAAATATAGCCGTTATTGAAAATCTTACCGTTGGAGCTGACGTGTCATCGTAAAAATCGCGCCCAGAATTTCGCGGAGTCGACTCGAGCACTGTGGGAGTCGGCTCGAAGTCGATTACTAAAAATAGAAACATTTAAACGTTAGAGGGTCGACTCGCAAAAACCAAAGTGTCGGACTCCTGACAGTCGGGGGTCGACTCGAGAAAATGGGGAGTCGACTCGAGAAGCGCTCAAAAAAATGCTTTCTGTTGTTTGAGCGGAGTCGGCTCGCACAGTCCAGGAGTCGGCTCGCACAGAGTCAGGGGTCGACTCTTGAAATCCAAGGGTCGACTCGAGAAAATCAGAAATTTCTGTTACTTACTGGAGTCGACTCTGAAACTCTAGAGTCGGCTCCGGAACGTATCAAAAATCAAAATTTTTCTGATTGACTTTGAAATTGTCCCAGAATAATTTTAAATAATATTTGACTTGAATACAATAAATATGACATTAAGCATGAATTCAAGACATGTTTCAAGAAATCATTGATTGAAATATAACATGTAAAAATTTCTTTTTGAAATCTTAAATATAGAGCTTGAAACTTCTTTTTCAAATTGATTCAAAACTCAGTGAATTTAAACATTGAGAGTCCATTGCTTTCATTTTGAATAAGCTCAAGGTTTTTGATAAATAAACTCATTATTTCCTTTAAAATACTCATGGCTTTGAAAATCATCAAAATCAATAAGGTTGGGGTAATTAAATAATTACAATCTCCCAAATTTCTCAACACATACATACATGTTCTCCCCATCCTCATATACACACACCTCTAGATACATTTTATATCCAATTTGCATTTCTCTAAACTAACAAATATCACAACATATAACTAGGGATCCACATCCCAGATCAAAGCTAAGGCCAACCTTCTAATCCTGCCAATGAGCTCACTGATCTGTAATGAAAAATACCAACAATAATGGGGTGAGACCAAAGTCTTAGTGACTGGATAACCATCTAACCATGAAAAAATTAAGAACAAAATCACCATTTCAAAATATACCAACACCGTATAGTATGAATAAATCAAAGTACACTTTTGAACATGATATCAGAAAACATAAAACATAGCCTATGCTTCAAATAATATACCAATACTGAATTACTATATCAATCATTTTCCCATTGAAAAATAAACTATTTGTATAAAAATCATGTATGTTGTATTGTTTTATAAAACATGTAAATACTTTTCTGTAGCCCAGCCTGTCTATTCTTTTCACTTTGACTCGACTGGGATATGTTTTGCCTACTGGCATTTCTTTTTTAAACTCTCCCCCACCAGGGGTTTGTTTGGCCCACCAGACTCTGTTTAAAATACAATGCATATTTTTTAAATCTGCCCATCGGCATTTCTTTTTAAACATTCCCCACTGGGATGACTTGGCCCCCATGCTTTTTTTAAAAAAAACCATATGCAAACTTTTCAAAATCTCATGATGCTGAGCTATGTGTACTGCCTCTGAGGTATCATTCTACAGTCGCCTTCTGCAGATGTACTCTTATTGGGTGCGTGTTTGTTCAACGGATTTTGGCACATTAGTGGCACCCTTCACTACTCATGTGGTTCACCAGATAAGTGCCTGTGTCTTTTTCTTGGCTTCCACCATGCCCCTCCGTGCCCCCTCGGGCCATATAGTAACCAAGCTCATTATCGAGCTATAATTCTTTGCCCCCATGGGCTGCTTTTAACTTGTCTTATTGGGCTTGGTCTAGCTTGTACTCACTCTTGGCCTTGGGATCATCGTACAATCGAATCGCAAGGAGGTGCCACTGGTTCAGTAGTGTGCAATGCTCATGCTACGACACAGACTATAGGATGATCAGTCCCATAGATGCCCGGTGCTTTGTATGATACATGCATCAAAATATGTTCTTTTTGAAACTTTACGATGCATATATGCCCATGCATGCCTTTGAAACTCATACTTTTTCTTTGAAAGTAATGCTCTTTTTCTGAAACTCATGCTTTGAATTGAAATATGCTTTGAATTCAGGCTTTGCTGTAAAATATATTTTAAACTCATGCTTTGAAATGCATTAAAAACTTAGTTCTCATTTCCCATGTTTGAAACCACTTTGAAATACTATAGTAGGCATATCATATCTTGGGTTTATATCAAAATAATTAAAAAAGATATAACTATTTATAATTTGAATGTCGACTTGGTCCTAAATAGAACAGAGTGGAGGAAGCAAATTTATGTAGCCAACCCCATTAGTTGGGAAATGGCTTGGATGAGTTGAGTTGAGTATATCAAAATATCCACATGATATCTTAAAAATAATATACACAACTAGATGAGAAACCACTCACCTTTACTATTAGCTCTCTTTCAGCTACTCTCTCTCTCTCTCTCTTGTTTTGACTCCCTGAAACAATTTTTTGGACTTAAGTCACCTCATAGGTTTGATCAGGGGTACATATAACTAGGTTCTTAGGTTTACATGACATAACCATAATCATGGGAATGGCACACATGTGGACAAAAGAGACTTCCCGTCTCCAAGCTTTTGGCATGGTATCATAAGGAGAAGCTCCTAAAGCGCACAATTGTCAATCAGAAAATAATAAAGCAACAAAGGCACTTTATGTTGCCAATGGAGTTCGCTAAGCAAGCTTCGATCAGAGCCAAAAATGTCTCCAAAGTGGCTAACAATGGAAGTGTGATTTAAGTTTCCTCATATGACCAAAATTTCAAAACTAGGAAAAAAAATATTGCTAAATTATAATTATGATGGGTTTATATCTTTCTAATTTATTTTTAGAAAAATATAGTTTGAACTCCGTATATAATTGATCGGCGTCAAATAATAATTTTCTTGAATCATATTTAAGACCTTTTCACTTCTGGATAGTTTTTTTTTTTAATTTTTGGAAAAAAAGGTAGATGAACCTCATTCTAGTACAATTATGGATTGAACCCAAGAAGTGCCATTTAGAGAGATATACCACATATTATCAAGTTAATAAAAACAAATTTTTATTGTACAAAAATAAATCACTTTCCATCATTTTTATTGAACATCAATTGCTGCTTAACAAATATATGCTTTAAATAAAAAGTATATATTTATAGAAATAGGACATGCATTTAATATCTAATTGCATGAAATTCTAATAAGAAAATGCTTTGATCCATCATCAATGAGCAGATATTTTTGGACAATATTAATTATAATCAAGGGTAAAAATTATAAAAACTTTTTCTGATAAGGATATTTGAATGAAAAGGATTAAAGATTTTTTTCTGGATTTTAATAAATTTTTATTGTTTGGAGCTATGTCGAGAGAGGAGAGGAGGGCATAAGCACTGAAGTCATTCAAAAATGTTAATTTTGAAAACTCATGTATACAATGCGTTTTGATGAAATTTAAATAGAAATTCTTTACTAAAATTATTTTATTTGAAAGCTATCCTCTAATGTAATTAAAAATCTAGTAACCTGTATTGTATGGTCCTAGAATCTCTTATCTACTCTCCTCCTTCATCACATCCTATCAAGAAAAACCAATCGCACAATCTAAACCCTAAGCCTAACAACCAAACTTCTCAATCTATATAGTTTCTTATTTGCTTAAATTTCCCTCTACTTTCCTCCAAAAATCCTAAAATATGGCGTCTGAAGAAGTCGACACCATTGTGAAAGAGCGAAATCAGCAGCAATCAGTTGAATGGTTCAAGTATTCCAATAGAGAGGTGATGAAATCTATTTTGGGTTAGAGTGATGGGAGGATCAAATCCTACAATGTGACATCCTTGAAGGTTCTGATGGTGGATCTTGTGTCACTGATCTCTATGTTTGGCTAAATTATTCTTACCTCTTATATTCCTTTCTAATACATCTTTGATTTTTATCACGAATGATTCTGGAATAGTTATAATTTAAAATTTACTTGTGTTGACTTTATTTTTACTCTTGTAGATGGTAGTATACACCTCTATATATCATGTTGCACATATTACTGTTACTAGAACTTCCATTTAATTGAAGCTGTGATGGAACAACGACAAGCATGTTGTCATGCTTGAAGTGGAGAAAATTCTACATGTTGGGACGATCGACCTCAAGGAATATCTGTTAAAAACGACAAAGTTAGCTTTAGAGTTTATTCACCTTTGTGCTCGGACGACTACGATAAATTGAATAATTGACACCATTTTCTTAATTAGTCATTTAGCTTTAGAGTTTATTCACCTTTGTGCTCGGACGACTATGATAAATTGAATAATTGACACCATTTTCTTAATTAGTTATCGTTATAGGACTTTTACCATTTACATTTTGCATGTCAAAAGGTTTTGATGTGGATACATCTTAATTTGTTTGTCTGGCTATTGCTCAAAGTTTTCTTGGTTGATTGTTTCATTGAACTGAATAATTATTTGAGGTCAGCTAAATCATTGTTTTCTTTAAACCCCTCCTTATATTGACATGGGGTACTTTTATCTGTGCTTATTTATCATGTGTTTAATTAATAGAGGAATCCTGATGGCTTACCATGAAATATTGCAACATACTAGTAAGATATCGATACAAGGTCCTGTGCTAAGATTTAAGAGATTGATTGAAAGAACCAATGGTTTGTTGACCTTTGTTTGTTTCTACTAAGGAAAATATCATATATTATATTGCTTCATTAAGGTTGTTATGCCGAAGGTCAAAAAAAACCTTTTTATCTCCAACGATTACATAATAGCTCCAGAATAATATGCTAAGTTAAGAAAATTATTGCATGTGATTAATATGTATAAGAAAATTTAACAACATGTAGGTAAGATAGAGAGCTTTAACAATGAATTTTGTGTGATATTATACTATCAAATAATTCATGAAGGATGAGTTTTTCAGAAATTCTATTAACACTTTAATGTGACATTTCTCCAATACATACTAACACACTTAATTGGAAGTTTTTTAAGGAAGAGCAAGTTCATACATATATATATATATATATGGATGAAGACTTGCGTGCATTAATCAATAGGGTTAAAACTGTCCTCCAATACTTCGGCGAGGCTAAAACCCTTGCCTTGTTTTAAGTTTTGGATCAGAAGCAGCGGAAGGATGGCAATTAATAATGGTCATATTAATCATTGTAATAATATAAATTGATGAGCGATAATGGCGTAGGAATGTATTTTCAAACAGCATCCATAATTCAATTTTAAAATATATAATTATAATTAAATGAATGGTACGTGGAGAATACGCGTGGTGTTATTTATTTTTAAGGAAAATACTGTATTACTGATTTGGTATCATGCTATCGATCGTTTTAAAATATTTATTCCTAGTAATAATGGCAAGATATATAATAATAATTTGTATAACCACCGTTTCAGTTAAGCCTAGCCTACGTAGCCTACATAGCTGAAGGGACGGTTTTCTTGTTTCCCTCCGTCCGTAGGGAGATACCATCACGCGAAACCCATGAATCTCAAATCCTGTCCACTCATCGTGTACGCTGAACTAATCCTTTAGCCGTGACTTCGTGAAAGAACGGCTCAGATCATTTAGTTGGGCCAAACGGACTGACTCAGCGTAAACGGTGAAAGAACCCACCGCCGCCCTTTATAAATGCCCCCACTCGGCTCTCGCCCTCCTGTACTCGCTTTTAGCCCTATGAGTGCGCGACCATGGGGGAGGGAAGAGGACGAGGAAGAGTGCGGGTGGGTGAGATGAAGGAAAGAGAAAGAAGGCCGTGGTTACTGCCCGAGAGGTCGACGAAAAGCACGCCCGGTGGAAGGAGGTGATCCTGGTTCACCAGCCACAACTTTGGATGGCCTTCACAGTGCTTCCGGTGCTCCTCTCACCCGTTCTTCCTCTCTCTCTCTCTCTCTCTCTCTCTCTCTCTCTCTCTTTTGTTTCTATCTCTCTGTCTTTTGCTTAGGGTTTTGATCGTATGCCGGGGAGTTAGGGTTTTGCTTCTTGTTTTTGCTTAGGGTTTTGATCGTATGCCGAGGAGTTAAGGTTTTGCTTCTTGTTGCGATTCCCGTATTTCAGTGAAATCATCGTTTCTTGCTGATCGATGTTTGAAGCTTTTATCTTATACGCTTTTCTATTTCTTTATTCTTCTTCTAGCCTTCCATGCCAAAAAGAAAAGAAAATAAAAGAAAAGAAATGAAAGATTGTCTTGATGAGTTGTTTTTATCTTTTTTGAGAGGAGATGTGAGGGGATTTCTGGCGAAAACAATACAATGTTTGCAGTAAAAAGATGATCTTTAATTCTTGATGTAATGCTGGTGGATCGAATTATTTAATTAACGTGAGAAAAGAAAGAAATTGGAGGAGGAGGAGATGGTCGTCTTGCTTGCCTGGAGCTCGGTGGTGACGGGATACTCGTCTATATCGACGTAAGAATTATGGCGGCCATGATGAGCTTGTCGCACTCTGGCTCTATCCATGTGGTGACGAAGGAGGCAAGGTTGAGCCGGGGGTTCCGTCGAGCATGAGCTCGTCGTTGATGATATGATAAGGCTGTCTCGTTGGGGATCGAGTTCTCCGGCATCCGAAACCTGGCAACTTCGATAAACCATTATTAGAGAAGTCCAAAACCAAAACCCTGAGAAATAGAAATAATTAATGGTGGATGGGAGAAAATTCACTTTGGAAGGGCGGCTCGGACGTAGCGAGAGGCGAAGGTGGAGTGGACTGAGACGTCCGACTCCGACGCCGTCTTATAGAGCACGTTTACTACACAGAGTATAGAATTGTTGGCTTGGAGAAGGGAAACAGGGGGATCAAGGTTTTATATAACGATCGATCGAGTGCATAAATTGATTAAATTTTATTTTTTAAACAAGAATATTAATAAATTAGGCGGTTGCTTGCCGTTCAACGAAACCGTTTCTTGGCTGGCCCTTGGTTTCTCACACTGCTTTGGTTTGGCCCACAAACTCTCCTCCACGTGGGCGTGGCATGACGAACGCCACGTGCAATCCTTTCAGATCAAAATCCGCTCCAAATTTTCATTTTCCACTGTATCTTTAAATTTAACCGATCTCGCCTCTTTATTGCATCCACACGGCATGCACTCGATCGATCGTTATAAATCCTTGATCCCCTCCTGTTTCCCTTCTTCAAGCCAACAATTCTCATCTCTCTCTGTTGTTCTCTATTCCCCTTTTCCGCCCCGAGTAGTAAACCATGGTGGTGAATTTTCTCCCATCCACCATTAATTCTATATATATTTCTGATATAGATAATGAACAAAATAGTTAAACTAAATAAATAAAAAGCAGTCTGGGCGGCCCAAGTCCTAGACGGCCCCCAGTCCTGGGCGGCCCCTAGTCTTGAGCGGCCTTCAGAGTCTAGGCGGCCTCCGGTCCTAGGCGGCCCCTAGAGTCTGGACGGCCCCCAGTCCTGGGCGGCCCCCAGTCCTGGGCAGCCCCCAGTCTTGGGCGGCCTCCAGAGGCTAGACGGCCTCCGGTCCTAGGCGGCCCCTAGTCCTGGGCGGCCCCCAGTCTTGGGCGGCCTCCAGAGTCTAGACGGCCTCCGGTCCTAGGAGGCTCCTAGAGTGGACGGCCCCCAGTCCTGGGCGGCCCCCAGTCCTGGGCGGCCCCAGTCTTGGGCGGCCTCCAGAGTCTAGGCGGCCTCCGGTCCTAGGGCCCCTAGAGTCTGGACGGCCCCCAGTCCTGGGCGGCCCCAGTCTTGGGCGGCCTCCAGAGTCTAGACGGCCTCCGGTCCTAGGCGGCCCCTAGTCCTGGGCGGCCCCCAGTCTTGGGCGGCCTCCAGAGTCTAGACGGCCTCCGGTCCTAGGCGGCTCCCGGCCCCCAGTCCTAGGCGGCCCCTAGAGTCTGGACGGCCCCCAGTCCTGGGCGGCCCCCAGTCTTGGGCGGCCTCCAGAGTCTAGGCGGCCTCCGGTCCTAGGCGGCCCCTAGAGTCTGGACGGCCCCCAGTCCTGGGCGGCCCCCAGTCTTGGACGGCCTCCAGAGTCTAGACGGCCTCCGGTCCTAGGCGGCCCCTAGTCCTGGGCGGCCCCCAGTCTTGGGCGGCCTCCAGAGTCTAGACGGCCTCCGGTTCTAGGCGGCCCCCAGAGTCTGGACGGCCCCCAGTCCTGGGTGGCCCCCAGAGTCTGGACGGCCCCCGGTTTAAGAATAATCCCCACGTCAGAACCATTAAACGAGATAAACCGTCATATTCGGAACAGAAATCGAGAAATACTAAACATCATCATGCCTTAAATGGTTCGCATAAGACAAACACCAAAAGGAGACATTGAACCTCTATTTTAGAGCCAGATCCCTTTTCCCTCACTCTGACGTCTCCACTATCCCTGACATTCCCTTGGGATAATCAAGATCATCATGAAAAAGATG
The DNA here is from genome assembly GCA_900491605.1 of Calamus simplicifolius. Lineage (NCBI taxonomy): Eukaryota > Viridiplantae > Streptophyta > Magnoliopsida > Arecales > Arecaceae > Calamus > Calamus simplicifolius. The sequence continues at coordinate 30,320 of UESW01005109.1, forward strand.
TCTTCATGAGCAAGTTTCTTAATATCCTTATTAAGTATTATCACTGAATGACCACGTAATGCAAGATGAACACTTATCCTACACGTGGATTTCCAAAATTAAAACAACAAAAGAAAATAATAATAATAACACGTACAAGAAAAAGGATAAAAAGGAAGGAGAAGGGGAGGGGGGCTTCTTCCTTCTAAAAAAGAGATCCTGAAAACCTAAACAAAAAATCTGGTGATCCGGCATCAACAGATTGGCGCGCCAGGTAGGGGGCATCGTCGGAGCGGTGAGGCATACCTGTTCTACGATTCCACGAACATGAGTTCCAGATCTCTAGAAGAAGACCCCGTTGATTGGTCTGGGGGGCATCTTTCGCCTCCTAACCATGATTTCGCAGCCCTTAGCCCTTCTCAGCCGGCGAAACCAAGCTCTCCGGTTCTTTCCCCACCGTCACCGGTTCCGGCTATTCCTCAGGATCCATTATCGGTCCTCACCCAACAAGTTCAAACTCTCGTCGGGATGGTTCGACAGATGCAAGAGCATCACTCTCGAGGAGCCCACCTGCGGCCTGAGCCACCTCTATTACCTAGGTCAGCTACTCCTGTTAGCCGACAATCGGCTCGAAGAAGATCTCCTCCGGCAAAGCCTCTTCACTCTTATTCTCTTGGAAGGCGATGCTCTGAAGGCTCTGAGGATGGTTCACGTTCTGTCTCCTGTTCCCCTAGCAGCCCACCTGCTGGGCGACGACGGGGGAAGGAGCCATATGCGGATCATCGTCGGTGGCGCCGCCAGTCTCCTTCCAGTTCTCCTGAACCAACAGGAGGACGTATAGCTGACAGAATGCAAAAGCGTCTGGAAGAGCAAGATCGCAGGTTAGAGGAGCTCAGTCAAAGAATCAATAATCAGCCGGGGTCAGACTATGATACTCGCCCCCCTCTCACTCGACGGATTATGGAGGAACCCATTCCAAGGAGGTTTCGATTTCCTCAGCTGGACCCTTATGATGGCACCACCGATCCCCTAGATCATTTGGAGAGCTATAAGGCCATCATGCAAGTCCAGGGGGCGCCGGATGCTCTTTTATGTGTGGCCTTTCCGGCCACCCTTCGAAAGGCGGCCCGGGTCTGGTATTCTCGTCTGCCCTCGCAGTATTGACTCTTTCCGGCAATTGGAGAGATCTTTTCTGGCTCATTTCGACGCTTGTCGAAAAATTCCGCGAGTGGCAGACAGTTTATTCTCCGTGCAGCAGCAGGAGGGAGAATCTTTAAAAGATTTTATAACCCGCTTCAAAGTAGCGGCCCTAGAAGTCTATCATCTTGAAGATGCTATAGCCACTTTGGCTCTAAAACGGGGGCTCCGACCCTCTCGTTTTACTTACTCTTTAGACAAAAGACCTCCTTCTTCTTATGCTGATCTCCTAAGTCGAGCGCAGAAGTACATCCGCGCCGACGAAGCTGACTCATCCAGGAGAGGTACACAAGGAAGAACTAGCAAGAGATCTACTCGACCGGAGTTGGACGAACCTCCTTCAAGAAGCCAGAACCTTTGCGCCGACCAACTGATCGCCGCAAGAATCAAGCTCCCAGGGAGGACCATCTTACACCCCTCTTAGCACCTCGAACTCATATCCTTATGGAAATCGAAAACGAGCCCTATTTACGGCGTCCGCCTCCATTGAAGAAGGGCACTGCCCGCGATAGAAGCCGCTATTGCCGTTTCCATAGGGATTATGGCCATGACACTGAAGAATGTCGGAACTTGAAGCAGGCCATTGAAGAGCTAATTCAGAAAGGATATCTTGGGCAATACATCCAGAAGAAAGAAGCTCCTCCTGTACCAGCTTTGATGGGGCCTCCTCCCGTTCAGGCCAGCATCGATAATCCCCCAACGGAGAGGATGGTAGGTATGATTTCTCGCGGAGAAGTTTCATCTTCTAAGAGATTGAGAGGGGGTGAGGGGTTAGATGATGTAATCCCTTCTGGGGGAGATATAGCGGGCAATAATATTGTAAAAGATGATAGCGTCGTCGTCTCAATGACGATTGCTAGGCATCCTGTAAAAAGAATCTTAATCGATAGTGGGAGCTCCGCTAATGTACTTACTTATGATGCATTTCTTCGGATGAATCTTTCTCTGGATTCTCTTCGGCCCGTAGCCGCTCCTCTAGTTGGCTTCACCGGAGATTCCATCCGAGTGGAGGGCGAGGTTACGTTGCCAGCTACAGCGGGATCGCCGCCGTGTCAAAGCACGGTCATGATGGATTTTCTGGTGGTTCGGGTCCCTCTGGCTTACAACGCCATTCTTGGCCGCCCGGGCTTGAACATGTTAGATGCAGTCATATCTACTAAACGCTTATTGGTGCAGTTCCCCGCCAAGCAAGGAATCGGTGTAATGCACGGAGAGGTGAATTCGGTCAGACCTTGCTATCATCTAGCTCCTAGTCCTCAAATGGCCAACATTCCTCCAGTCGCCGAGTCGTTTGACCCCAGAGAAGTTGAGCGGAGAGGAGAACCAGCGGAACTTCTAATATCTTATCCCCTGGGGGATGATCACACTAAGATCGTGCAGATTGGTGAACTCCTCTCCCCTGAGGTCCGGGACCAGCTCCTAGCTTTCTTATCAATGAATGCAGATGTCTTCGCTTGGAAGGTAACGGATATGATCGGGATCCCTCCAGAGGTGATTACTCATCAGCTCAATATTAACCCGAACTGCCGTCCTGTTCGCCAGAAGAAACGAAGCTTTGCTCCTGAGCGGCAGAGGGCTATTGACGAAGAGGTGGACAAATTGCTTATGGCCGGTCATATCCGAGAAGCCCGATATCCCGATTGGTTGGCCAATGTAGTTATGGTCCGGAAAGCCAGCGGAGGATGGAGAATATGCATTGATTACACTGATCTGAACAAAGCTTGTCCTAAAGACAGTTTTCCGCTGCCCCGGATCGACCAGTTAGTAGATTCAACTGCTGGCTATGAACTTCTTAGCTTCATGGATGCTTTCTCAGGGTACAATCAGATAAAATTAGACCTCCCAGATGAAGAGCATACTTCTTTCATCACCGAGAAAGGTATTTATTGTTACAAGGTAATGCCCTTCGGGTTGAAGAATGCAGGAGCTACATATCAGAGGCTGATGAACAAAGTCTTCAAGGATCAGCTCGGCCGCAACATGGAGGTATATGTAGATGATATGCTGACAAAAAGCACCCACATCACTGACCATGTCGCTGATTTGCGGGAAACTTTCCACAACCTCCGGCTCCATAGAATAAAACTCAACCCACGCAAATGTGCATTTGGAGTCACTGCAGGAAAATTCTTGGGTTTCTTAGTCACACGGCGAGGGATTGAGGCAAATCCAGAGAAAATTCAAGCCATCCTCAATATGAGACGGCCTATGTGTAAGAAAGAAGTACAACAACTCACTGGAAAGATAGCAGCGTTAAGCCGATTCTTATCCAGATCAGCCGAGAGATGTTTACCTTTCTTTAAAGTCTTGCGTAAGGCAGATGGCTTCGAGTGGACAGAAGACTGTCAACAAGCTTTTGAAGAGCTTAAGGAGTTCTTGTCCACACCTCCCCTGTTATCCAAACCGGAGCAAGGGGAGAAGCTCTTTCTATATCTTGCGGCTTCTTCGGAGGCCGTTAGTTCTGTCCTGGTGCGTATCGGCGATCACGCCGTTCAACGACCTATATATTATACCAGCAAGGTGCTTCACGGTGCAGAAGAAAGGTATTCCAAAACGGAGAAGGTCATCTTCGCTTTATTTGTTTCTGCTCGCCGACTCAGACCCTACTTCCAAGCCCATCCCATAGTCGTTCTCACTGATCAACCTCTCAGAGCTATTTTATCACGACCAGACACTTCTGGCCGGTTAGCCAAATGGGCGATCAAGTTAGCAGAATTCGACTTATCATTTCAACCTAGAGCATCTTTGAAATCTCAGGTTTTGGCTGATTTTCTAGTAGAATGCACCTGGTCTGAACAGCCTCAAGAAGAACTTCCCCGAATTCTGTCAGATAATGAGAAGACGGATCATGAAGCATGGGTCCTCCATGTTGATGGAGCCTCTAATTCACAAGGTAGCGGAGCTGGGCTCATTCTCGCTAGCCCGGAGGGCACGGTACTAGAATATGCTCTTCGTTTCCTCTTTGAAGCCACCAATAATCAAGCTGAATATGAGGCTTTGCTGACCGGAATCAAACTAGCACATGGAATGGGAATCAGAAGTCTTCGAGTCTTCACCGACTCACAGCTCATTTCCGCCCAAGTATCAGGAGAGTATGAGGCTCGTGACCCTATCATGTTTCAATATCTGAATAAAGTTAGATCATTAATTCCCTTATTGGATCACTTTGCTATTAGTTATATACCCAGAGGTGAAAATGCTAGGGCCGACATGTTAGCCCGACTAGCTACCTCGATGGATAGTGCTATGGGTAAGACCTACATCGAGTATCTGGAGACACCTAGCATCGAAGCTACTGAAGAAGCTCTGCCCATTATCCAAAAAGAAGCCTGGATGGAATCTTATATCCGGTATCTAAAAGACGGCGTTCTTCCAGTTGATCGTGAAGAAGCTAAGCTGCTTAAACGGAGGGCTTCCAAATTTGTGCTACTAGAAGGCCAACTTTATAAAAAATCCTTCTCTCAGCCCCTCCTCAAATGTGTTAGTTCGGTAGATGCAGATTATGTCCTTAGGGAAATTCATGAAGGCATCTGTGGGAATCATTCTGGAGGGCGATCTTTAGCACGCAAGGCTCTCCGACAAGGATACTACTGGCTCACCATGCAAGAGGATGCAACAGAATTAGTAAAAAGATGTGATTCATGCCAACGGTACGCCAACATTCAACGGCAACCGTCTTCTCAGCTAAATTCTCTTTCTTCTCCCTGGCCCTTCGCTCAGTGGGGTATGGATATCCTCGGCCCTTTCCCCCCTGCGACAGGACAGCGCAAATTTCTACTAGTGGCCATTGATTATTTTACTAAATGGGTCGAAGCTGAAGCACTTGCCAAAATCACTGAGGCCAAGGTCAAAACCTTTTTCTGGAAAGCCATTATTTGTCGATACGGCATTCCGCACACCCTTATCACTGACAATGGCCGACAGTTTGACAACAACGCCTTTCGGACTTTCTGTACTGATCTCGGTATCGTGCAACGATTCACCTCCGTCGGCCATCCACAATCTAACGGAGAAGCTGAAGTTACAAATCGCATGATATTGCGGGGGTTAAGGACCAGATTAGATACGTCCAAAGGAAGGTGGGTAGAAGAGCTCCCGAATGTACTTTGGGCGTATCACACAACTCCCAGAACACCGACGGGAGAAACACCCTTCAATTTGGTCTTTGGTTCCGAAGCTGTTATTCCCGTGGAAATTGGCCTACCAAGTAGCCGAGTGGAAACTTACAACGAAGCGGACAACCTTCCTAATCTGAGGGCCAATCTTGACCTCATCGACGAAGCAAGAGATCGGGCTCGAATTAAAATGGCGGCATACCAGCAACAAGTGGCGAGGTACTATAATTCCCGCGTCCGCTCGAAGAGTTTCCGTCAAGGAGATTTAGTTCTGAGAAAAGCTTCGGTATCCAAACCAGCGGAAGGGGGCAAATTGTCTCCAAACTGGGAAGGGCCCTATCGGGTAGGAGAAGTCCTTCACCGTGGAGCCTACCGGCTTGAAGACTTAAGCGGACAGCTAATCCCTCGAACATGGAATGCAGACAACCTCGGCCGTATTACCAGTAATGTAATGTTTATTCAAATATTAGATGATCCTATGCATTTGAATGCGGATTTTCAGATAATTCTTTGCGACGGCCCTACGGTCCAAAGGACACCCCCAGGCCGGTGTAACTCACCCCTGAGGAGGTTCAAGTCCTGACTCAAGCGGCCTCGAACTGAGATGGACGGCTCGACGGCCCTACGGTCCAAAGGACACCCCCAGGCCGGTGTAACTCACCCCTGAGGAGGTTCAAGTCCTGACTCAAGCGGCCTCGAACTGAGATGGACGGCTCGACGGCCCTACGGTCCAAAGGACACCCCCAGGCCGGTGTAACTCACCCCTGAGGAGGTTCAACTCAAGCGGCCTCGAACTGGACGGCTCGACGGCCCTACGGTCCCTCCAAGACTCAAGCGGCCTCAAACTGGCGGGAGGGCCCTACTTGCAAGCGGCCAAACTCCTGAGGACTTCAACTCCTTGCTCAACGGCCCCCTCGGTCCAAAGGACACCCCCAGGCCGGTGTAACTCACCCCTGAGGAGGTTCAAGTCCTGACTCAAGCGGCCTCGAACGGCTCGACGGCCCTACGGTCCAAAGGACACCCCCAGGCCGGTGTAACTCACCCCTGAGGAGGTTCAAGTCCTGACTCAAGCGGCCTCGAACTGAGATGGACGGCTCGACGGCCCTACGGTCCACTCACCCCTGAGGAAGGAGCGGCCTCCCGGCTCGACGGCCCTACGGTCACCCCCAGGCCGGTGAGGAGGTTCAAGTCCTGACTCAAGCGGCCTCGAACTGAGATGGACGGCTCGACGGCCCTACGGTCCAAAGGACACCCCCAGGCCGGTGTAACTCACCCCTGAGGAGGTTCAAGTCCCTCAAGCGGCCTCGAACTGAGATCCCAGTCTTGGGCGGCCTCCAGAGTCTCGGTCCTAGGCAGCCCCTAGAGTCTGGACGGCTCGATGGCCCTACGGTCCAAGTATAACTCATTCCTAAGAAAGTATAAATCCTTGGTTAGGATAGCTTTGAGTTGTACTTCGAGGATAATTGAGTACTGGCGAGCCATCTAAACCAAGTAGCACCATTGTCCTAATCCGCAAATAGGAGCCAAGAATTAAGCAGAGGAAATATTAAATCAATAAAGAGTAACATTCATTCATTTAAAGTTAATCTGCTGCGAAATCTTGTGATTTTCACAACAAAAAGGTGTCCACAACAAAAAGGTCCTTAAATGGGACCGATCTAAAATTAAAATCAAAATAAAGCTCAACACCCTTGATCAGTTCTTTGAATGCTCTTTCTCTGCATCAGGATTGACAGCCGGCTCCTCGGCAAGAGGCTTTTCTACAGCAAGAGTCTTAGTCGCCACTGCTCCACTCACCACGTCTTCGACCTCCATATCGGAAACTCCTTCGTCATCCACGGGTCGAAAACGTTCGAGGTCCTTTAAGTTGAACTGTCGGGCCAATATCCGCTTGCATTTCTCAAAGCCTTCAACGAAAGCATCTAGGGCAGCTTCCTGGAACTCCGCTTCAAAATCTGGGGAGCCCTTGTATTCCTTGATAGCGTCCCTGGCTTTAGCTTCAGCTATGGCCACTTTTTCCTGAGCTTTGGCCTCAGCCACAGCTATCTTTCCCGAGCTTCGGTCTCGATCGTAGCCATCTTCTTCTGAGCCTCCACCATTGCTGCTGCAACTTTATCGAGAGCATTTTTGGTGTCCTTCTCGGCTAAAACCAGTTTCTCCATGGCATCACGAGCGGTGGCCTCCGCGCTATCTGCTCGATTCTCCGTGTGTTCCAGCCTGAGGGAAGTTTCTTTTAACTTTTCTTCCGTTGGCAGCAACCTTGCCCGGACCTCACACAGCTGGGCATCTAAACTCTGCAGTTCCTTTTCTGCCCTCCCTCTCCAAGTCCGATAATCTTCCCGCATGACCCGAAGGTCATGCAATGCTTTTGATTCTCGGGCCCTTGTATCCACCAACTCTTTATCTAGGCTAGCATTCCGAGACTTGGCCCTGTCTAAGTCTTCGCGTAGCACGAAGAGACCATTAGCCGTCTGCAAAACGCACTCAGTCAGTGTCCAAGTTTAATGATCAGAAAGGGAACAAAAATCGGACTTTACCTGCAGTGCAGCGGTGAACATAGTGTCGAATGCCTCTGCCTGTGTTGCCTTCCTCAGTTTGTCTTGAAATCTGGGCAAGATCGCGAGTTTAAGGATTGTCTCTGATAGACAACTCTTGTATCCAACATTCTCGCTAGGTGGTTGGGGAGCTGAGGGCGGAGTCCTTAAAGTACCTGGTGAGGCGGGAACAGGAACATCCACTTCCGTCGATAACGAAGGACCTGGCAAGTCAGCTTTAGCTGCTTCTACATCCCTTGTAGACTCCCCAACGCTCTGGGCGGGAGATGGAATGGTCTCTGGAGGCTCCCTCTCGACGGGGTCTCCTATAGGGACCCCGTCGGAGGACTCATTTCCCCTTCACTATCTTCTACTAAGGTCGCCTCAGGGATAACCGCTGGAGGTTGGACCTGACTGTCCGATCCTAATTGACGGGATCTTTTAGGTTCGCCCCCCGCTGGCGCATCACGCTCACTTCTCTCCCTCTTTCGAAGCTTTGATACCAAGAAATCTCGAGAGAACTTCATTGCTACAAAATGACGAACATAGGGTTAGCTAAAAAAGGAAAAAGAAAAAGGAAAAGATAAATTCTTCGAAGCTCACCGGGCGCTGCAGCCAGCGACACCGGCACGAACGCAGCCTCCCGGAGATTATCCTCCGATAGCAACTCCCTACTAGGGGGAATAATTGTAGAAATTAAAGTATTAAATAACTCGCGGTCTCTTTCTTCAATACTCGCGTTCTGGTTTGAGCTAGTATCTGGAATACCCCAATCCACATCTAACCCCTCCAAATGCGCATAAAAAAACCTAGACTTCCACCCTTTGATCTTAGATGGGAGGTTGAGTTTAAGAACCCTTTTAGGTCTTGAGGCAAAACTCCACCACCCATCCCTAACTGGGTTTCGGATTCTATACAGGGACCTAAACAAGGAAAGTCTAGCAGAGGCTCCATGAAAAGAGCAGAGAACTAAAAATGAAAATACAATACGGATGGAATTGGGAGTGAGCTGTGCCGGGATAAGGTGGTATCGGTTTAACAAATTTATAAAAAAAGAGTGAAACGGCAATCGTAGACCACTCTTAAAAAACTCTTCGTATAGAGCGATCTTACCTGGTTGCCCTCGACTAACCCTATCCTCTGGAAGAGGGACAGAAAGCTGAATGTCATTAGGAACTCCAAATTGAGCCCTAAGATTTCTAAGGTCCTGTGAAGACATGACGGAAGCAACGTCCGCCGGTCCAGCCAGTTTAGAGACAACCGCAGGAGGCTCTACCTCATGACCGGCGGACGAGCAAGGAACCCTAAGAGACTGAGGTAATGACCTAGACACGGGTTGATGGATTGGGCAGCGGGTTGGTCCCCGCGGATGATTACCCCTCCCAAGGCCTCTCGACGTGCTCGGAGAATCTCCTCTCGGGAGGGCTCTTTCATGGGACCCTTACCTTTTCTATCTACGGAAGGATCCATAAAGAAAAAGGAAGAGGAAGAAGAAAGCCAACTAACCTGGGCTTGAGAAGATAAAAAAAACGGAGGAAGATACACAAAATCGAAAACTAAAGGAAAGGGATGATCTTTTTAATATATATATGGATGCCAGACATGACGTTTCGGGCACCGCAAGGATACATGATGGTCCGTCAGTATAGCCGGACAAGTGAAAAGACGCCATCCTCTTAGAAACGCCTCCCCTCCCTTTTCCCTTTTTTCGAAGTATCACTTATCACGTACTGAACTTTCGAAATTCAAATTTTTCCGCCCTTCTCCCTTGCATGTGCGTGCCACACACGTATACAAGGAAGATGGGCGAGGGGGCATATGATATGGATAATGAACAAAATAGTTAAACTAAATAAATAAAAGGCAGCTGGGCGGGGACGGCCCCCAGTCCTGGGCGGCCCCCAGTCTTGGGCGGCCTCCAGAGTCTAGGCGGCCTCCGGTCCTAGGCGGCCCCTAGAGTCTGGACGGCCCCCAGTCCTGGGCGGCCCCCAGTCTTGGGCGGCCTCCAGAGTCTAGCGGCCTCCGGTCCTAGGCGGCCCCTAGTCCTGGGCGGCCCCCAGTCTTGGGCGGCCTCCAGAGTCTAGCGGCCTCCGGTCCTAGGCGGCCCTAGAGTCTGGACGGCCCCCAGTCTGGGCGGCCCCCAGTCCTGGGCGGCCCCAGTCTTGGGCGGCCTCCAGAGTCTAGGCGGCCTCCGGTCCTAGGCGGCCCCTAGAGTCTGGACGGCCCCCAGTCCTGGGCGGCCCCCAGTCTTGGGCGGCCTCCAGAGTCTAGCGGCCTCCGGTCCTAGGCGGCCCCTAGTCCTGGGCGGCCCCCAGTCTTGGGCGGCCTCCAGAGTCTAGAGTCTAGGCGGCCTCCGGTCCTAGGCGGCCCCTAGAGTCTGGACGGCCCCCAGTCCTGGGCGGCCTCCAGAGTCTAGGCGGCCTCCGGTCCTAGGCGGCCCCTAGAGTCTGGACGGCCCCCAGTCCTAGGCGGCCCCCAGTCTTGGGCGGCCTCCAGAGTCTAGACGGCCTTCGGTCCTAGGCGGCCCCTAGTCCTGGGCGGCCCCCAGTCTTGGGCGGCCTCCAGAGTCTAGACGGCCTCCGGTTCTAGGCGGCCCCCAGAGTCTGGACGGCCCCCAGTCCTGGGCGGCCCCCAGAGTCTGGACGGCCCCCCCGGTTTAAGAATAATCCCCACGTCAGAACCATTAAACGAGATAAACCGTCATATTCGGAACAGAAATCGAGAAATACTAAACATCATCACGCCTTAAATGGTTCGCATAAGACAAACACCAAAAGGAGACATTGAACCTCTATTTTAGAGCCAGATCCCTTTTCCCTCACTCTGACGTCTCCACTATCCCTGACATTCCCTTGGGATAATCAAGATCATCATGAAAAAGATGTCTTCATGAGCAAGTTTCTTAATATCCTTATTAAGTATTATCACCGAATGACCACGTAATGCAAGATGAACACTTATCCTACACGTGGATTTCCAAAATTAAAACAACAAAAGAAAATAATAATAATAACACGTACAAGAGAAAAAGGATAAAAGAGAGGAAGGAGAAGGGGAGGGGGCTGCTTCTTCCTTCTAAAAAAGAGATCCTGAAAACCATAAACAAAAAATCTGGTGATCCGGCATCAACAATTTCTATTTCTATTTCTCAGGGTTTTGGTTTTGGACTACTCTAATAATGGTTTATCGAAGTTGCCAGGTTTCGGATGCCGAAGAACTCGATCCCCAAAGAGGCAGCCTATCAGATCATCAACGACGAGCTCATGCTCAATGGAAACCCCGGCTCAACCTTAGATCGAGCTCATGCTCAATAGAAACCCCCGGCTCAACCTTACCTCCTTCGTCACCACATGGAGCCAGAGTGCGACAAGCTCATCATAGCCGCCATCAATAAGAATTACGTCGATATGGACGAGTGAATTTATCACTCACAAGTGAATTTCTTATTTTGTAATATGCTTAGGGTAAACTAAGCTTTTCATCCTAATCTTGGTCCAATTGAGGCAAAATGATGTGGTGTTGGTGGTACTTTAAAGCTAATTTGGTGGGAAATTTGTTAAGTTGTTAAGCAAAAGCTAGAGGGTGTAAGGTCTTGTGGATCTTGATTATGATGGAATACCGGGTGGGGATTTTAATGGAGCAATATTTATTAAAAATATTTTAGATATAATAGCGACGCAATTTTAGTCGCTAATGCGTCGCTATTAAATTTATTTTTAAATTATTGCGATGCCAGGTCATTGCGTCACAATATTTAATAATATTTTAAAAATATTAGCGATGCAATTTCAGTCACTAATGCGTCGTAAATTAAATTTTTAAAAAATATAAAAGATTAAAATTAAAACGGTTAATACAATTTAGTTAAATCTAAATATTGATAGAAACATTTTTCACTCAATCCAAACAATAATAAATTTTCAAAAATAATTCATATATTAAAATTTTGAAGTTTTTATAACATAAAAAAAGAAAAGAAAAATACATCAAGAATCTGGGCGATCACATGGAGGCTGTGGAGGCTGAAGACTCTGCGACAAGCGGCTAACCATCCCGCAAATAATGCATCTCATCTCGCATGTCTGCAATCTCCTGATCCCGGCCTCGCATATGATCCTCGAAATCCTGCTCGACCTCCTGGCGAACCTCCTCTGCAATAGATCTGCGAAGGTCGTGTAAACGCTCGGGAGGAAGATCACCAGAAACTCACAAGCTGGAGGCCTGATGGGAAAATATGTAGAAGCTCTAGTGCCTATACCATAGACCCTGCGGTCACGTGGCTGGGCACCAACAGCTTCCAAAAACACACGCTGACTCTCTCTGCTGAGAGTTCGACGGGCGTCTCCCCATCAGTAGAGTCGACCTGCGATGCCTGGGAGCGAAGCTCCTTGACTCATGTTTTGAATTATGAAATCAATAATAAATGAGTTAATAAATTTCTCGAAATAAAATTTTAGAAATTAAACAGATACTACATAAATCTAATTTCTTACCGCAACCTCCCGTGATCGCGTGTCGACCCAGGAATCGTCCCTCCTGGTGTGTGTCGCCCTAATAGACGAAACTCACCAGGATCTCCGCCCTCCTGCTCAGACTATAACAAAAAAAAAGATATTAATACAAATATTTGTAAATAACTAAATAATAATTAAAATATTTATGTTTTCTTATCGTACGCCGTCTATGCTCCTGAATCGAAATGGAGCCCAAAGTATGGCGGGAGAGACCCATACCAGGACCGCCCTTCTCAGATCGACGGTTCGTGCTGGCTGATGCGGACCTCCTGCGCCAGCCATCGGACTACCAGGCTTGCTGCCACTCGTGCCAAATACCCTCTGGCACGTGCGCAGGACGCTGACCTGATGACCTCCAACGATGAAGCATGTCGGAGTATCGGCGTCGCGTCAGAGCCTCCCATGCTACCCTAATGGAATCATGGCTGGTAGGATCCCACGTAAACTTTTTCTGCATTAAAATAAACAGTTAGTTTCTGAATTTATTAAATTTAAGAAATTTTATATCACTGATAAATTGTATTTAATAAGTTTACCTGAAACTCAGAAAAATAAAACTCCCTCGTGGCTGGAGATACGTGGCGCCAATCGTAGCCACTGGGATCTGCACGCCTCTGAAATACGGCGCTGATGTGGCTGGATACATGATGCTGCTCAATGAATCTGTTAAAAAAATGCATGTTTATAAGTAATTGACTTAAAACATAAACATATATTTTTAATTAGTATATACTTACATCTCCTGAGCATCAAGTCGAAGTACAGTGCGGCCGATGGTGGAAGAACTCTCGGAGGTATGTGCCGATCGGCTGGATGGTAATACTGCTGGAGAGATCGAAGGCTGTGCCACTGTTGGATATCGAAACTCTCCATCTCCGACGCTCATGTGATCGGATGTAGCAGGGCTACATCCCTGCTCACTCCGTCTATCATCGGTAGATCTACCTCTGCCCATCATACTGAAAATACTAAAGATTCACACGATTAAATTACGATTAATGATTGACTATGTAAGAATTTAACACTTATAAAAAAAAGTTAAATTTTAAAAAACCTCTATGTTTAATCGTGTCATTTGTTTCGTGAAATGTTGGTTCAACATCCGATGTTGTATCGGATTGCGAATCAGTTTCATTATCATCGGAAGGAAACCGAACATTTTCATCCATAATTTCTTGGACATCACCATTTGGATCTCTAAGTGATGTTTCAGGAGCCCTTGTGTCGTCCTCAATTGCATGCATTTTCATCTCATCCTCTTAAAATGCAGGGCACACGGCTGATTGACTTGATGAACTCTCCTCTAATACGATTGTTGAACGTGGAACGATTTTAGAAACGGCCCACCAATCTCGCTTGTCGTTGCGCAAACTTGGATATCCGCAGTAAAAGACTTGCTGAGCTTGGGATGCAAGGATGAATGGGTCATATTTCTGCAATCTTCGTCGATAGTTCACTTCAACCAAATTGTAGTCGTTATGAACCCTTTTGCCCACAGGAACTATCGGATCGAACCAATCACAACGAAACAATACGGTTCGTTTCATAGGCCAATCGGGATATTCAACTTCAACCACCTCTACTAACTTTCCATAATAATCATGCATATTTGCTCCAACACTTTCTCCTTTCACACACACGCCCCAGTTCTGCGTGCCTCTTGAAGCTGCTAATCGTTCAATCTAAAATTTGTACCCATTTACAAAATAGCCAGTAGAGGTTGTTACGGTCTTCAATGGCCATTGCGATAGACATTTAATGAAAATATTGTCGGTTGTGGACCATGGACCGTTGACTATAAATTAATAAGCTATTGACATCCAATTCAAAAAAAATAGCCATTATCGAAATTGATTGAGTGATACTACTCACAAATTCATAAAACCAGTAAGCAAACTCCGTTTCTAATTTTGCCCAATTGCAACTTGACTGATGTCGGGATTCATCTGTTGTTGTCTATCACAAAACATCCTTATGGGATGAAAAGGATGAAAACTAAATTAAATATTGTGGTATATTGTAATTTAAATTTAAATTTCTAATTTCGCATTGAAGTATACACTTACTCAATAATGGATCAACTTCTCTACAGTTCATTAGGATGTAATAATGTGCTGCATTATACTCCATATCGCTAAGATTTCTTGACTTCTGCCCACCAAAGGAACGGCCAATAGCTTTAAAAATTGATATTTTACCGTCATTAGCTTCTCCTTCGTCCACACATACGTCATCGTTACGACCATGATTTCGGCTCCTCGTGTGGACGTGACCCTCAAAGTAATGAGGCAAAACTGAAACTTCTTCGACCAAGTGTGCATTGCATATAGAACCTTCAACCCTTGCCTTATTATGCACATTATTTTTTAACTTCTTAAGATACCTATATGTAAAGTTGCAACAAAAAATTAACCAATTTTTTAAGCAATGAAATAATATTTGAAATGTCAAAATATCTTAATGATGTATATATTTACCTCTCGAAAGGATACATCCAGCGATACTGCACGGGACCAGCTATGCTCGCTTCGTATGGCAAGTGAACCGGTAAATGCTCCATTGAGTCAAAAAAACTGGGAGGAAATATTCGCTCAAGCTTGCATAAAATAATTGGAATTTCCTCCTCAAGCCTTGCCATGGATGCAGAAGTAATGACTGCGGCAGATAACTCCTTGAAGAATAAGCTGAGCTCCGTAATTGCCTTCCAGACATGTTGCGGAAGCAACTCACGAAAAGCTATAGGTAATAACCGTTGCATGAAAACATGGCAATCGTGACTCTTCATGCTGAACAACTTGAGCTTATGCATGTCCACACACCTACCGATATTTGAGGCATAACCATCTAAAAATTTTAACCTTCTAAGCCAGTTACATAAAACTTCTCGTGAATTTCTGTCAATAGTGTAACATGCTTTAGGATAGGTCCATCGGCACTCCTTCTCAAATCACCTCTTCTGCAGTACTGATTAAGTTCTTCTCTTGACTTTGCAGTATCTTTTGTTTTTCCCGGGATGTTTAGCACAGTGTTAAATATGTTATAAAAGAAATTTTTCTCGATATGCATAACATCCAAGTTGTGCCGGATGAGATTTGTGCTCCAATAAGGCAAATCCCAAAATATACTTCGCTTTTTCCAGTTATGTTCTTTACATATACGGCCATTTATTCTATCTGCATTCGGTTCCCATGCATACATCAACCCCAAATGCTCTATAGAATCAAATAGATCCATGCCAGACCTAACCGGTTCGGCGAATTTTGTGACTGCTTTGTTCTTCCGGAAGGCGATCAAGTTACGCCTGTAAGGATGATTTGGGGCAAGAACTTCCTATGGTTATCAAACCATGACTGCTTACCACTCTTCTGCAATGTAAATGCATCCGAATCATACATGCAATGAGGGCATGCCAGACGTCCAGCAGTGCTCCAACCAGACAACATTGCATATGCCGGAAAATCACTTATTGTCCACATCAAAGCAGCTCTCATTAAGAAATTTTGTTTCATAGAAATGTCGTAGGCTACGACTCCTGTTTCCCACAATATTTTCAATTCGGCCACCAACGGTTGCAGAAAGACATCAATCTTTTCCTTTGGATTTGATGGTCCTGGAACCAAAATGATTAAAAACATTGCTGTATCTTTCATGCACTTCCATGGAGGAAGGTTATATACAGTCAGTATCATAGGCCAACATGAATACTGTTGCCCCGCTTGACCAAATGGTTGGAAGCCATCGGTACAAAGACCTAATCTCACATTCCTTATATCTTCAGCGAAATCAGGATGATTTTCATTGAAATGCTTCCAAGCCTTTGAATCTGATGGATGCCGCATTTCATCCTCTTTAGATTCATGTTCGGCATGCCATCTCATATCAGCAGCTGTTGCCTCAGATCTGTATAATCTCTGCAGGCGTGGGGTAAGAGAAAAGTAATGCATCCTCTTGTAAGGCACACTTTTCCTCCTACTTGTACCGGCTCCTCCTTCGGTGTTTTTGTACCTCGATTGCCCACAAATCTTACACCATCTCAGCTCTGAGTCTTCACCCCAAAATATCATACAATTGTTCAAGCAACAATCGATCTTATTAACTGGGAGCCCAAGCCCACGCAACAACTTCTTTGTTGCGTAAAAACTGTCTGCCGCAACATTGTCATTTGACAAAATTTCTTTGATTAACCCAGCTACAGAATTGAATGCCTTTTCTGATAATCGATGTTCTGCCTTAATATTCAACATTCGAGCAGCTGTAGACAACTGGGAATGACCCTCACAACCAGGATACAATTCTTGATTTGCAGCACGCAACATATCATAAAATTGTTGTGCATCTGGATTTGGTTCTTCCATAAATGTATTCTAATTGAATTCATTACCCGATGCATTCATCACCATTTGTTCATATGTGTTTAAATTCACAAATGGTTCATCTACGAGAATTGACTCTTGTTGGCCTATAATAGCTGCTGGAATATCCTCTGGTTCACCATGACAGTACCAAACATAGTAATCAGGAACAAACCCTTCTTATACAAATGCACCTTAACAGTTTCCACATCTCTGTAGGCTTTATTCTGACACATGTGGAAGTTGCATGTGCACCTAATCCTAGGGCCATCCATCCAGTCAGGTTGGCTACATGCAAATGCGATAAATTCTTCCAATCCATTTAGAAAATCTGGATTAAGCAAGCCATCTTTTATCCTTGCATACATCCACGAGCGAGCCCCGCTCATTTTTGACCGACTTATACAAAGTCTGGTAAATCATTAAATGAAACCACAAAATAAAACTATATTAGTATTACTAATATATAACTAAATTATTTCTTGGTCACAACTAAGGTTAATAACAACCATTTAAATCATTTATAAGTAAACCAATTTTTTTTAGGCAACTAAGGTCCGTACCATGCAAGGGCGAGCCACGGCTACGATCCTTGGCGTGCTAGCAAGGACCGATGCACAGGTTCATGGCTAATGGGAGGGCTTGAGTTTGGGTCGGGCCGCAAGGCGGTGCGTTTAATCATGAGACTTCACAAGCATTCAAGTGTCTTAAATTAATTCTACCTTCACTCCACGTCTATAAGGTAAGGAAATATTTTTTGTGATATGTTATTCTGCTATTAATTATCATCGATCAGTTACATTGAAATTTTGGCAGCATTTCCCCATATGTTCTCCTAAATGTGTGGTATATAAGCCACACTAGGAGAACGTATGAGCAAATACAAACCGAAATCTCACCTAACGATGATTAATAGCAGACTAACATATCGCAAGAAATATTCCCAAACTGTCCACCAGGACAATTTGAGAATTTGCAAGACTAAGGCTTACAAATTCTCAAACGGGTCTAAAGGTTATAGTGCTGTGATTATGGAAGTCCGAAGACAATCGAACTTATGCTTGTTATTCTTAACTTCTTGTGAATTATACATGTAATCACTAACTTTTTAAGATTATTGTGTCGAATACAAATGTTTGTGAAGACTAAAATGTAAATCATTGAAACTACTAATTTGTTGCTGGAAATTAAATAATATTACAACAAAACTTTTTATTTAGCATTACATAATTTAATGCATCATTTAGTTTCCAGCAGAATATAAATAATCAAGACATAACAATTGTAAATAAGTACAAATGCACAAATATTATTGCATAAACATTCTACTTAAATTAATTATTGCATAAACATTATGCAAATTAAATAATAATACAACAAGACTTTCTATCTAGCATTACAATATTATTGCATAATCAAGACATAACAATCAGTCTATCCAAAGAGCTCGTGGCCCCCCCTAACTAAATTTTTTTTTTGGACTGTGGCCTGGCAACTGTGGCCATGGCCGGAGAAGACAAAAGGGGGGGGGCCTGCAGCGGCCGTGGCCATGGCCGGACAAGAAAAAAAGGGGGGGGGGGGGGGCCGGGGGGTTTCCCCCCCCAACCTTTTACGAAATGTTTTTTTTTTTTGACAGTGGCCTGGCCACCGTGGCCAGGCCACCATGGCCAGGCCACTGCCGGCCACGGCAGCGGCCGTGGCCGCCTTGTCCGGCCGTGGCCGGAAAAAAAAAAAGGGGGGGGGCGGGGGGGTTTCCCCCCCTGTTACGAAATGTTTTTTTGTGACAGTGGCCTGGCCACGGTGGCCAGGCCATTTCCGGCCACGGTGGCCAGGCCATTTCCGGCCACGGCAGCGGCCGTGGCCAGAGAAGACGGCCACGACAGTGGCCGTGGCCGGAGGGGGGGGGGGGGGCGGGGGGGTTCCCCCCCTGTTACCAAATGTTTTTTTTTTTTTTTACAGTGGCCTGGCCACCGTGGCTAGGCCACTGCCGGCCACGGCAGCGGCCATGGCCGGAGAAGACGGCCACGGTCTTGGCCGTGGCCGGAGGGAAATTATTAAAAAAAAATTTTTTTAGAGAGTGTGGGGGCTTACCTTGGTCGAGAGAAGACGCCAGAGTCGGAGGAGAACGCCGGGGAGCCGGAGCACTAGAGGGGAGGAGCCAGAGCAGCGAGGTGGGAGCCGAAAATTTTTAGAGCACGGCGGTAGCTAGGTCAAGACGGGGAAGAGGAAGAAGAGAAGGCCGACTTATATATAAGTAATTAGCGAGGCAATAATTTGCATTGCTATATGGTCGCAATATTTTTTTTAAATTTATTATGTATTAGCGACGCATTAATGCATCGCTAATCCATCGTTAATCTGGTTTTATTATAATTTTATGAAAAAATAGCGACTCAAATAATTGCGTTGCTAATGCGTCGCTAACTTGGCGCCAATGTCTGGCGAAAAATTTATTTTTATTTTCTAGGAATTGCATCGCTAAGGCGTCGTAATATTTTTTTAATATTTTTAATTGATTAAAATAATAACTTATTACAATAATTGCGACGCAAGCAGTGCGTCGCAATAATTTTTAAATATTTATAAATGATAATATTTATAATTTATGATAATAATTGATGCAAAATTGCATCGCAATAAATTTTAATATTTTTAATTAGATATATTTATTTTAAAAACATTGCAACGCAAATATGCGTCACAATATTATATTTCTTTTATTTATTAATACTAATAAAAATATATTTACTTAAAATAATTACGACGCATATATTTCGTCGCAATATTTGTTTATTTTTTTCTTCTAAAATGCATCGCTACGGCGTCGCAATAATTTTTTAATATTTATAAATGATAATATTTATAATTAATGTTAATAATTGCGATGAAAAATTGCATCGCAATTTATTTTATAAACTTTTTAATTACATATATTTATTTAAAAAACATTGCGATGCAAATTATGCATCGCAATATTATATTTCTTTTATTTATTAATACT
>UESW01005109.1:52495-81707 GCA_900491605.1 Calamus simplicifolius
TTTTTTCCTTTAATCCTTCAATTGTTGTTTTTGAGCATTGCTCAATGCAAATATATCCTTCTGTTCATCGTACCCATCTTGTACATACTCCCAAATATCATATGGTAAAAAAATTATTTTCATCTTCACCAACTAAAAATCATAGTTTTCTTTATCAAAAATGAAAACTTATGATTGTTGAGCACTTACTATTTAATTGTTTGAACTTGTTATTTTTAAAACTTGAGACTGCTTAAAGGTATCTTCGTTCAAGCCTCTTGTAAGAGCATAGAAGACCGCTTGAAAGTATTTTCACTTAAGCCTTTCGTTGAATTGGAAATCAGGCTCAACGGCGAAGAGATAAAGAAAGAGATTTAAGCACTAGGGACTCGAACTCAACGGAAGAGGATCATCAGTCTGATACCAGTTGTTTTGATTGCAGTAGTTTCAACCTAAAATTTTTCTTAGAAAAAAAATTAAAAAAAATAAAAAATCATAATACTTATTTTTTATTTTAAAATTATACTTATCTATCAAATCATATATTATCTATATATAACTAACTATATATTTGATTTGACTCAATAAGTTAACAGACTTACTAATAAAATATTAATTAATAAATTAAATTAAATTAAATTTTAACGGTCCCTCATTGGCTTTTCTCGCATTTGCCAGCAATAATGAGCATGAGTTGTCCATTGTTGGGAACACATACGCAGCAGAAGACGTTCGACGTGATTTATGACACTGCCAGGGAAATGACCGGGTTTGGCGCTGGAGGATGTAGGTGAGAAATTATGAGTACAACAGTTATGAGCATGGCCGAAATCATAGATGATGAAACCCAAATCAACTCAAAATTTTCAATTGATAAACAAATGGCAACTATTGTTAAAATATAATAATTATTAATTATTAATATTTTATTTTATTTATTATTTTTAGTCTGAATTAAATCTATATCTAATTGGATCTATTTTATTATGGTTTAATGTATAACTTTATATAGATAAGAGATATTAAATTTATTTGTAGAATAAGAAACAATATTATGATGATGCTGTATTTATGAAACTTTAATTTTATTTTTTTAAAAAAAAATTTAAAAAATAATTTATATTAAAAATAATTTTAATAAAATTTAATATCAAAGCTTGGTTCAAGGAACGAAGGAGACAACCGTCCTTGAGAAGGTCATCGTCGTCGTTAAGCAAGAGGAGACAAGGGTGGTAGCCCAAGTAACCAACGTGTCGAAGGTGCGAGTCACGGAGGCACTGGAACAATCAGTCGTGAGAAGAGAGTCCGATCGGAGCATCGGCCTGGTTCAGTGGGAGCGTCAGCCAGCACGAGGACAAGGCCTGCCACTGTCACGTCGAGTTCCGTCCAGCCCACGGCCACCCCTTCTTTGAAGAAGTCCGAACACTATCTTATGAGATCGATCGCCATCTCTTGGAAAGGCAAAGGTCAAAAGCCAAATCTCTTGGAAGACGCGGCTACGTGGACGTGGAGGCGGGGGAGAACGAGAGACAAAGGACCACACGTTGTCATGAAGCCTCACCGTCACAAGGGCGTAGTCCGTGAGGGGCATTGCGAGAAATGAACTCGCGATTTAGAAACCCTAGAAAATTGGTTTCGTAGAGATAGCGCCTGGAATTATCTTCACGGCTGGCGCCAGGTTCGTCTTCAAACGTGATTGTTACAGCTTCCTATCAAATCTCCAAAGCAACAAAAAGCAAAGTTTGACTGCCAGGTTTCCAAAGAAGACCTTTGGCGTTAGGAACGGGGACACATCACAAGCCCTTTTGGCAGCAAGTGGGTCTTTGGAGCATTAAAAGCAAAAAAAAACAAAACAAAACAAAACAAAGAAAGTTCAAATCTCGGCAAAGAAGGTTGTTAAGAAAGAAAATTACTTTAAGAAAAAAAATTAATAAAATACAGGTGTGATTCATGATAGGTTTAAATAATCTGGGAATGACTATCAATCAACCTTTTATTTTTATTTTTGATGAAGAAAATTATGATTATTAGAACAGCAAAATAAAGACCCTTTTTATTTTACAAGAAATATGAAATTTAGTAGAGAATGGGTATGAAAAGCAAACTAATCCAACAAATCATTAGAAAAAGCAACTGAAAGATTACAAAAGAAGAATGCCAAAGCCCTGTTCTTCATCCAACAAGCTGTATCTGATGAACTTTTTTTCAGAATCGTTAGAGCCACTAAATCAAAGGAGGAAGGACATCTTGCAGGAGGAATTTCAAGGCAATATCAAGGTGAGAGCTATCAAACTTCAAACTCTAAGAAGAGAGTTAGATAATTTAAAAATACAAGAATATAAAAAATTGAAGGATTATTTTTTCAAAATTATGGAAACTGTTAATCAAATGAAGAGCTATGATGAAAGATCACTGAGCAAAGAACATGTGAGAAAATTTTGGTTAGTTTATTTCCAAAATTTGATACAATAGCTACAATTGTTGAAGAATCTAAAGACCTTTCTATGTTAAGTACTCATGAATTAATTGGATCTCTTAAAGCTTATGAGCAAAGGTTGTTTAAGCATAAAGAATCATCAATTAAAAGTGCCTTTCAATTTAAATTCAAAGTGGTTGATAAAAATTCTCAAAAAGAATAATCTAGTCATGCTCCAATCAAAAGAGAGTCATTTAGAAATGGAAACCATAGTAGAGAAGGTAAAAGAAATATGAGAGGAAAAGGTAAAGGAATACAAAGAAATAACTTTTCAAGAAGACAATATGATGAGAGCACTCAACAAAGGTGCAACATATATAAAAGATCTTCTTATGTTGAAAAAGATTGTTGGTTTAAGGGAAAACATCAATGTTATAATTGTAAAAAGTTTGGACATATTCAAAAAGATTGTAAGTACAAAGTAAGTGAGCAAGCACACTTCTCAAAAGAAAATGAAGATAAACAAAGCACACTATATGATGTCAAACTGCAGAAGAGCAAAGGAATAATGTCTTGTATCTTGACAATGGATGCAGTAATCATATGACTGATGACAAATTCATTTTGTGGACATTGACAGTTCTTTAAGTTCATAAGTGAAGATGAAAAATGGACTATTAGTCCAAGCAAGAGGCAAAGGCACAATTGCAATTAATACCAAGAAAGGAAGAAAGTTTATTCGTGATGTGTTGCTTGTTCCAGACCTGAAGCAAAATCTCTTGAGCATTGGATAGTTGATTGAACATGGGCATATGGTACACTTTGACGATAATATTTGCAAATTATATGATAAAGGGATAAAAAAGTAATTTATAACAAATATCAAGATGGAGAAAAATAGAACCTTTCTTCTTATTTTGCACTATGCAAAGGATGTTGCATGGAAGATGGAAGTGAATGATGAGTCATGGCTATGGCACAAAAGGTTCGGACACTTGAACTTTCAAAGCTTGAGAAGTCTACATCAAAAGAATATGGTGTGTGGTCTATCAGCAATACATAATAAGAAAGAACCCTATTAAGGATGTATACTTGAAAAACAACATAGAGAGGCATTTCCAAAAGAGCATGTATGGAAAGGCAAAGCACCATTGAAGCTTATTCATATTGATATATGTGGACCTATGAAACTCCTTCTCATACAGATAGCATCTATTTCATTCTTTTTATTGATGACTATTCAAGGATGACATGGGTGTATTTTATGAGACATAAATCAAAGGTATTTCTTATCTTCAAAAAGTTTAAAAATCTTGTGGAAAGACAAAGTGGGCATTATATCAAGGTGCTGAGAAGTGATAGAGGTGGTAAATACAATTCAAATGAATTTAAGAAGTTTTATGAAGATATTGGCGTATAAAGATAATTGACTGTTGATTATGCACCAGAGCAAAATGGAGTTGTAGAAAGAAAGAACCGTACTATTATTAAGATGGCTAGATCTATGCTTAAAGACAAAAGCCTTTCAAATTCTTATTAGGCAGAAGCAGTGAATACAACAGTATATTTGGTGAATAGATGTCCAATAAAAGCTCTTCAAAATATGACTTCATTTGAAATATGGTCTGCTAGAAAGCCTTTAGTAAAGCATTTCAAAATCTTTGAATGTGTATGCTATGCACATATTCCAAAGGAAAGAAGACATAAACTTAATGAAGTAAGTAAAAAATATATTTTTGTTGGATACAATTCTAAATCAAAAGGTTACAAACTTTTCAGCTTGAAGCAAAATCAAGTGATCATAAGAAGAGATGTTATTTTCAATGAGAAAGTTACTTAAGATTGGAAGCAAAAGAAAGTTAAAAAAAAATATTATTTCTCTTGATGAAGAAATTAATGATGCTCAAAATGAAGAAAATGAGGTTGAAGGTTCACCACAAACTTCTCCAAGTGTAAGTCATTTTCAACTTCAAGTTCAAGTCCATCTTTAAGTTCTACTCCTATAAGAATGAGAAGACTAAGTGACATTTATGCATCTTATAATTTTTACATGATTGAGCCTAAAACTTATGAAAATGCAATGTATAAAGAAGTGTGGAATAAGGCAATGCAAGAAGAAATCAATATGATTGAGAAGAACAAAACTTGGGAATTATTAAAGAAAACAAGTGATAAAGAAGTCATTGGCTTGAAGTGGATATACAAAATAAAACACAATTCAGATGGGACCATTCAAAGATACAAAGCAAGATTGGTAGGAAAGGGATACTCTCAACTATCTAGTATTAATTATCAAGAAACTTTTGTATCTGTTGCTAGACATGATACAATTAGAACTCTTATTTCTATAGCAGCACATAAAAGTTAGAAACTACACCAACTAGATGTAAAGTTAGCATTTTTGAATAGAGTATTGAAAGAAAAAATTTATGTTGAATAACCTCAAGGCTTTATCATCAAAGGTCAAGAAAATAAGGTATACAAGTTGAAGAAAGCATTGTATGGGCTGAAGCAAGCACCTCGAGCATGATACTCTCAAATTGATACCTACTTTAATGAGAAAGATTTCTTAAGAAATCCAAATGAACCAACACTTTATATGAAGAAGCAATGTAATGATATTCGTATTGTCTCTCTTTATGTTGATGATTTAATTATTATTGGTAACAATGAGAATATGATTTTGACTTTCAAAAGTGATATGATGAGAAAGTATAAAATGAATGATATGGACTTGCTTCATTATTTTTTAAAAATTAAAATCAGTCAAAGAAAAGATGGCATCTTTATTAGTCAAAAGAAATATGTAGAAGGCATTCTCAAGAAATTTAAAATAAAAAATTATAATATTATGAAAATACCTTTTGTGGTAAATGAAAAGTTGATAAAAGAAGATGAAAATGGTGAAGCCAATGCATAATTATACATAAGCATTATTGGAAGTTTATTATATCTAACTATTATAAGGCCAAACATAATGTTTGCATCAAGGTTACTTTTTAGATTTATGCAAAAACCAAGTAAGATTCACTTTGGACAAGCAAAAAAAGTCTTGAGATACATCAAAGGTACTAAAGATTATGGGATCATGTATGAAAGAAACCATAATGATATTATGAAGTTATTTGGGTTTTGTGATAGTTATTGAGCTGAAAGTATTGATGACATGAAGAGCACATCAGGCTATGTATTTTTTTATGGATCAGATGTCATATCTTGGGCATCCAAGAAGCAAGATACAGTGGCATTATCATTTTCTGAAGCAGAATATGTTTCAACTACTTTGGCAACACAACAAATAATTTGGTTGAGAAGAATACTTGAAGATATGGGTAAGAAGCAAGAAGAAGCTACTATACTACTATGTGACGATAAATCTACTATTTCTCTGACAAAAAATCCTATATATCATAGCCGCACCAAGCATATCAAAATCAAATGCCATTTCATAAGAGATGTGGTAGAAGAAAAAAAAATTAAAGTCAAGTATGTGAAGACTTAAGACCAAATGGCAAATATCCTCACCAAAGCACTATCCAAGGAGAAATTTATTTACTTTAGAGATCTCATAGGTATCCAAAAATAATCATTAGAGAGGAGTGTTAAAATATAATGGTTGTTAATTTTTAGTATTTTATTTTATTTATTATTTTTAATCTAAGTTGAGCCTATTTTATTATGTTTTGGTATGGTAGCCTCGTATGGATAAAAGGCATTAGTTTATCCATAAAACAAGAAATAATATTATGATGGTGGTATGCTTATGAACCCTATATCTATTTTTCTTCTTAAAAGAAAACCTTTCTCTACCCAAATTTTTTTCTTTCAAAAATAATCTGTGTTGAAAACAATCCCAACAACCATCGTGTTTTAAGACTAATAAAAGAATCTATGCTAACAGATTTTGAAAGCAATGAAAGAGATGCTTTCTTTGAAAACGAGATGCTATAGAAACCCGGAGCATTTTAGAGAAGGAAGAAAAAAACCATGCGGAAGAACACAAAAGCTAGTAAAATCCATGTAGAAGAACACAGAAAAACTTGTCGTTTCAAATATATCTCGAATGATAAAAAAGAAACAAAAAACCATTTTCAGCACTGATTTCTCCGAGTTCCACTCCCTCGGCATTTTCCAACTTTTAATAGTAGGAACGAGGTTTTACAAAAGCTGCTAACTTCAACTGTCAGAGGAAATATAGGATCTCTAATTGTCCAGAAGATAACGCTACCAAATTTAAATGGATCAGAGACTCTAGGATCTGCAATGCTTTAGACGATCGACGAGCTGATGATTAACCATTCTTATTTTAGTGTTTGGTCGCTAAAAGAATGCGTTCGGAGAGGCAAATTGACCCTTCACTTTGCCTCACCATTAAACAACTCTTACGTCTTTAAGACTTCCCTTATTCTATTCGGTTGTGTTTGGATGCCCTATTTCTATCTGGAATAGGGACTTATTCCATTCTATTCTTCCAAACACAAAAAAAAAGAGACGTGCCCCCCCCCCCAAATTGTTATTCTCATCACCGCACTGTATTCTCATTTTGGTATTCCTGGGAATCCCATGGAATAGCATAATTCTCACTTATCTTATTCGAAAGGTACCAATGGAAGGGAAAAAGGCTTTGATTGAACAAGGAAACCATCTCCCTGACTCTAGGGTTTGAGGAGCGGCAATCTTGGTGGCGATCGATCTCGGCTTCCAGAGGCTATCAAGCATGCTCAAAATGGTCTACAATATGTAGTCAGTGCAATAACCCAATACCTACTTATAACACATGAACTTGAAGGTGTATGTCCTTACTATGTAATCGTATCAGCAAAGCATCTCAATAATTAACAAATAATGCACAAATTGTGTCACAATGTACCTCAAAGTGGATCTAACGGCACCAGTGGTTCAAATACCACCACTGATCCACACCATGGTTTTGCCTCAGAATGTCACGACATTGTACTAATTTTCAAGATATAGCTAGCATCCTGCACCCATGTTGGTACTAATTTTCTGCTGGAATGGTATGGTAATCAATGGTACCATTTTGAACTAGTGGTCTTTAAATTCCTAAACAGTATATATTGTATTAAATTTGATGAACTCTTGCATATTTAAGGTTCTAACTGCAGAAGGCAATAAATCAACTAGAAAATATCCAAAGGTCCAGCCATGCCAGCCATGACATTGTATTTGATGGGCATTGGTTAAAATGCTTTGACTTAATCAGAAAATAGTGGTTTTCTGTTGAGCAATTTCTTGTGTCTTATAGTTGAAGAGTGGATCGTCCTCTTTCTAACCTTGGAGCATAGCACGCATTCGACCAGCCCCAAGTCGTGTGGAGATGCGGAAGCGAGATGATATCCCTGCTGAAATTTCTGCAGCAGAATTTTAGATCTTGATCTTGGTAATCTTCCCAGATTGATTAGCAACTAGGATTTTCCTTGGTTTCTTACACCCCAAGATTGTAAGAGAGGGTCGTGGCCTCTCTTCTTCCTCACGTGAACCTTCAGATCTGATCCAGAAAATCAAGAGACGTTGCCCAAGAAGAAGGTGCTGCTAGGGTTTCTTCCTTCTCCTTCTTTGAGAGAGGCGGCTCCAAAAAGATGGCTAGGGCAGAGATGGCAGCAATAAAACCCTAGAAATCTAGGGCATCTATACGTAAAAAAGAGAGAAAGACGTGGATAAAAGAGAAAAGGAGAGGGATAGCTTATTTTAGGGAGAAAAAGGGTTTTTTTTTTCATTCATCTATAATCATCATCGTTACATGACTATATATAACCCGTCCCCATGACGGCCACCAAAATAAAACTAGCACCACACATGAACCGGTGCCTTATTATATGGATAATAAACCCTAAAAAACTCCCTTGGACCAACCCACACCTTGGGCCCAAACCCAGCCCAATGATAGACTAGCCCCCTCAAGACCCAACAACCTAGGCCTTAACCCTGTGGAGCCTATAAACCTTCATCCTAGGATTTAAGCTTTGGAGTACCACACCAGGCTCTACAATCTCCACCTTGGTGCTTCAAAGCTGCTGAAAAATCTGCACATTCCCTCAGACCCATCAGTGTCACACATGAGAGAAAGCTATCCCGTGGAAGAGTCTTCGTAAGTGCATCTGCCTGGTTCTTCTTTGTATGAACTTTTACCAGCTTCACTTCACCTTCTTCCACCAATTCTCTGATCCTGTGATACCTCACATCTATATTCTTTGTGCGTGCATGATAGATTGGGTTCTGAGCTAACTACAGGGCACTCTGACTATCACTGTGTAACAATACTGTACCCTACTTCACCCTCATTTCCATGATGAGTCTCTTCAACCAAAGAGCCTCCTTGGCAGCCTCTGTAATCCCTATATACTCAGCTTCTGTTGTAGACAAAGATGTAATAGGTTGAAGGGTTGATCTCCAAGAAATTAATCCACCATACATGCTGAACACATACCCTGTGGTAGACCTTCTTGTATCTAGATCACCTACAAAATTTGCATCCACAAATCCTTCCAATGTACCTAATGACTTACTTGGGATATTAGATTTCTCTTTAGATCCATCTTGTTGCCCAAAAATTAGACCAAGTCCACGAGTTTCCTGAAGGTACCTCAAAATTCACTTGAGTGCCTTCCAGTGCTCCTTCCTTGGGTTCGCCATGAATCTGCTCACCTGGCTCACTGCATATGCTATGTCAGGCCTGCAACACATCATAGCATACATAATGCTGCCCACGGCATTGGCATATGAAACTCTCTCCATGTACTCTTTCTCTTCATCTGTCTGGGGGTTCTGTAACTTAGAAAGAGATATGTGACTAGCCACAGGTTTTCCAACTGGTTTGGCCTTATCCATCCCAAACCTCTCCAACACCTTATGAATATATCCACCCAATGACAAGTGTAGAATTCCCTTGGTCATATCTCTGTAAATTTCCATCCCAAGTATCTTCCTAGCTGACCCCAAATCCTTCATTTCAAATTCTGTTGATAATGCATATTTCAGTCCATTCACTGCTTCAACACTCCTGCTGGCAATGAGCATATCATCCACATACAGAAGGAGATACAGTGCATCATCCTCATCCACATCTTTCACATAGATACAAGTATCATGTTCACATCTAGAAAATCCAAGGCCCAAAATAAAAGTATCAAACCTTTTGTACCACTGACGGGGTGACTGCTTCAAACCATAGAGCAATTTCTTTAGTAGACACACTTTTTCTTCCAATCTAATTCCTTGGAACCCTCTGGTTGCTTCATGTATATCCTCTCCTCTAGACTCTCATGTAAGAAAGCCGTCTTCACGTCCATCTGCTGCAACTCCATACCATGTTGTGCTACGAGAGATAACAACACATGAATTGAAGCATGACGTACCACTGGAGAGAATACCTCTGTGTAGTCCACTCCCTCTCTCTGTGAGAACCCCTTAGCAACAAGCCTTGCTTTGTATCTGACTCCACCTTGCTCTGAAGGTGCCTCCTTCTTTGTGAACACCCATTTTGAACCAATGGCCCGAGCATCTCTAGGTAGATCCACTAGCTGCCATGTCTTGTTTTTTTCCAGGGACTCCATTTCCTCCATCATGGCTTGCATCCATGAGTCTCTTTCTGAACTTTTCATGGCTTCTTGGAAGGTCTCTGGATCTTCATTTGCAGTGATTAGAGCATAGGAAATCATGTCATCAATGCGATACCGAGTAGGTTTGATGATGGTACGCTTTGCCTTGTGTAGTGCCACACCCCTTTGATCATCTCTCAAAGCTGAAGTGTGTGACTCCACCTGCACCTTCTTTTGGATTGATGGCTCTTCTGGATGATCCTTTACATGTATTGGAACATTCATATCAAACTCCACCTCAAAAGAAGCATGTTTTGAAGTAGAAGTAGAAGGTACATCACCTGTCAGCTAATGCTGTCCACTGCTGTCCTGTTCAGCCTTTTCAGCTCCATCTGCAATCTCTGACCTATTCAAGATGCTCTTCTCATCAAAAATAATGTCTCTACTGATGATACACTTCTGTGAATCTGAACTTCATAGCAAATAGCCTTTAACTCCCTGTGGATACCCGATGAAGATCAGCCTTTGTGATTTTGGGTCCAGCTTGCTCCTTTCAGTTGCCTCCACATGTGCATAGACTGGGCAACCAAAAATCCTTAGGTGTCCAAGCTCCACCTTCTTCCCACTCCAGATCTCCTCTGGTATGCCTCCATCAAGTTTTCTATTAGGGGACCTGTTAACAAGAAAACCAGAGAACATAATTGCATCACCCCAAAAGATCTTGGACAGTGATGCTTGTAGCCTCAAACTCCTAGCCTTCTCTGTCAATGTACGATTCATCCTCTCTGCCACACCATTCTGCTGGGGAGTCATCCTCACTGTGTAATGGCGTTGGACCCCATTTTCCTCACAGTAGCTTCTGAATTCATTGCTTGTATACTCCCCTCCATTGTCAGATCTCAAACACTTCACTAGTTTTCCTGTCTCCTTTTCAACACCAACTCTCCAAGCTTTAAACTGAGCAAATACCTCTGATTTTTCTCTTATCAGATATACCCATACCTTCCTGGAGTAGTCATCAATGAAGGTAAAAAAATACTTAGCCCCACCTCTGGCTGACACAGGGGTCGGTCCCCATACATCTGAGTGAACTAGTTCCAGAATACCTTCACTCTGCTTGGAGCTGCTGGCAAATCTCACCCTATGTTGTTTGCCATAAATACAGGGATCAAAGATGTCATTGTCCTCCTTCTTAAGTACTGGAATCATATCTCTTTTATTGAGTTCTATAAGCCCTTTATCACTCATGTGTCCCATTCGATAGTGCCACAGTTTATAGACCAACTGTTCTTCCTGTGCCGCTGCTAGCACCTCTGCACCATCTATGGCCACTGAGCCTTCCATTTGATAGAGATTATTTTTCAACCTTCTCCCTTTCATCACCACTAATTCACCTTTGGTTATCCTCAAACATTCACTCCCCGGCTGGCTTCCAAAAGCATACCCATGCTTCTCCAGGTAGCCCAAAGAAATTAGATTCTTCTTCAACTCTGGGACATGTTTGACATTGGTCAAAATCCTTATAACCCCATCATACATCCTCACCCTTATGCTTCCAACTCCAGCAACCTTACAAGGATGATTATCACCAAGGCATACACTCCCTCCATTAGATTCTTCATAAGTTGCAAACCACTCCCTATGCGAAGTATAATGGTGAGAACATGCTGACTCAAGTGTCCAACAACTATCACACTTCTTGGTCCCATCTGAAACTACCAGTACATCATCTTCACTGTCTTCAGAGGAATTTGCACCACCATTTCTGGTTGAACCTCCCTTGAAAATGCCCTTCCCCTTCTCATTCTTCAGAAGTGGGCAATTTCTCTTTAGGTGACCAATCTGATGACACTTGTAACACTTCCATGCTTTGTGCTTGCCCTGAGACTTAGATCTGCCTTTGGACTTGCCTATAACCTTTTCCCAGGGTCTTCCTTGCCTCTCATTCATAGCAAGTACCTCCGTGTTAGAGTTTTCCATACGAATCTTTTCACTTTGCTAGTTTGATCTCAGCACCCCCACAACCTCTTCATAATTCAGGGTCTCCTTCCCATACACCAAGGTTGTAATCAGACCATCATAGGAACTGGGTAGCAAATACAACAAGATGAGGGTCTTGTCTTCTTCATCAATTTTCATATCAAGGCTCATCACCTCTGAGCACACTTGATTGAATTTCTGAATATGGGCCACAAGATCTCCTCCCTCAGGCATTCTCAAGCTGTACAACTGTTTCTTCAACCACAACTTATTTTTCATGCTCTTTCCCATGTAAGTGTTCTCTAAAGTTTTCCAGAGCCCCCTAGCCGTGGTCTGCGTGCAAATCTCCGGCAAGACTTGATCAGCCAAGCACATCCTGATTGTGCTAAATGCAGTCTCATCTAACTCCTCCCAATCCTCACGACTTACATTATCCGGTCTTTGTTTCATCAAGACCTTATAAATCCTTTTCTGTACCAATAAATCCTTCACCCTTTGCTGCCATAGGGTGAAGTTTTCCTTGCCATCATACTTTTCAAAATCAAATTTAAAGCTACTAGATGCCATATCCAACCAAGAAACAATGCACACAACAAAAACAGAAAATTAAACTTGCTGCAGAAATTTCTGGTTTGATATCTTACCAAGAAACGCCCAAGATCCAATCTTTTCTCCACCAAATCACCGAGGCTCTGATACCAAATGAAGAGTGGATCGTCCTCTTTCTAACCTTGGAGCATAGCACGCATTCGACCAGCCCCAAGTCGTGTGGAGATGCGGAAGCGAGATGATATCCCTGCTGAAATTTCTGCAGCAGAATTTTAGATCTTGATCTTGGTAATCTTCCCAGATTGATTAGCAACTAGGATTTTCCTTGGTTTCTTGCACCCCAAGATTGTAAGAGAGGGTCGTGGCCTCTCTTCTTCCTCACGTGAACCTTCAGATATGATCCAAAAAATCAAGAGACGTTGCCCAAGAAGAAGGTGCTACTAGGGTTCTTCCTTCTCCTTCTTTGAGAGAGGTGGTTCCAAGAAGATGGCTAGGGCAGAGATGACAGCAATAAAACCCTAGAAATCTAGGGCATCTATATGTGAGAAAGAGAGAAAGACATGGATAAAAGAGAAAAGGAGAGGGATAGCTTATTCTAGGGAGAAAAGGTTTTTTTTCATTCATCTATAATCATCATCGTTACATGACTATATATATCCCATCCCCATGACGGCCACCAAAATAATACCAGCACCACACATGAACCGGTGCCTTATTATATGGATAATAAACCCTAAAAAACTCTCTTAGACCAACCCACACCTTGGGCCCAAATCCAGCCCAATGATAGACTAGCCCCCTCAAGACCCAACAACCTGGGCCTTAACCCTGTGGAGCCTACAAACCTCCACCATAGGATTTAAGCTTTGGAGTACCACACCAGGCTCTACAATAGTTTCTTTTTTGGAGAAATGAAAAAATTAAAGCTTAGTGTTTATTGTTCAATGTTACTTTAGTTATGATTTTTATGTATTTTAGTGAGTAAATCCAACAAATTTAAAATTTCTTTTTAGAGAGAATTTTACATATATATTGTGCCTTTGCACATACACAAATTCAAATTATTGCTCTAAGCATTTAATATGCAAATTATTTTTGAAGAAAGTATAACAAAATATCTATGTATGTTTCACTATTAGTATATAGTTATGGCTATCATCCTTAACCATAGCATTTTCCAAAACCAAAACCGTAACCCTCTATCCTTTTTTGAAATGTGTTTGTTTTATGGATCCTACTTCATATTTTATTTGGATCTAGTTTATAGTTTTTGACATATTTTACAACTAATTGGCAACCTGATGTCAGCCTCCACTTTTGGCTTCTAAGATTGCAATTGGCCACCATGATATTATAGCATTGTCTAACTTTTGGAATGATTGAAGGGACATTCTATGCGTTTGTTATATTGAGTTTTAAGAGGGGGTTTTTGTTTGCGGTTAATGATTTTTTCGCCATTAACTCCATCATTTAATTCATATTCCTTGAAGTGGATGGATATGAGTTTGATTAAATTATAATGTTGTCAAATTAAAACATAAAAAAAATCAAAAACCAAATGACACTTTCACACTAGTGGTTTTGTCAACCATTACCATTATGATGCATAGAATTGGCTGTTGCATGATGATTTAGTACACTAGATTACTGTCAGCGCCATGCATGAGCTTATAACCTGTGTAGTTTTTGTAAACCCCAATGCATGTGTGCATCACCTAGTGCTAAAGGATACTTACTTATACTTTTAAAATATTATTGTATTCCTAGCACCTGATGTACGTTGTCTTTGTTGGTGTTCTGAATAATCTAATTCTCATTCAGCTGCAAACAAAAACAATAAGCAAAAAAATAATATTATGCTATTTTTCAAAATCTATCAACAAAAACCACTCTGGGAGTTAATGTATTGCTTGTTCGAGTTCCTCTTTGCTTTCACTATCTGGCTTTGAAGAAACTGTTGAAACAGAATTTTCTTGTTGAGTAAGCTTTTACTGTATATATCATGAGAAAACAAGGATTCTAATTGTTCATTACAACATATATCTTGCAAGAGTTTATAAATTGTTCAAAGATCATAAATTTTAATTTCTTTGCTAAACTTCATGCTAGATCTTGCATTGTAGTCCAAGTATCATAGTTTTCACATTACTCTTTTAATGAAAGGTCCTTTAATTTCACTATAGTTTCGTATTATATCATTGTGAGGCATGACCACTTCCATTATGAGCCATTCTGACAATTGATCAATGTTTTGGGATCTATAGATAAGATGCCTAAATCCAAAGAAGTCAGTCAACCAACACATACGAGAGAAGGATCAAGTCATACTAGAGCACCTAATTGAATAGATGCTCTTGATATGATAATGCTTGCCTTGATGAGGCAAGAGAATGATGATGGTAACTATCACAACGGTACTTTCTCACAAGAAACATGAAAAAAAAATGACCAATATGTTCAACGCAAGGATAAATAAATCCTTCAGTTATAAAAACCTCAAGAATCATTTGAAGGTACTGAAGAAGACCTTCAACTTGTACTATAACTTAGCTAATCGATCTGGTTGGGGATGGAATCCTGTACTAAAACTTTCCGAACATATCTGGAAGGAGGTCATCTCGGTGAGTGGTCATTGATGTTGGTATCATACGCCGCATGCTTTTGATAACATTATAATAATTAATTTTAAAAATTTCTTAACAGGTTAACAAGGAGTATGCTCGAATTAAGGGTAAGTCATGTCCTACATATGATGACATAGATATCCTTTTTTCAAAGAATACAGCCACTGGTAGATGGAGGAATACATCTGCTATTCCAGAGGAAGTATCCGACAATGATAACTCGGTTTACCATAGCATGGTGGTTCCTTATGCTCTGTCAGCAATGCCATTTACCTCCCTATGTATTAAAACAATTTGCTTCAAGATTTGTAGCTATAGCAGTTGAATCTGTTGCAACAAGTTCACACTTGGATCTCAAATTTTCTGAGGTAACTCTCATCTCTTTTGCTGGCAGTAGCTGTAGTTTATTCTATTTTTGGATGGATAAAATTGTACCAACCTTCATCTATTTTTTTCTTCTTGGATGCAAACCATACTTGCAATATTTCAAAGGGATTTGTGTGCTTTTTTATTCAATCATCTCATGTTGAATGTCATGAATATTCATAAACTTTTCGGTGAAATTTTATGTTCATGACATTAGTGCATGTATTGATTCCATGCTCTCTTTTTTTCCTGCTAGGTGTGCTCATAACATTTGATAATCCTTGCAGTAGCACCGCATTGATCTTTTTTTGTTGGGGTGTCGGTTCTTCCACATGATATCCTCGGTACCATGCTACACCTCTGCGTCGACAGTGTCAACTCCATTGCCAATGTGTGGACAGTGACACTGAATGTATTCTTTGTCAATGTGTGGACGGTGTCAACTCCATTGCCAAACGCACTGTATAAAGTTGTATGTCAGTATTTATTATTGCATGTGCATGGAGAAAAAGGCAGTTCACGGGTTTAATGCTAGGAATGAGAAGAACAAAGAAGAAATCCGTGATGATGGCGTTTATTGGATGTAATGATGACTTTCTAAATGTTAATCTCAGCCGACACTATTGGAATATTATCGGGTTGGATGTGGTTATAGCTATTCAGATGGTTTTCTCTTCTAAAGCTCTTCCTCCACAGTGGCAGCGTACGTTTGTCACTCTTATCCCTAAGAAGTCGACGGCTTCTCTTCCCTAGCATTATCGGCCTATCAGTTTGTGTACCACCCTTTACAAAATCTGTGCTCGCCTCTTGGTCACTCAACTCCAGGGAGTTATTCCCCGACTTATATCTATGGAACAGGGGGCTTTCATCCGTGGTCGTACCATCACTGATAATGCTCTTATTGCCCAAGAATTCATGCACGATCTTAATCGGGCGACTGGCAGAAGGGCGCTTATGGCCATCCAGTTGGACATGGAAAGAGCTTATGATAGGATCAGTTGGACTTATCTTCGGCAGACTCTTCAGGAGTTTCGTTTTAATGATCTCTTCATTGAGTGGGTTATGGCTTGTGTGCAGGGGCCGACCTTTTCCATCCTCATCAATGGAGGTCCTTCGGGTTTTTTTCCATCAGCTGGGGGGCTTCGGCAGGGTTGCCCTCTTTCTCCTTTCCTGTTCATTCTCTGTGCTGATGATTTGTCATGCACTTTTGCTCATGCTGGTGGAGCGTCTATGTTGCAGCTTTATATGCCTGGGCCCCAAGGCCCCCCTCTTACTCATTTGCTTTTTGCAGACGATTGTATTCTTCTTAGCCCAGCTTCTATTCAGAATGCGGCGGTTTACTCTGCTAGCATACAAGCTTATTGCCAAGCTTCCGGTCAGCGGGTCAATCTGCAGAAATCTATCCTTTGTTTTAGCCCGTCGATCCCTTGTCGTCATCAGACTATGATCTCCCAATTGTTAGGGATCTCTTCCCATTCTGACCGCCTATCCTACCTTGGGATCCCTATAACAGGGCGTTGTCCTCGGCAGACTGACTTCGGAGATCTTGATCGTCGGATAGCTGATCGGTTGAGTAGGTGGCAGGCTTCCAGCCTCTCGTTGATGGGTTGGATTATGCTGATTCGGTCCATCCTCACCTCGCTTCCCCTTTACCTCTTATCTAACACCCTGATTCCGGTTATCTGTCTGCGCCGGATTGAGAGGCGTTTTCGGGATTTTCTCTGGGGCTCGAGTCAAGGTGGCCACGGTATTCATCTCCTTTCATGGGATATTGTTTGTATGCCTATTAGAGAGGGTGGGCTGGAAATTCAGTCTTTGGTCCTTCATCGGGAAGCTCTGTTTGCGAAGCATGCCTCTAGATTTCTGTTGGATCCTCATTGCTTCTGGAGTATCGTTATGAGAGGTAGATATGGTGCCTGGTCTTCAGATTCGATTTCCCGCACTCCTCGCGGATGCTCTCCGTTTTGGCAGGCGATTTGTCAGGCTACCCCTTCTGTTATGCCCGATATTCACTGGATGATTGGGGATGGGAGATCTGTCGATGTTACTCAGGATAGTTGGATTGTAGCCACTCCTCTATCCCGCTGGCCGACCTTTATTAGTACTGATGTTGACCCCTCTATGCCAGTGGCTACGTTGATTTGCCAGGACAGTAATGTTTGGAATGCTTCCACTGTTTTCCGACTTTTTGGGGTGGAGCTTGCGCTAAGGATTCTCGCCATTCCCCTTGCCCCCTCAGCTGACTCGGATACCAGACTCTGGCGGCGCTCCTACCTTTCTTGTGCTCCTACTAGGGATCTAGTCGACTATTTTCGTTCTCGGATTTCGGGGTTGGATGATGTTGCATGGATCTGGCGTTTGCCTATTCACCCCAGGATTCGGCTTTTCTTGTGGAAGCTTCAGTGGAACCGCCTTCCTACCTGTGCTCTACTAGCCGGCCGTGGTCTTCTCATGTCGCCTCTCTGCCCAATCTGTGGGCTTGAGGATGAGTCGATTGATTATGTTATCTTTACTTGCTTTCGAGCTATGAGGATCTGGCAGCAGATGCAGCTCACCCTGTGGGTGTCTGAGGACGGACCCATTCGGCTGTCTTTCTTGCACGCTATTCGTCTTGCTGCTCAGAGGGGATTGGGTACCCAGTGTGCTGTCTCAGCTTACTTGGCTTATCATATTTGGCTCACTAGGAACCAGATGGTTTTCTCTGAAGAGACTGTTCCATCCCATATTATTATCAGAAAGGCTGTTTTTCTTGCTAAGGAGTATGGCCGCTCTTCTCTTGCTATTCACTCTGTCCGACCCGGTCTCTGGGACTCCCCTGCTGCTTTGGCAGCGCACCGTTCTACGGTCTTTGTTTCTTGGGAGCCTCCACCCCCGGGTTATGTTAAAGTAAACTTTGATGGCTCTGTCTCCGATCGTATCGCTGGGTCCGGTTTTGTTATTAGGGGTTCGGAGGGTAAGCTTCTTGCAGCCGGTGGCCATGGTTCCCTGGATTTATCGGTCCCAATGGCGGAGCTTCAGGCTGCTTGGGCTGGAATCAGTTATGCTGTTCGTTATCTAGCCTCGAACAGATTGGTTATTGAGGGAGATTCTCTCACAGTTATTCGTTGGATTCGTCGGGATGGGGGTCCTCATTCCACCAATCCCATTCTCTGTGCAATTTGGGATTCTCTCCGGACTACAACTGCGCCTCTGATTCGCCATGTTTATAGGAAAGCCAATGCGGTAGCTGATTGGGTTGCAAATCTTGCAGCTCGCCATCCAGGTCCTTGAGAATGGCATATGGGTGACCCATGCCCTCTTATTTTACAGCAAATCATGTACTCTGACTTCTCGAGCTTGACTTACGCCAGACTGGTGTGATCGCCCGTTTGTAACAAAAAAAAAATGTTAATCTCGGCAATGTTTGTGTGCGGAGGCTCCTGGCTCTGACATATTTCACTGAATTTGTTTCCGTTTGACCATGACGATTGAGCATCTGCAGTGGAAAACAAGTTAAATTTCAGATAATAATGTCCTAATGTAATAGAAATATTGTTTCCTCACAGTTGAGTCATTAGATTCAAAAATAGTAAAAATAATAAGAACATATATAAGTCAGCCTCTCAATAGATACAATCAATGATTGGAAATTTTCAGATAAAGCTTCAACTTTCACAAAAGTACAGGGCAAGTGTTTACATTTGTCACTGAATACTTGTGATGGCTGCTCCAATGACATTATTTTTTCAATTTTTTCAGCAATATTTTTGGTACTTTTATGGTTTCCTTCATTAGCTTCTGCAGCTTCATGGCTCCGAGCTGTCTTGGAGAGTAACTTTGTTAGAGAGAAGCCTGTACCAAAAATCTAAAGTTCACTCATTCTATTCTCTGAAAAGCATCCTTACATAGTATTACAAGAGATAATTTATCTAGTCAAACAACTCTTAGATGCCCAATGTGACCTTTTGTATACCCTATACAACGTTTAAATACTCAGAATGACTTTTGATACCCAATGCGCACACAAAACAAAATAATAAAAACAAGTTTATATTTTCAACACCCCTCCTTAAACTTGAATTTTTATGACACCAAGATAGTCTCTAAATCTGCAAAAATCTTCAAACTTCATTACCTTAGTGAGAATATCAGCAACCTAATCTTCAGTCTTGATATACTTGAGCTGAATTTCCTTCTTGTTGATGCACTCTCTGATGAAATGGAATCTGGTATCAATGTGCCTGATTTTTCATGAAAAATTGGATTCTTTCCCAAAGCAATAGCTGATTTGTTTCAACATAAATTTCTGTAGCTTTATCTTGAGAAAAATTTAGCATCTTAAGCAATCTTCTTAACCAAATTGCATGACAAACACAAGAAGTAGTAGCCACATAATTAGCTTCACAAGTTGAAAGGCTCACAATTTGTTGTTTCTTTGAACTCCATGTGAATGCTGAATTACCCATGTAGAACACAAAGCCAGAACTACTTCTATCATCAACATCTCCAGCCCAATCACTGTCACTATAGCCAATCAAAATGAAATGATTAGAAGCAGAGTAAAACAACCCATAATCCACAGTTCCTTTTACATACCGAAGGATCCTTTTAGCTGCTTTCATGTGTGTTAAAGTAGGATTTTCCATGTAACGACTGATGATTCCAACTCCATATAAGATATCTGCCCTTGTACAGGTTAGAAAACGTAAACTCCCACGACAAACTCTTCGAGCAGGACCAAGCTCGAGTCCACTGGCTCCAGCACCGGACCTCCGCCGCCTCCAACCGAGACAGCACTCGCGCCTCGCTCGCCGCAACTATCAACGCCAGCTCGGGCAGCTCGCTTGGGAACGGCAATTACATCGTCCAGCTTGGCTTCGGCACCCCTAAGAACGAATTATCGGTGATCTTCGACACCGGCAGTGACCTCACATGGATCCAATGCAAGCCCTGCAGCAGTACTGATTGCTACCCCCAGAAGGAGCCACTCTTCGACCCATCCCAATCCTCCACCTATACCACCATCCCCTGCAACACCTTCGCATGCTCGCTGCTCAAGCCTTATTATAACGATACCTGCTCGGCATCGAAGTGCCGCTACCAAGTCCTGTACGGCGATATGTCCCAGTCGAAGGGCTTCTTTGGAAGTGACACGCTTACACTGACGCCGTCGGACGTTCTGTCCAATTTCTTGTTCGGCTGCGGCAACAACAACAGCGGGCTCTTCGGCCAGGCCGCCGGTCTGCTCGGTCTAGGCCGTGAACCAATATCTCTAGTGTCGCAGTCATCGTCGAAATACGGCTGTGTTTTTCTCTTACTGCCTTCCATCCACATCGAGCTCGATGGGCTACCTGATACTAGGTGGTGGTCCTTCGTCGAACGTCCAGTTCACGCCCATGCTAACAAAGTCCGACCAGCCTTCATTCTACTTCCTCGATCTGGTGGCAATAAAAGTCGGCGGTACGAAGCTTCAAATAAGTCCAACAGTGTTCTCTAACGTCGGAACGCTTATCGACTCCGGCACGGTGATTACCAGATTGCCGCCCTCGGCCTACTTCGCCCTTCGATCGAGGTTCCGTCAGCTGATGACTCAGTACCCGATGGCGCCGTCAGTCTCGATACTGGACACATGCTATAACTTCACCGGCTACAACACGGTGTCCGTGCCGACGGTGGAGCTGGTGTTCGGCGGCGGGGCTACCCTTAATGTCGACTTCACCGGCATACTGTACGTGGTTCAAGTGTCGCAGGCCTGCCTGGCCTTCGCCGGCAATGAAGATCCGCGCGACGTTGGCATCATCGGCAACACGCAGCAAAAAGGTTCAATGTGGTCTATGACATCCAAAACGAGCAAATTGGGTTTGGTGCCCAAGGTTGTAGTTAGTGGATCGAAAGCAAGGAATGGATT
Organism: Calamus simplicifolius; assembly: GCA_900491605.1. Lineage (NCBI taxonomy): Eukaryota > Viridiplantae > Streptophyta > Magnoliopsida > Arecales > Arecaceae > Calamus > Calamus simplicifolius. The sequence continues at coordinate 73,856 of UESW01005109.1, forward strand.
TGAAGCATGATTGATAAACTGATCGATTGATCAAGTAATTAATTAGTAGAGGAGGAACTTTCCCACCGAATTTGTAACAAAATAACACCAGGGCAACAAAAAATTATATTCACTTTCTACTATACAAAACTTAATTATTTTAATACAATTGATGTAAAAAAACAAATAGTTGCCAACAATTATTTAAGAACATTGGTATGCAAGAGATACATGATTTAACTAATGGATACATCAAAATATTTCAACTAATAGTATTCATTGCAATAGAAATTACAGAAGATCAATGCAGATTTATTGCTTGACCATTATAAATGGCTTGACTTGCTTGCATCAGTCAGATGGCTTTGCAAGCAAAGATAAAAGGATAAGAATCATTTGATCGTAGTTGGATCGGAAAAGTTATAAATGATGGTTTTACATTATTTGATATCATATTATTTTGATCATATTATAAGAGAGTTTAAAGTTTCAGATTTACGTGTGGTTGAGAATGGTTGCAAGGTATGGTTAAGGCTTTAACAAAATGTCTAATGTTCTGGATAGTGTGGCATGGAGATAGATACATTAAATTTGCTATTTTAAGGAGATGATCATAAAGTTAAAAAAAAAATGAAGTTCAAAATATTAGCATTACCTGAGTGTTAAAGATTGATGAGGCAATAAACCCCATAAGTAACAGCGATCGCATTCAGTCGGCCATCCGGATCATACTCCTAGTCGGCCATCTGGATTGGCCATCTTCAATGGACCATTCGAATTGACCATTTTCAGTGAGCCATTTCCGGATCGACCATCTTCAATCGGTAATACGAGTCGGTCATCCAGGTTGGCTATCTTCAATAGGCCAGTCGAGTGGGCCATTTTTAGTCGACGTTTGGGTAGGCCATTCCCAATTGGCTACCGGATCGAACTCCCACTGGCCACCCCGTCAACTCACGACTGTTTCAGTGCACCAGCAGCGCTCTCACGGAAAGGCAAGAAGCAAGAACAATGAGATGACTGGCTTTCACTTCCGGCCTTTCCCTCCTCTTCTTGCAACCCTTTTATGCCGGCTTTGCAACAACCTTCACCTGGAACGCCACCACCTACGGCCACATCCAAACCCTCTTCAAGGTGGATGCCCTCTCCTTCCTCCTCGGCGCCAACAACCTAAAGCTCTCCAGCCCCCGGACCCAAACCGTCAAGGCCAACTCCACAGATCCAAAGCAAAGCTGTGAAAAAATCCAAACAAAGGATTCACGGTTTTTTCTGGCCTTCTTCCTCTACTATCCCATCTTCATCACCAACGACTGTCTTGATCATATTCAGCGAGAGGCCGTGAGAAGGGAGATCGGTGGAAGCATCAGCCAGGTTACCGTACTGATCCATCGCCGGAGACGATTGCCTCTATCGATTAACGCCAGGAATATCACCGCATCTACCGCCTTAAGGTTCTCTTGCTGCACCACTACGTCCCTGACAAATCTCACCAAGTCGTGCGAGGAGCCGAACTCCGCGGCAGATCGAGTTCCTCGAACTCGTTCCAGACGGAGGCCCGTCTTCTTCCGGTTTCTAAGGCCGGTCAAGATGGTTCTACAAAGTCAGCAGCCATTAAATCTTTCTGGGAAGTCCCTCTCCATCTCAAAAGTGTGCACCACCTCTCAAGATCTGAGCCGCCTCCTTAAAGCAAGAAAAAGAAAAGGCCACGATTCTGCAGCCGTGTTTGGAAGACGTTGCTGTGGTTGTTTTGCCGAGAGAACAGAGAAACGGAAACGACAAGAAGGACGTGACAAAAAAAAATTTGCTGGTGTAATTCATGGCAACCCCAAGCAACAGTGGTATGAATATCAACCAACCTTTTATCCCTAATTTTGATGAAAAAAATTATGATTATTGGAGCATCAAGATGAAGACCCTTTTTATTTCACAAGAAGTATGGGATTTAGCAGAGAACGGGTATGAAGACCCAGTTAATCCAACAAATCATCAAAAGTAGCAACTGAAGGACTACAAAAAGAAGGATGCCAAAGCCCTATTCTTCATCCAACAAGCTGTATCTGAGAAATTTTTTCAAGAATCATTAGAGCCACTAAATTAAAGGAGGCATGGGACATCTTGCAGGAGGAATTTTAAGGCAACATAAAGGTAAGAGCTATCAAACTTCAAACTCTAAGAAGAGAGTTAGATAATTTGAGAATGCAAGAAAATAAAAAATTGAAGGATTACTTCTCCAAAATAATGGAGACTGTTAATCAAATGAAGAGCTATGGTGAAACCATCACCGAGCAAAGAATATGTGAGAAAATCTTGGCTAGTTTATCTCCAAAATTTGATACAATAGTTACAATTGTTGAAGAATCTAAAGATCTTTATGAATTAAGTGTTCATGAATTAATGGGATCTTTTGAAGCTCATGAGCAAAGATTGTTTAGGCATAAAGAATCATTAATTGAAAGTGCCTTTCAATCTAAACTCAAAGTGGTTGATAAAAATTCTCAAAAAGAATCATCTAGTCATGCTCCACTCAAAGAGAGTCATTCAGAGATGAAAACCAGAGTAGAGGAAGAGGAAGAAATATGAAAGGAAGAGGTAGAGAAATGCAAAGAAATAATTTTTTAAGAAGGCAATATGATGAGAGCACTCAACAAAGGTGCAATATATGTAAAAAATCTTCTCATGCTGAAAAAGATTGCTGTTTAGGCGGAAACCCCAATATTATAATTGCAAAAAGTTTGGACATATTCAAAAAGATTGCAGGTACAAAGCAAATGAACAAGCACACTTTTTAGAAGAAAATGAAGGTCAACAAAGCACTCTATATGCATGTCAAATTGTAGAAGAGCAAAGTAATAATATATGGTATCTTGAGAGTGGATGCAGCAATCACATGACTGGTGACAAGTCTATTTTTATGGATATTGACAGTTCTTCAATTTCACAAGTGAAGATGAGAAATTGTATTCTAGTCCAAGCAAGAGGCAAAGGCACAATTGCAATCAATACCAAGAAAGAAAAAAAATTCATTCATAATGTTTTACTTGTTCCAGATTTGAAGCAAAATCTCTTGAGTGTAGGACAGCTGATTGAGCATAGGCATATGGTACACTTTGAAGATAATGTTTGGAAGTTATATGATAGAGGGATGAAAAAGCAACTTATGGCAAAAATCAAGATGAAGAAAAATAGAAGTTTTTCTCTTATTTTGCACTATGCAAAGGATGTTGCATGGAAGATGGAAGTAAATGATGAGTCATGGTTATGGCACAAAAGGTTTGGGCACTTGAATTTTCAAAGCTTGAAAAGTCTACATCAAAAGAATATGGTGTATGGTCTACCAGCAATACATGACAAGGAAGAACCCTATGAAGGATGTGCACTTGAAAAACAACATAGAGATGCATTTTCAAAAGAGCATGTATGAAGAGCTAAATCTCTTCTTATGATCACTTGATTTTCATGTGCCCATGCTCTTTTAGAATGCCTCTCTATGTTGTTTTTCAAGTGCACATCCTTCATAGGGTTCTTCCTTGTTATGTATTGGTAGACCATACACCATATTATTTTGATGTAGACTTCCTCTTGAATAATATTTTCTTCAACTTTCTTTTGCTTTCAATCCTAAGCAACTTTCTCATTAAAAATAACATCTCTTCTTATAATCACTTGATTTTGCTTCAAGCTAAAAAGTCTGTAACCTTTTGATTTAGAACTGTATCCAATAAAGATACATTTTTCACTTACTTCATCAAGCTTGTATCTTCTTTCCTTTGGAATATGTGCATAGCATACGCATCCAAAGATTTTGAAATGCTTCGCTGAAGGCTTTCTACCAGACCAGACTTCAAATGGTGTCATATTTTGAAGATCTTTTGTTGGACATCTATTCATCAGATACACTGCTGTATTCACTGCTTCTGCCCAATAAGAATTTGAAAGGCCTTTGTTTTTTAGCATAAATCTAGACATCTCAACAATAGTACGATTCTTTCTTTCTATAACTCCATTTTGCTCTGGTGCATAGCCAACATTCAATTATCTTTATACACCAATATCTTCACAAAACTTCTTAAATTTATTTGAATTGTATTCACCACCTCTATCACTTCTCAGCACCTTGATATAATGCTCACTTTGTCTTTCCATAAGATTTTTAAACTTCTTGAAGATAATAAATGCTTTTAATTTATGTCTCATAAAATACACCCAAGTCATCCTTGAATAGTCATCAATAAAAATAATGAAGTAGATGTCACCTGTATGAGGAGTTTTTATAGGTCCACATATGTCAGTATAAATAAGCTCCAATGGTGCTTTGGCTCTTCATACATGCTTTTTAAAAATGCCTCTCTATATTGTTTTTCAAGTGCACATCCTTTACAGGGTTCTTCCTTATCATGTATTGTTGGTAGACCATACACCATATTCTTTTAATATAAACTTCTTAAGCTTTGAAATTTTAAGTGCACAAACCTTTTGTGCCATAGCCATGACTCATTATTTACTTCCATCTTCCATGCAACATTCTTTGCATAGTGCAAAATAAGAGGAAAGCTTCTATTTTTCTCTATCTTGATATTTGTCATAAGTTACTTTTTTATTTCTCTGTCATATAACTTGCAAACATTATCTTTAAAGTGTACCATATGCCCATGCTCAATCAATTGTCCAACACTCAAGAGATTCTGCTTCAAGTCTAGAATAAGTAAAACATAATGAATGAATTTTCTTTCTTTTTTGATATTAATTGCAATTGTACCTTTGCCTCTTGCTTGAATTAGAACACCATTTTTCATGTTCACTTGTGAAATTAAAGAACTATCAATGTTTATAAAAATAGACTTATCACCAGTTATATGATTATTGCATCCACTGTCAAGATACCACACATTATTCCTTTGCTCTTCTACAGTTTGACATGCATATAGTATGCTTTGTTGACCTTCATTTTCTTCTGAGAAGTATACTTGCTCATTTGCTTTGTATCTGCAATCTTTTTAAATATGTCCAAACTTTTTGCAATTATAACATTAGGGTTTTCCCTTAAACCAGCAATCTTTTTCAACATGAAAAGACCTTTTACAAATATTGCACCTTTGTTGAGTGCTCTCATCATATTGCTTCTTGAAAAATTATTTCTTTGCATTTCTCTACATCTTTCTTTCATATTTCTTTCTCTTTCTCTACTCTGGTTTTTACCTCTGAATGACTCTCTTTTGACTTGAGCATGACTAGATGATTTTTTTGAGAATTTTTATTAACCACTTTGAGTTGAGATTGAAAGACACTTTCAATTGATGATTCTTTATGCCTAAATAATCTTTGCTCATGAACTTCAAGAGATCCCATCAATTCATGAACACTTAATTCAGAAAGATCTTTAGATTCTTCAACAATTATAACTATTATATCAAATTTTGGAGATAAGCTAGCCAAAATTTTCTCACATATTCTTTGCTCGGTGATGGTTTCACCATAGCTCTTCATTTGATTAACAGTTTTCATAATTTTGAAGAAATAATCCTTTAATTTTTTATTTTCTTTAATTTTTAAATTATCTAACTCTCTTCTTAAAGTTTGAAGTTTGATAGCTCTCACCTTTATGTTGCCTTCCTTGAAATTCTTCCTACAAGATGTCCCCTGCTTTTTTGATTTGATGACCTAATAATTCTGGAGAAAAGTTTCTTAGATATAGCTTGTTGGATGAAAAACACGGCTTTGACATCCTTCTTTTTGCAGTCCTTCAGTTGCCTCTTTTGATGATTTATTGGATTAACTGGGTTTTCATACCCATTCTCTACTAAATCCCATCTTGTAAAATAGAAAGGGTCTTCATCTTGATGCTCCAATAATCATAATTTTCTTAATCAAAAATAAAGATAGAAAGTTGATTGATATTCATACCAATATTGCTTGAGCCTACCATAAATCATACCTATATTCTTTTTAGCAATTTTTATTTATTTATTTATTTATTTATTTTAAGGCTTTCCTCTTCTTTGTTTTCTCAAAAAAAAAAAAAAAAAACCCTTTTCTCCGAATTAAGACCCACTTCTGTTGCAAATATAAAAATATATGAAAAAGGACATGGGTTGTCTACCTTGGAAGCTGTTCCCTAACGCAAACGCAAAAATAAGAAATGGCTTATTTGGAAAAGTCAAACACCTGGGCAGTCAAAAAAAAAAAACTCCTTTCACTTTTTTTTTTTTTTTTCTGCTGCTTTTGGAAGAGACGTCCTGAAATATGGTTTGTTGACTAAACAAGCAATTTTTGTCCAAGGCCGTGGATTCGATCGCGTGAGCGATTTACAGGCCTTGCTGGAATAGCTCGGGTAGCTCTTCCGCCGACTTGTTCTGGGCTGAACCACTCGGCCACGGGTTCCCTTCTGCTGTTGATGGTGAAGACAAGAATGAAAGAGGAAGAGCCGAAGAAGGTCATGAATTCTTTGTTTAGGTTTTTTTTTTTTTTTTTTTTTTATGGCTTAGCTTTGGATATGATGAAATTAGGCCATGATACTAATTTTTGTTGGAATTATTTTCAACATTGATTATTTTTAGAAGAAATAGGGTAGAAAAAAGTTTTCTCTGAAGAAGAAAAAATAGATCTATATCGTTTCATTAAGCATATCATCATATAAATATTATTTCATAATAAATAGATTCATTATATAAAAGCTCAATAAAAATTAAAAATAAAATAATAACTAATAACCACTATATTTTAACATCAAGGTACAGTGGAGCAAATTTCTTATGCTATCCAAGTACCTTCCGCAGGCTTTTTCCTCCTTTTTCCTCCAATTAACCTGTTGAACCTATGGCACTCGCCTCTGCTCGTTATTCTGTAGAATCCAACAAGAAACGGTTGAAGGTCGTTCACCGCCACGGCCTGTGTTCACCCTTCGACCAACAGAAAGGCTTGAACCAGGGCTGAATCTTCTGCCATGACCCATCCCGAGTCCATTCTCTCCACTGCATCCAAGCCAACCAAACTAGGCACACTACTGCCAGTGCAAGCATCCCTGCCCATGCCGTCATTGGTGAATACATTACTTCTCCGTGATCTTCGACACTAGTAGTCATCTCTCCTGGATCTCATGCAAAGCATGCATGGATGAGTGCTTCCCTCAAAAAGAGCCACTCTTCCCAATCTTTGATGTACTCATGTTAGATAATTAACCATAATTTATAGATATTAATAGGTTCATATTAAATAGATACATGCATGTACCTAGAAGAACGAAGAGTCATGTATTTAATCCATATACCTAGAAGAATAAAAGTTATGTATTTAATCCATGTGTCTAGAAGAATGAAGAGTCATGTATTTAATTCACCTAGAAGAATGAAGTGTTAGGTATTTGAAGGGTCACTATATGTATTAATTGCATTAATTGTTTAGCATACGAATAGTACTCATCCATAGTCCTATAAATACCCATATGTAACTAGCATGATACATGAAGTGAAAGTAAGCAAATGCATAAGTTCAAGTGCAGTCTTCAAGTCCTTCTCTTCCTTTAATTTATCTCTTCCTTTGTATGTATTGTAGAGAATGTCCCATGCATCAAAACTCACACTCAGTTCTTTTGCTTTTAAAACTTATCCTCATAAACTCATGCTTTATCTCATGCTCAAAACTTATACTTTTAAAACTCACAATGTAAATACATGCTTTAAACTCATGCTATAAACATATATTGGAACTCATGCTATAAAAAGATGTTCAATTCATGCTTTAAAAACTCAGGCTTAAGCCCATATATCATTTTATGGTGTACTTTACATTTATATTAGGCATATCTATATATGTATAGACATGCTCTTGCATAACTTTCAAGTCGTATCCTCTGTACACCTCTTGTTACACTTTAACT
>UESW01005109.1:88331-354979 GCA_900491605.1 Calamus simplicifolius
CCCACCTCTATAGGGGGAGATATGTAGGACACACATCTAGAGGTGATGATTGATATTGGCATATGGCATACACACATCTCTAGAGGATGTGTTGTGATTTGATTATGATATGGCATAACGCTGGTACCAGGCCCTTCCTCTTAGGGGACATTAAGAGTGATACACCATATAGGTATTGTAGGGCCGTGGACATATAAGAAAATAATAATATGAATACAGTGGATTTGTTTACATTGCATATTTTAGCATTTATTGTATAATTAAGCTTCCAAAATTATTTGAGTTGATGACATACATGTTTTGATAACATGATGAATGTATTTGAAATTGGAAGTTTTATATGAAAACGTGATTGATAATATCTTGACGAAATGATTATATAATAGTAGGCTTACTTATTGAGTGTAAGCTCATGTAAATCTTACAATATTTTTCAGAGCCACAGGACTGAAGAATGGGATTTGGGGTAGTTGGAGCTTCTATCAGAGGAAATTAAGATCCAATATTTTGTTGTAACCCATTGATTTATGTATGATGGGCATATAGCCAAATACTCATAATTATGGCTTGTACTAAAATATTGACTCTGAATGACATATTGTTATTGCCTTTATTGATTTAAGAGTTATGATTCGGGATGCCTTGCATGCCTGGTATGCGGCGGGTTGTCACCCTAGCTCAAATTTTTTGGTCTGAGGCATGACAGGCAGCGTTTGAGTATTAGTTTACGTGAGTTCTAATTCAAATTTTTAATAAATCAGTAAGATCTTGGAGAGTAAATTCCACGTGTACTTATATTCTATATTTATACAGTTCACCTTCGGATTTGGTCGGGCTGAGATTCTCAATCCAAATATCGATAAATTTCTTATTTCTCTTGATCTAGAGTCCCAATCGATTTTGCGTTGGACTCGAGTCGACCGTCGACCCGGCCGATGTAAAAGTAAAATAGTCGGGAGGATTTTGAGATTCGCATCTATTATATCCGAATCTAAAAGTCTAACAGCATCGTGCCATCCCCATCCATGGGGTAGCCCAAGCGAAGGAAGACCTAGGCTAGGAGGGGTGCCAGGATGCTTGTGGCCCATTCTGGCTTTCGCTCTCCAATCGTGCTCCTCCCTGTTGGAGAGAAGAATGTACCAAAATTTAAAGTTCACTCATTCAATTCTCTGAAAAGCATCCTTACATAGGATTACAAGAGATAATTTATCTAGTCAAACAACTCTTAGATGCCCAATGTGACCTTTTGTATACCCTATACAACGTTTAAATACTCAGAATGACTTTTCGATACCCAATGCACACACAAAACAGAATAATAAAAGCACACACAAAATAGAATAATAAAAACAAGTATATTTTCAACACCCCTCCTTAAACTTGAATTTTTATGACACCAAGATAGGCTCTAAATCTGCAAAAATCTTCAAACTTCATTGCCTTAGTGAGAATATCAGCAACCTGATCTTGAGTCTTGATATACTTGAGCTAAATTTCCTTCTTGTTAATGCATTCTCTGATAAAATGGAACCTGGTATCAATGTGTTTGCTTTTTTCATGAAAAATTGGATTCTTTTCCAAAGCAATAGCAGATTTATTATCAACATAAATTTCTGTAGCTTCATCTTGAGAAAAATTCAGCATCTTGAGCAATCTTCTTAACCAAATTGCATAACAAACAAAGAAGCAGCAGCCACATACTCAGCTTCACAAGTTGAAAGGCTCACAATTGGTTGTTTCTTTGAACTCCATGTGAATGCTGAATTACCCATGTAGAACACAAAGCCAGAAGTGCTTCTTCTATCATCAACATCTCCAGCCCAATCACTGTCACTAGAGCCAATCAAACTGAAATGATTAGAAGCAGAGTAAAACAACCCATAATCCACAGTTCCTTTTACATACCGAAGGATCCTTTTAGCTGCTTTCATATGTGTCAAAGTAGGATTTTCCATGTAACGACTGATGATTCCAACTCCATATAAGATATATGGCCTTGTACATGTTAGAAAACATAAACTCCCAACTAATTTATGAAACAAAGTTGCATTTACTTGATCAGCACCATCAAACTTTGAAAGCTTTGCTCCACATTCCACTGGAGTATTTACAGACTTGCATTGCTCCATTCAAAATTCTTTCAAAATTTTTTCAGCATATGCCTTTTGAGAAATGAAAGTGCCTTCATCAGCTTGCTTCACTTCAATTCCAAGATAATATGTCATCAGCCCCAAATCAGTCATCTCAAATTCTTGTGCCATCTCCTTTTTAAACTCATCAAACATCTCTTGGTTGCTGCCTGTAACAATTAAATCATCAACATACAAGCATACAAATAACATTTCTCCATTTCCATTTTTCTTAACATATAGGCAATATACATGTGGACATTTTGTGAAACTATTTTTCTGAAAATAATCATCAATGCGGGTATACCAAGCTCTTGGAGCTTGCTTGAGGCCATATAAAGCTTTTTTTAGCTTCAACACTTTATCTTCTTGTCCTTTAACTTCATAGCCCAATGGTTGCTCCACATACACATTTTCTCTAAATACCCATGCAAGAAAGCTGATTTTACATCCAATTGAAATATCTTCCATTTTCTTTGAGCTGCTATAGCAATAAATAATCGAATAGTTTCCAAACGGGCTACGGGAGCAAACACCTCATCATAGTCAATTCTGGCTTGCTGATTGTATCCTTTTGCAACAAGAAGAGCTTTGTATTTTTTAACATCTCCATTAGCATTTTTCTTGACTTTGTAGACCCATTTTACTCCTACAACCTTTTGTCCCTTTGGGAGTTTTGCCAATTCCCAAGTATCATTTTTTCTTATGGCTTTAATCTCTTCATCCATAGCCATTCTCCATCTACTATCTTGCACAGCTTCTTCAAAAAATATTGGTTCTGAATCTGCATATAAACAAATTGAGTTAATCCATCAATTTCTTCTGTTTCTTCATAAATTTCACTTAATTTCCTCAATGCGGCGTGGCTGTTCAGAATAACTTCCGGAAGACAAATTTCCCAAAGTTGCAAGTGGTGTGTGAGGAGGAGTTGTGGTGGTACAGGTGCAACAAGATGATTTTGATCTCCAATATAATCATCAAACAGTGGAAGAAAATTATAATTTTCATCTTTAACATGCCAATTCCAAGTACCTTCTTCATCAAACTCAACATCATGGCTTACGACAATTTTTCCATTCATTGGATTATAAAGTCTGTAGCCTTTAGAATTTTTATCATACCCAATGAACACAAGCTTCTCACTTTTATCATCACATGAACATAAGCAAGGCTGCCAAAAACTCGAAGATGGGAAATGTTTGGCTTCCTTCCACTCCATGCTTCTTGAGGTATCATCTTGTACAAGCCTTTTGTAGGAGAACGATTGCACAAGTAAACAACACATGCCACTGCTTCAGCCCAAAATTCCTTTGACATCTGTTTGCTCTTTAACATACTGTGAACCATGTTCAAATTGTCCTATTTTTTTGCTCTACGACTCCATTCTGCTGAGGTGATCTTGGAACTGTCAAAGGATGTCTAATGCCAAGAAATGCACAAAATTGGTTGAACTCATTTGAAGTAAATTCCCCTCCTCAATCAATTCTCAAAGCCTTGATTGTCAATACTATCTCATTCTCCACACCAGCTTTGAACTTCTTAAATACTTCAAATGCCTCTGATTTTTCTTTCAAAAAATAAACCCAGGTTTTGCGGATATAATCATCAATGAATAGTAAAAAATATCTCTTCTTACTAAAGGAAGCTGGTTTGATAGGTCCACAAATATCTGCATACACCAATTGAAGTGGTGCAGAAGCTCTATTAAAAGGCTCCTTTGGAAAGGTTTTTCTGAACTGCTTGCCAAAAACACAACCTTCACATAGTTGACTGGGATCTATGAAAGGCAAACCACCCACCATTTTATCCTTTCCCAATTGCTTCAAACTATCAAAATTTAAGTGACCGAACCTGAGATGCCATAGCCAAGAAGTGTTGCTAGTATAAGGCTTCAAATATTTTTCACCATTTGTATTGATCAGTAGCTTAAACATCCTGTTCTTTGACATTGGCACTTTTGCTATCATCCTCCCTTTTCTATTTTTCATAATCAGCCCATTGTCTTTCATATTTACTTCATATCCTTTTTCCAACAATTGACCCACACTCAAAATATTGGACTTCAAAGCTAGAACATAATAAACATGAGAAATAAATTCATGATCTCCATTCTTCAATCAAATGAGAATATCACCTTTTCCTGTTATTGCAACTTTTGTTTTATCACCAAAACAAATGCTTCCTTTTACAGAATCATCAAAGAACAAACTTTTGTCACCAGTCATATGATTACTGGCTCCTATATCCAAGTACCACTCCTTCTGGTTCCTTTCTTCATCTTTGTTGCAGTTCAGCAGCAAGGTGGACTCGTCATCTTCTTGAGCCTCAACATAATGAGCATTTTCTTCTTTTCTTGAATTCACTTTACACTCTGTTGCATAGTGACCATATCTTTGACAATTATAGCATTGCACATCAGCCCTTCTACCACCGCCTCTTCTAAACTAGATGCCTGTTCCACGTGATCTTGGATTGTGATGCCAAAAATTTGATTCTTCAATGTTTAGAGAATTTTTGCCTTCTCTAGCTCTTCCACGACCACCTCGCATTGAGCCTCGCCCACGGCCATGACCTCTACCTCTTTCATGGGCCATTACTCTATAACCATCACTAGCAAACTTTCCACTGCTTTCTCTTTTATCATGCAAACTTAGCTTTGCTTGAAGAGCTTGAACAACATGTTCTTCTCTCCTTTTAATTCTTTCTTCATGAGCTTGTAGTGATCCCATTAGTGCATCAATGCTCATTGTATCTAAATCTTTGACTCCTCAATGGCTGCCACAACATAATCAAACTTCGATTGCAATGATCGAAGAATTTTTTCAATAACCCTAACATCTTCCATTTTTTCTCCATATCTCCGTAATTGATTAACAACACCCAACAATCTAGTGAAATATTCTTCAATTAATTCAGAATCTTTCATCTTAAGAGATTCAAACTCACCTCTCAAGGTCTGCAAACAAAGTTTTATGACTTTGTCCTTTCCCTTAAAATTCTGAAGAACCTCCCATGCTTCCTTAGCACTGGTTGCAGCAGAAATCTTTTCAAACATACTCTCATCCAGGCACATATGAATGAGAGTAAGAGCTTGCTGATCTTTCTTCCAATCTTTTGCAAAGTATCCTTTTGTGCTTGAGTCAAATTATCTTCATTTTCTGGTTGATTGAATCCTTTCTCAATGACATCCCACACATCTTGAGAACCCAGCAAAGCTTTCATTCGTATACACTAATTATCATAGTTTTCCTTGGTAAGTTTTGGAAACTGAAAGGGAAACATACCATTCAAATTTTTTTTTTTTTGACTCAAGATATGGCTTAAGGGTGGTAGCCTTAAGTTGCTCTGATACCACTTTGTTGGAGAGAAGCCTGTACCAAAAATCTAAAGTTCACTCATTCAATTCTCTGAAAAGCATCCTTACATAGGATTACAAGAGATAATTTATCTAGTCAAACAACTCTTAGATGCCCAATGTGACCTTTTGTATACCCTACACAACGTTTAAAGACTCAGAATGTCTTTTCGACACCCAATGCACACACAAACAGAATAATAAAAGCACACACAAAACAGAATAATAAAAACAAGTTTATATTTTCAACACTCCCTTCCCCTCTCCGCTCCATCCATCACCGAAGTAGATATATCAAACATCAATCACCGCTACTGGCCGCCTTCGATCAACAGCCTCTTGAATACAAGATCCTCTCTTACCCACTATGGCCGTCCCCTCCGACCTCTCACCATAGTACCGATAGCGATGGATGGCAAAGAGAGGGCCGAGGAGGAAGCGGCCCCGCCCATGAAGCTTCACTTCGTCGAGATGGGAGTCCGCTACGATCAACATGGGCGCCCTCTTTCTCTCACCAGATGCCCATCGTTCCCCTTGGAATTGCCCATCACCTTTTAATTGCGCTCTCTCTCTCTCTCTAAACAGGCAAGACATCACTGCCGCGGCTATGCGGGCTTGCAGGGATGCCATTTCCTCCAACTCGATTCCAGCTTTCGACGAGGTTGGTTCTAATTGATGTTTTTATGTTTAGGATTGGGATTGTTCTTTCTTTGAGAGTTTTATCAATTGAGTTTTTTATTTTTGTCAAACTGGGATGGTGCAGGTCGATCCCGAGTGTTAATTCCGATCAGATAAAGCTTCAAATCAAGTTAGGGGTGCCTCGATCCTCCTAGCATCTGCTTGATATAGAGCGAGTGAAATCTATCTTTCCTTAGTAAGTATCCCATCTCTTTGGTTGATCGCTTGGAGTTCTTTATTTGAGTTTGAAGAATTCTGAGCATGTTTTATTGTCTTATTTTCTAGATAAATAGTTCACAACTTCTGAAGTATCCATCTGCTTGGAGTTTTTTTTTTTATGGCTGAGTGGAAAATCCAGGAAATCAAGAGGACAGAGTAAGAAATCAGCTAACTTACTTAAATTTAGGTAGCTACTCCAGAGTTTATGACAAAACTTACCGATGAGTTTTTCCGATGGCAAGCCCCTCGCTTCCTCTGGCACTTGAAATACACAAGAATTAGCGTATAGGTTTAAATAATGCAAACAACAATGCCTCGTTTACATTTAATCAGTCTCATCTTCCTATCTGTGAGAATAGGTATTCTAGTGACATCATCCAAAGATCTCCTCTTAGTGACATCATCCAAAGATCTCCTCTTGGACTGACCTCAAATTACTTTTTGGATACTAATTTTGTGAATCCTGATGCATATAAGATATGTGTACATATTCAGATGGAGAAGCTGAGATATCATACGTATGTCAACTTTTTTAAGTTGAAAGGAAATCTCTCTCTCTCTCTCTCTCTCTCTCTCTCTGACCTTATATGTCAATTTTTTGTTCGTTGATGTAAAGCCATAATCATAAATGTGAAAATCAGAACCTTGTTTCACTGTTTTGAGTTGACTTTATGAAACCTCATAGCCTTCCATAAGCTTATTGGGGCATCGCTTGGTATGTATGAACTCTACATCTCTTTGGTTTGATGAAATGTATGTGCTGACTATCTTGGAACTATGTTTTGTGCATCTTAAAATTGATAATGCTACAATGGGAGGGTACTTTGAGGGTTGATGATGAGGCAGTGAGAGTAAAGAAAAGCTCATGTCGAACTCTTTTACACAGCACATGATATGGAAGAGAAGAATGGGTGGTCCATGTTGTGAATAGCAGACCAATTGCATCCAAGTTCAAATTTTGATCTTTTTTTTAAAGCTGCTTATGAGCATATATTCACAGATCTTAATGTGAATTTTCCTTAGGATCTACAAGTTCATGTATGGATAACTTGAAATAAAACTTTGAAATGCTAAGACAGATAGCCAGAGTCTGAATGTTGATAGGATTGAAACTTTGGTAATAAAACATGTTAGGGTTCACTTTTGCAGCATAAAATATGTGGAATTCATATTGTGACTGATAAAATTTCAACTACTTAATTGCACTTGTTATGCCTATTTATCTATTCTCTTATTTTGTTGATGTAGTGGTAAAATTATTAATTTTGAGGTCATTAATGGAGGTATGATATGCTCAAGTGGTGTCTGCTTGGAGCAATGGGAGATAAAAATGATGACTGCTATGTTGTCAATGCTGCAGTATATGTAGGTTATTGATATATCCATATGTCTCTTCTAAAGACATTTCTTATTTTGTTCAAAATACCATCCTTTTGTATTTTTATGTTATGATACGCTATTAACAGGTACCAGAGTTGTTGCCACAGAGCACATCTTCTTCTTCTTCTTCTTCTTTTCTCTGGTATCCGTGGCAAATTTATACCTTCATCAGATGGTTGATTCTATGTGTATTATCTTTGTGATGTTTCCCTTTGCTTTCTTCCATCTTAGGTGGCATATTCAAATGTTTTAGAACTACTAGTGTATTATGTAGTCATGCACGAATAGGCACATGTGCACATATCTTATATGCATCAGGATTCATAAAATCAGTATCCAAAAAGTAATGTGAGGTTACACTACAAGAGAAGAACAAAATAGCGACGAAATTTAGCGACGGATCTACATTCGTAGCAAATAGCTTCAGAATAGCGATGGATCAGCGAGTAAAAATAATCAAAAATTATTATTTAGCGACGGACTGTTTCCGTCACTAAAAAAAATTTTAGCATCAAATTAACGAGAGAAAATTTTCATCGCCAATAATAGCGACGGAATGTAGCGATGGATCTCCATTCGTAGCAAATAGCTTCGGATCAGCGACGGATCAGTGAGTAAAAATAATAAAAAAAATATTATTTTAGCGACAAAAAATTTCCGTCGCTAACAAAATATTTTAGCATCAAATTAGCGATGGAATATATCCGTCGCTAAACTTCGCGATGGATTTTTTCCATCGCTATTTGTTAGATCAATTTTTTATCTCTTCTAGCGATGAAAATTTCTGTTGCTATTTTAGCAACAGAAATATTCTGTCGCTATAATTTTTTAAACTCTTATTTCAAAATAGTAGCGACGGAAAAATTCCGTCGCTATATTTTTTAAAAACTAGAACAGTAGCATCGGAAATTTGCCGTTGCTATGTTTACATTTTTTTTTAAACCTGTTTTGAACAGTAGCGATGGAAAACGTTTTCCATCGCTACGGTTTTTTTTTAAACTGCGTTTTGAACAGTAGCAACGGAAAACATTTTCCATCGCTATGGTTTTTTTAAAATGCATTTTGAACAGTAGTGACGAAAACGTTTTCCGTCGCTACGGTTTTTTTTTAAACTGTGTTTTGAACAGTAGCAACGGAAAACATTTTCCGTCGCTACGGTTTTTTTTTTTAATTGCGTTTTGAACAGTAGCGATGGAAAATGTTTTCCGTCGCTACAGTTTTTTACCTGTGTTGAACCGTAGCGACGGAAAATGTTTTCTGTCGCTACGGTTTTTTTTTAAACTATGTTTTGAACAGTAGCGACAGAAAACCTTTTCCGTCGCTACGGTTTTTTTTAAAACTATGTTTTAAACATTAGCGATGGAAAACATTTTTCGTCGCTACGGTTTTTTTTAAACTGCGCTTTGAACAGTAGCGACGGAAAACGTTTTCCGTCGCTACGGTTTTTTTTTTAATTGTGTTTTGAACAGTAGCGACGGAAAATGTTTTCCGTCGCTATGGTTTTTTACCTGTGTTGAACCGTAGCAATGGAAACATTTTCCGTCGCTACGGTTTTTTTTACTTGTGTTTAATAGTAGCGACGGAAAATGTTTTCCGTCGCTACAGTTTTTTTACTCATTCCGCCCTAAGTTTTCTTTTTTTTTCTTTCTACCCGCGCATCCAGAACTCTTTCCGCAGGCGGCTAGGTTTTTTTTTTTTGTTCTTTCCCCTCAAACCACCCTTCCCACCCAGCCCCATTTTCCTCCTCTCTTCCAATCCATTGCGCTCATCTCTCCAATCCTTCTCTTTTCCGCCATGTATCGCACCGCGGTCATCCTCGCCTCCAAAGCTCGGTGAATAGATCGAATCGGTGGCTCGTCTCCCTCCTTGATGAAACCCTCAACCCTAGTAGAAGGGTTGAACCTTCCTCCTTTGGTCCGATCACTGATTCAAGGTTGGTAAACTTCCATTCTCATGTTCTTCTTATTTTCTATTGGCTTGGTTCTTTGTGTTGTAGAAATCTTGGCTTTCCAGTGTTTGTAGAAATGCCTTAAAAAAAGGCACGTTCCGGGTCTAGTGTTGTGGCACCCCCATCCTCTTCCTCGTGTCATATAATTCTCCTTTTTCTCCTCCAGATGGCGTATGAGGGCACCGGGATCCAAGGCTCACCGCTGACCGATGAGAGCAGGTAATGCAAGACAAAACAATCCCTTCCCAAGCTTCTAATTTATATTTGCTAATTAAGTGTCAGTTGGAGGCAATACTATACCAGACCAGTGATATACCTATCCAGGACCCAATATCAAGACATGAAACATTCCCTAAGATCCAATGGGAAAAACATTGCCATTGCGGTCATTCATTTCCTTTCCAAGCAAATTAACATATAGTAGAACTACAAGAAAAAGGATTCAGAATAAAGCCTTGCTTTGACTGTAAATCCCCTTTTTTTTCTTGAAGGAACGGGGTGGGGAAGCATCCCCTAAAAATGAATTGTCACAGTTTAGATTATCATAATGGTGGCAACTATGTATGTCAAAACAAGTTTTCTGTTGGAGGTGCTTTTGATCATTTTCACTGATAGATTGAATCAAAAATATACCATGAAATGGTCTATATAAAAGTACCACGTTTAATATATTCAGCACCAATATTCTTTTTTTGAGGGAAAATTCAGCACCACTATTCTTACTTTTATATAAAAGTTTCTAGCACAAGTGTTTGATAGGCTACTTTATTGTTTCTTCAGAATAGTTAAAACCTGGTTGCTAGGGTGGAAGGTAGATGCTTGATGAGAAGATGATCTCTTCATTTTATTTGATGGAGATGATAACAATAAGAGAACATGTGAAGATGGAAGGTCCTGAAGAAAATGAGGTCTAACTTCGATGATGAAATCTATGAAATCCTATCAGATCATGCTTTTTTTTGCAACAATGATTGAAATCTTTTAGAATCCAAGCAAAATGCAGGATATTCTCAACATAACTAGTGATATATGATAAAGGACAAAAGGTATATCGTGAACTAATTGTCAGGTGCACTGTTCAAAAACAAAATGCATGTTGTCATGCACTTGACATTTGGCAGCAACTTGAGCTCAAGTCCGTAAGTTTCTTTTGTTACCTCTTAGTTCTATTGTTCCTTCTAGCTACTATTATTTGCATGTCTAATCTCCGATCTAATATACTTCACTAATCAAAACAGGGTCAATGTGCTTAATACAGAGGTGAATCCTTCATTTTTTTATCTTAACTCCATTCCCTAAATAGGTAGATAAGTTAGATTGCTTTGGCCTATTAAAATTCTATAGGTAAAAATACTTCAAATAAAAGGAACATATACCTCAAGGAACTGAACATTGACTGCATTGTGACATATAAAGTTGCAAAACAGACATTCTAAATTTTATAATCTATCTCAGTTTTCTAAAAGTTATCGTTTAACAAAGCGAAAGAGTTCTAACAAAGCTGGTTGTCAGTTTTCTAAAAGTTTTTTCTTTTTTCCTTTTTGATTTGAATTGGAGAGTGTTGATGCAATTTTGCTGTCTGCTAGGGTGTGAGTGTCACTCTTTAGTTTTCATCTTTTGGAGCCAGAAAGGGAAGAGTAGCAGCACCAGTGATTGCAGAAGGATTTCGCCACCTCTCTGATCCTTGGTATGATTTTTTTTCCTTTTCTGGATCTTATTTACTTTTAATTCCTTCTCTTTACTTTCTTTTATTGTTATTTTATTTTATTGCTCTATTTTGTTAAGATTTTTTTTAAATAGGTTGGATGGTGGAGTCGATAGTTGATTTCATAAGCTAGTCGGTTGATTTTTATTTCTTTATTTATTTGTTAGAAATTTGGATTTGAGACAAGTTGTGCTACCATTCCAATTAGTCATTATATATGTAAATATTAACTATTTCATATTTAGGAAAACTCAGTTTAAAATACTAATCTATATATGTTCACTGTTTCAGTTCTCATTATATATAAAAAATGAGACCGAATCGTCAGTGGATGTATAAACGGTTGAAAGATGGCCTTTTGAATCCAGAGTTCATGACTGGTATGAGACAATTATAGAATTTGCATGCAGTCATCCAGAAATGATGGACAATGATAGGATAAGGTGTCCATGTAACCATCGGAAGTGTCAGAATCGCATGTTTCATGAAGTGAATACAGTTAAGTGCATTTGTATAGAAATGGTTTTGTACCGGATTATTATTATTGGACTTTACATGGGGAACAATCTGTTGGGATTAACTTGAATTACAATGTCAATGATATGAATGAAGGTTCTGCTGTAATTGATCATGCAGAATCATCCAATCGGTACCATTCCATGGTTATGGATGCAGCTGGTCATGCATTAAATCCAACTTACATGGAAGAAACACCGAATCCAGAGGCCCAGAAGTTTTATGATATGCTTAGGGCTGCAGATGAGGATTTATACCCTGGATGTAGAAGTCATTCACAGTTATCGTTTGTTGCTCAATTGATGCATATGAAGTCAGAACACATATATCTGAACATAATTTTGATGACATGGTTCGATTAATGAAAGAGATTACTCCTGAAGGAAGTCTGATTCCTGAAAACTTTTATAGAACAAAGCAGTTAGTAGAAGGAATGGGTCTTCGGTTGAAAAGATTGACTGTTGTAAAAATGGATGCATGATATACTGGGGTGAAAATAGAATGTTGATTACATGTAAGTTTTGTGGTCATCCTCGGTACAAGAGGCAACATCGAGGTAGCAAATCAGTGATTCCGGATAAAAAGATGTACTACTTTCCTCTCACTCCTAGATTGCAAAGATTGTTTGCTTCGAATGCTACAGCAGCGGAAATGAGGTGGCATGCTGAGCATAAAATTGAAGATGGAGTTATGTGCCACCCTTCCGATTCCCCTGCATGGCAACATTTTAATGATAACCATTCAGAATTTGCATTAGAGACTCAAAATGTTTGATTGGGTCTTTCTACTGATGGTTTTCAACCATTTGGGCAATCTGGACAACAATATTCTTCTTGGCCGGTTATTGTGACTCCGTATAATTTGCCACCTTGGTTGTGTATGAAGGATGCTTACATGTTCTTAACTGTATTGATTCCTGGGCCAACTAATCCTAAGGATAAGTTGGATGTTTACTTACAACCACTGATATCAGAACTTAATCATTTATGGCTTGATGGTGTGCTAACTTATGATATTTCAATGAAACAAAATTTTCAAATGCGTGCTGCTCTTATGTGGACAATTAGTGACTTTCCTGCATATGTGATTGTCTGGATGGAGTACTGCTGGAAGATTAGCTTGTCCTTATTGTATGAATCAGACAGATGCATTTACTCTTTCAGAGAGTAGAAAACAGTCATGGTTGGACAACCACCGTAAGTTCTTACCTCAAGACCATCCATTCCGACGGAACAGAACATCATTTATGAAGAATAAGATAGTGACTAAAGAAGCACCCCCTATTAGATCTGGAAGTGAAATATTATTTGAGATTGATCAGTTGGGTTTGAAGAAGGTAACATAACAGGATGCCAAGTTAACTAATGGCCCTATTTGCAAGCAATGTGGTTGGAGGAAGAGAAGTATCTTTTGGGATTTGCTTATTGGAGTACGCTTCTAATTCGGCATAACTTAGATGTAATGCATATTGAAAAAATGTATTTGACAATGTGTTTAACACTGTTATGAATGTTGATGGAAAAACAAAAGACACATACAAATCTTGAAAAGAGTTGAATGCATACTGTCGTCGGCCAGAATTGAACGAGATTCTATAGGGGAAAAATATCCTAAAGCTTGTTACACACTAGATAATCAATCAAAATCAGTCTTGTGTGAATGGCTAAGAAATGTGAGATTCCCCGATGGTTATATGTCAAATATGGCTAGATGTGTTGATACGAGGAAACTTAAGTTGTTTGGGATGAAAAGCCATGATTGCCATGTGTTTATGCAGCGTTTAATACCTATTGCATTTTGTGAACTACTTCCAAACAATGTTTGGAAGGCATTAACAGAATTAAGCTTGTTCTTTAAGGATTTAACATCTGTTGTTATAACCAATGATGATATGGCACGGCTTGAAGAAGAGATTCCTATTATTCTTTGTAAGCTTGAGCGTATATTTCCTCCAAGCTTCTTTGATTCTATGGAACATCTACCGGTACACTTGCCATATGAAGCCAGAATAGCAGGTCCAGTGCAATACCGATGGATGTATCCTTTCGAAAGGTAATATATGATAACTTATTGAATGCATACCATTATTATTGCTATTGGCTAATAATATCTAATTCTTAGGTACCTTCGACGGTTGAAAAATAATGTCCGAAATAAAGCTAGAGTTGAAGGTTCAATATCTAATGCTTATTTGGTAGAAGAAGCTTCATTATTTTGTTTCCACTATTTTGAGGATCATGTGAATACAAGGCACCGAAAAGTGCCACGAAATGATGACGGTGGTCAATATAGGGGAGAAGAATATGAGGGCAATTTATCCATATTCACACAACCAGGCCAAGCCTTTGGAAAGAGTAAATCCCGATTTTTAACAGAGGAAGAATATGCTGCTGCACAATCATACATTCTTCTAAATTCCACTGAAGTGGAACCTTTTATTAAGTAAGTCATAAACTCCTAATAAATGTTAACATTTTTCATTAGAGCATTGGGTAAATTAAAAAAATTAATTGATGCTTGTTATTGTATCTTGAAGAGTTTATATTGAAGAGCTGACACAAACTCTACCAAACATTACCACTCAAGAGATTGATGCTAAACTTGAAAAAGAATTCCGAATTTGGTTTAATAAATATGTGAGTACCGATTTTCTTTCAATCATTTTATTTTGACAATTAACAATAATTCTGCTTTATTGTTAGCTTACACAATTCATGACATTTGTTTTAGGCACACAATCCATTGAGCAACATATCCAATCAGTTCATAAAGGACTTAGCAAAAGGTCCATTACCCAAAATTATGTCTTACTCGGGCTATTATGTTAATGGATACAAATTTCACACTGAAGTGTATGGATCTGATAAAGCTACAATGAACAGCGGTGTATGCATAAAAGGCTCAAACTACAGTGCAAGTGAATGTGACTATTATGGTTGGTTGGTTGAAGTTGTGCAGTTGGAGTACCCTGCATTACCTATTAAGAGAACTGTGCTATTCAAGTGTGAGTGGTTTGATCCAACGCCAAATATGGGTACAAAAGTGCATCCACAGTATAAGTTGGTTGAGGTGAATCAAAAACGTAGATTTAATAGGTATGAGCCATTTGTTATGGCAGTTCAAGCATGTCAGGTGAATTTTATCGCATATCCAAGTGTCAGACGTGAAAGAAGTGAGTGGTTGGCTATTTGCAAAATTAAAGCTAGAGCTAAATATGAAATTCCACAAGCAATATCAAGTAGTCAACTTTCCAATGTATCACCAGCCTTTCAAGAAGATGGCATTGATAGTCATTATATAGATATTGAAAATGATGAAAGTGACAATTTGGTTGATGCAACAGGTGCATATATTGACATCGAAGAGGATAATAAAGAAGAAGAAGAGCCTGAGCTTCAATTTGAATCACATGCTGATGACGAAGAAACTGATGAGGATGAGTGGGATTCTAACGATCATGATAGTGATTAGGCATAATGTTTAAACCAAAGATGCCATTTTCTTTTTGGTATTATGTACTATTAACAATGTTTAATCACTTGAGATATGTTTGTAAATTGTTACATCAGTCTTGCTTTTATTATTGTTATTCTTTTTAAGTAGCAATTGATATTTGTGTTCATTGTTGCTTTTAATAGTATTTATTATTACCGAGTAACTAATATGCAGATGGGTCGCACATCATTCGAAGATATATTACATGGCAGAGGCAGATGTTCTACAAACCGAGGAGAGCGACCGATACAAAATAGCAGTTTCTCATCAGCTCCTTCATTAGCAAATATGTCGATCTTAGGGGGTTCTACATCAGCATCTCCTACAGCACATCCTACTACATCATCTCCTACAGCACATCCTACTACATCATCTCCTCCAGTTAGTTCAGCCCTACATGTACAATCTGAGGCATCGGTGGCAGAGTCGACCAATGGTAGACGACGACTCAATCTCGATCCTGGGAGGTAATATTACTATTATAATTTCTTAAAATCTTTCCATTCATCATTTAGTTAATGTTTGAAGTATGGTTTATTTGTGTTTTATACATAGTGGGAGTTTTCTTCAGTCTCATGCGGCTTCTGTAGCTATCACTCGCAGTTTTTGCTCGTTTGAGTGACAAAGGACATGCATGGAAGACTGTGCCTGATGACGTGAAGGACTTCTATTGGCTTGAGTTTCAGGTTAAATCCCAAAAATCCTTTCATATTTTTGGGCCACTGCTCATTGGTATCATGAATTCGAATTTTGGATTTTATTTCAATTGGCTGACTCCTCATTGACTTGAAATTTAAGTGATAAACTGCTTGAAAATTAAGTAACTAACAGAGTGCTTGTTCGCCCTATTTATGAAGTATCTGAGCAACTTGTTTCAGTTAAACTGGTTCAATGCTCAAAATCTGAGAAGGATTATCTATGTACATTTAGAGTGCTTATCCGTGACTTAGATAATCCCATACAATAATTTGAGACTTGGAAATGATTTTCAATTCTATGATTAATTGTGACATGTGTATTATAATTGAATTTGTCAACTTGCATCTCTTTTCAGATTGTTGCTGCATATGCCTTTAATCAATCAACTGAGAATACAATCCTGAATATGTTCAGTTGGACTAGCCAGGATTTTTACAATTAACTTTGGATGTGAATGATGCCTGCAGGCCAGATGTTTCAAAGGATAAAAAGACCATTGAGTCTCATTTGTTGGATGAGACCTGGCACGCTATAAGTGTGGAATGGGATTATAAGCAGTTGGCAACATACTGTTGGATTATAAGAAATGATCAGCATTTCTGAGGAAGTGGGTTGTGCCAGTTGGAAAACTTAAACCTATTGCTTCTTCAAGCTGTTACCATGCATTGAAGTGTTACATGTTAAATACTGTTTGAACACAATTGCTTAGTATATTATGTTTGTCTCTGTGCATGAACTCCATGTTGCACGTCAATGCATCTTTGTTTTAAAATATGGTACATGTGGCTACATTAGTGCCTGCATTTACATATGTGGTCCTTTGACCATATTGCATTGCCAACATTTGATTACCATATACAATCATATGACATGGGTTGAGAAAGGAGTTTAATTTTGAACTATTGAGCAGCTTATGCTGTGCACCTAGTACTGTTGCTGGATATGTGCCCTACTTAGCATTTTGAGACCACATAATCACCATATTTTTAATGTGGACCCATGCGGATGAAGCAATTTTAAGTTGATAATTATGTTTGATGTGGTTATGTAGTGGGCCTTGCACGGGTATTAATTATGTTACTATTGTTATTAGATGTTAAGTACCTGTTAGTAATAACTAATTCTTAGTTATGACTATTGTTATTAGATCTAACAAACATCTGCTGCATTCCATTTTTGTCCTCTGGCTGGCCACCATGCTGATAACTACATTATGACTTTATTGTATGAAACATACATACAACACATTGTTTCTTGCACCATTGACCTTTCCTTTGATATACTTCTACTTATACAGGAGAACAAAGGGAAGAAAGCTTGCTTAAATTTAAGAGACGAGAGTTGTCAGAAAGCCCTTTAATATCATGGCACCTAGTCTTATATATTTTTTTTATTTATTTTTGTTTCAGAAAGAATTTACTTGGGATCCAGAGCTTGAGAGTAATGGCACTGCTTATTATAGTGACACTTTGAGCAAGTGGAGAGCATCTGGCAGTAAACCATCACGAGTTCCAGAACATGTTTGGGATAGTTGGCAGAAAGAATGGTCCACTGTTGAGTTCAAGCAGCGATCTACTATTGCCTCAAAGAACAGACTTAGTGAGACGGGCGGCTCAGGTTCAGGTCCCTCACGACATAGGGGGTTCTATATCCATGGTGGAGCGTAGCGTACGGATGGTATATTGATCATGATAAATTCATTTGAATTTGTTATTTATTAATATATTAAGGTTATAAAATGTATGTTAATGTCTTTGTTTTTATTTACATGTGTATTATATGCTTGTAATATTGTAGTTAATATATTTTCTTTATTTTTTTTCTATGATCAGGCAAAAGAGTTAGGACGTGAACCAAATCCTATAGAACTTTTTGAGGCTACACACACTAGAAAAACTGCATCAGGAATTGAGTATGTGGATCAGCGGTCTAAGGCTGTCGCAGTAAGTATTTACCAAACTTAATAATTTTTATATTTAAAAATTTGTTTTTTTTTTTTCGATTAATCTCATGTAATTTATATTTTTTCATGCTTAAATTTGTATTGTAGGATCGAGTGCAGGCCCTTAGAGACTGCATCTCAGCCAGTGGAGGGATCCAATGAGCCATGTGAGCCAGATTTGAGGCAGATATTTTTAAAGCAGCTGGTGGCCAGAAAAAAGCGTGTATACGGGATAGGCACCAAGGCATCACATTTCTACGCTGGTACCTCCTCCTTTCATTCCACTGGCACATCACGGGATATTACTGTAGAGCAGTTGCGTGCTACTATTAAACAAGAAATGCAGGAGGAGGTTCAGATTATGCTGGAGACAAAGCAGCAGATGCGAGAAGAATTTCGACTCGAGATGCGACAGCTGATAGCAGAGCTTACTCGTTCTGACCATATTTCAGCTCCAGCTCTACCGAGAGATTCACCTCATTCTGATAGCATGTAGAACCATATTTTGATTACTGAATTTTATTGGATATTAATCATGTTTTGAAGTTTATTGTTAAAAAATTGTTTGTAATATATTTAATATATATTTCATGACTTCTTTTTGGTATTATATTTGTATTTCAATAAATTAAATTTTAAATTTATAAAAATAAAATAAAATAAAAATAATAAATTATTAAAAAATATTAACGATAATTAGCGATGGATAACAAATTCGTCGCTAATCCATCGCTAATTGGCTACGGATGACAAATCCGTCGCTACTTAGTAACGGAATTATATCCCTCGCTAATTAACAAATGGATGACAAATCCGTCGCTATTTCATCACTAATTAGCGATGGCTTTTTATCCCTCGCTAATTAGCAATGGATGATAAATCCATCGCTAATCAGTTGCTAATTAGCAACAGAATTATATCCCTCGCTAATTAGCAATGGAAATTATTTCGTCGCTAATTCGATCACTAATTTTAGCGACGGATTTTAATTCCGTCGCTAACTATTTGCGAGGAGCATTTCTGAGACGAATTTTATCTGTCGCAATTCCGTCGCTATATAAGATTAGCGACGGAATTCATACTTTTAGCTATGAAAAAATCCGTCGCTAAATTTATTTTTTCTTGTAGTGTTAGACCAAGAGGAGATCTTTGGATGATGTCACTATGATATCTATTCTCACGGATGGGAAGATGAGACTGATTAAATGTAAACGAGGCATTGTTGTTGCATTATTTAAACCTGTACGCTAATTCTTGTGTATTTCAAGTGCAAGAGGGAAGCGAGGGGCTTGCCATCGGAAAAACTCATCGGTAATTTTTGTCATAAACTCTGGAGTAGCTACGTAAATTTAAGTAAGTTAGCTGATTTCTCACTCTGTCCTCTCAATTTCCTGGATTATCCACTCAGCAAAAAAAAAAAAAAAAAAAAAGTCCAAGCAGATGGATACTTCAGAAGTTGTGAACTATTTATCTAGAAAATAAAACAATAAAACATGCTCAGAATTCTTCAAACTCAAATAAAGAACTCCAAGCGATCAACCAAAGAGATGGGATACTTACTAAGGAAAGACAGATTTCACTCGCTCTATATCAAGCTGGGAGGATCGAGGCACCCCTAACTTGATTTGAAGCTTCATCTGATCGGAATCAACACCCGGGATCGACGTTACCCTGCACCATCCCAGTTCGACAAAAATAAAAACTCAATCGATAAAACTCTCAAAGAAAGAACAATCCCAATCCTAAACACAAAAACATCAATAAGAACCAACCTCGTCGAAAGCTGGAATCGAGTTAGAGGAAATGGCGTCCCTGCAAGCCCGCATAGCCGCGGCGGTGATGTCTTGCCTGTTTAGAGAGAGAGAGAGAGAGCACGATTAAAAGGAGATGGACAATTCCAAGGGGAACGATGGGCATCTGGTGAGAGAAAGAAGGTACCCGTGCTGATCGTAGCCGACTCCCATCTCGACGAAGAGGAGCTTCATGGACGGGGTCGCTTCCTCCTCGGCCCTCTCTTTGCCGTCCATCGCCGCTGGTACTGCGGCAAGAGGTCGGAGGGGACGGACGCAGTGGGTAAGAGAGGATCTTGTATTCAAGAGGCTGTTGATCGAAGGCGGCCGGTAGCGGTGATTGATGTTTGATATATACTTCGGTGATGGATGGGGATGCACCATGCTGTTGGACTTTTAGATTCGGATATAATATATGCGAATCTCAAAATCCTCCCGACTGTTTTACTTTTACATCGGCCGGGTCGACGGTCGACTCGAGTCCAACGCGAATCGGTCAGGACTCGGGATTAAGGTAGGTTTGATAGAAAAAATATTATTCATGGATAAATGTACGGAATAGAGTTTGTCCCTTGGCTATCCTTAAGGATATCCCTTGACTATCTCATTGATCATATCAAATGCAAAAAGGTAAATCCATATGATAACTTTTTTTTACTTTTATAGAGAATAAATTGAGGGGATATCCCATGGTTAACTATGGTTAACCATGAATTATCACTTTGGTTAACTTTATTCCCAGCTATTCATTATAGTTATGACTTTTGAAAATAAGAAGGAATATCCCTGGATATCCTTTCTTATCCTATATTTCAAACCTACCTTAGAGAAAAATAAGAAATTTATCAGTATTTGGATTGAGAATCTCAGCCCGACCAAATCAGAACGCGAACTTGTATAAAATAGAATATACGTACACATGGAATTTAATCTCCAAGATCTTACTGATTTATTTAAAAAATTGAAATTAGAACTCACGTAACTAATACTCAAACGCTGCCATTCTTAACCCTTTTTGTTTACGCTTTATTTCTATTGATATAATATGAGAGTGTTTAGTACAATGGCTAGGATTAATATATTTTAAAAATTAAATCCAACAATATATTTGGATCGTGGGTTAATCGGTTGGGCTCAATAAATTGATTTGATCAAACCGAATGATATCATAATTAATTTTTAATTTAATAATATAAAAATAAAAAAATAATATTAAACTATAAAAAATATTTTTAAAACTTATATATCTATTAAAAATTATATAATATTAAAATTATAAAAATATTTTTAAAACTATTGATGGATTGTTTTTCAGCTGCTCTTTTTTTTATCCATTTAGTTCGTAGAGAATTTAAAATCAAAATTAAAAGCTTAAACAGATCAAATTTTCATTTGATTATATCGAAAATATATTAAAAATTATAAAAAATATTTACAAAATCAAACTAACTTTGATACAAAAAAAAAAAAAGAAAAAAAGGTGCTATAAAATTTTTTTAATATATTTGTCCTTCACTTGAAATATAGTAAATATATATAGTTAGAAATATAGTTACAGTGATCATTTTGCCTCTATTAATATATAGTTGAAGGACAGACAAAAAAACATTGGATGAGAAGAAGAAGTCAAATAAGATAAGAAGACATGAAAGAAGGATGCATTGAGTTATAATTAACTGCAATGAATTTGCAGTTGAAGATAAGGCATTGAGTTATAATTATTAACTGTAATAAATTTGCAATTGAATATAGGGCTATGAACCCTCTAGCACTCTGAATCACATGGACGCCCGAGTTGTCACCCACTTATTATTGAGTGCCATGAGGGCTAAGGTCCAGTGGACCCATATTTCACTAAGTGGTGTGAGGTGGACGAACTAACGGGGTGCTACTTGCTCCATCGTTTATGTATACGTGGCCGCTGATGATGGGCGGTGCATTCTAATGACTGATTGATGGCAAATATGGAGGACCATTTTTAATTATAGGGAGTGGCCCTCGCATATTATCCCTAGCTGAATATAATGAGAATTGAAAGTGATGCCTATATTAATTAACATACCTATCTCAAATCAGTGTATTATCTATCCTAAGCAAAAAAAACAGCAAGCGATATAACTTAATTTCTGGTTAACTGATTCCATCAAAATTGAGAATTAAGAAGTATTGTGATCTTCACGTGAAAAGCCTCACAGGGTTATTGATCTTTGTCAAACTAAGATGTGTTGGTTTTCAAAAAAAAGATTATATATATATATATGTGTGTGTGTGTGTGTAGCGGAAGCATGCGGACTGTTTAATATGCATAATATTACCATTGTCATATGAAAAGAAAAAATATCATATAATTTTCTAAACATAAAAAAACATACCGATATGTTGAGGTCTCGAAGCTATGGATAAAGAATCACACGGTAGAGTTTACGGGCCAAAGTAAATACCTGCAAAATTAATTAAAACGAAACTAGAGCCTTCCTCACCTTTATCAGGATCGGTATCAAATTGTGAGAGTGGGGTCACTCTTGATTTTCACTCTTGATTTTCTAATTTCTCACAATTTTGGCGTACATAAAATAAGAGAGAAAAGGATGAAAGAAACTTTTCTTTCATTTTTCCTTTCCCTATGAAAGTCCACCTTATGCCATATTTATAGGCTCTAGGTGAATCAGAAATTTAATTTAAATAACATTTATCTGTTACAACATTTGATGTAGATAACGTTTCTTTGTTATAATATTTAATTTAGATAATGTTTATCTGTTACAACATTTGATGTAGATAACGTTTATCTGTTACAACTTTAATTTAGATAATGTTTATCTGTTACAACATTTAGATAATGTTTATCTGTTACAACATTTAATTTTTATTACATGGGAACAATTCTCAACGTCAACTCCTTGATCATATCAAAGAAAAAGTTGTTTTCTTATTTGCAACTAATTTACAAATAATATCTAAATTAAATATAATAATATCTAATAAATTAAATTTATTATTTATTTTTAATATTCTTAATAATCACATTATCAAAATATCAAAAACAAATAAAATTTCTCTGTCTTCATCAAGTCATAGTATGCGCCACTTACAAGAGCGAATTCTATTGTGTAATGTTCCACAATAACACTTATTATAAAGTGAGAAAAATAAATAATTAATCACATTAATCATTCAATCCAAGAGTATTCAATGCAATTAACCTAAGACGGTGTGGGGACCATGGACTCATAATTTTAAGCTCAATAAACTTGAATAAACTCAATTAAAACTCTTTAATTATTTATTCAGTTTATTAATCTCGAAGTTATTCCACTAAAAACTTGAGACTACGCTCTTGAAAATTACAGATTAATTTTACTCGAAAACTTGAGTTGTCCATTGATATAATCATTACATGTAATTCAACCCTCCATAATTAGTTCACAATTAAAGCTAGGTGTAATAACCATTATACCCCTCTAATTTTTTCTTATTCCTTAAGTACCATTGATTCACTAGTTCAATAGTTAATTTATGATCGAATCATAAATTACGCGCATAACTGTTTAGCCCATAATCAACACTTAAGGGAACTAATTTTAAGCTTCTTTTCAAAAGCCATGGATTCCATATCTTTAAATCATATTCCCAGCCCAATGTGTTATTAAACCTCCAAGATGTAAGTATTGGGCCCAATATCAAATGAGCTTTAACAAACAAATCAAAAGATTCAATAGCACAATCAATGAGTCTGTGATTAAATTAGGATTAAAGTTGATTTACATATGATCATCTTGTGATATAAATTGAATTCTTTATAACGGTCTTAAATAAAGATTCAAATTATGTCGGTCCAAGCCCTATATAATTTATTATATATAATACCTCCACTAAGTGTCTCTACACAACAATCTGGATAAGATTATCACATTTAGAATGTTCATGGACCGTATTAGTGATTAGCGATAGAAGATCCTTACTTCTATCATTCATGGACATATTTAAATATATTAGCTGTAATTTTAATCCTCTTGTATGCATTATACTAAAAGTACAGCCTTATAATATATTTTAGATTTTTATATAAACATTCATCTTTCATATAAACGAGGCAAGATTGAAGAAAAATGCTTCTTTTATTATTTTAAAAAATCAAAATTATAAATACATATGATTTCAAGGGCATTGTTCCTAACAATCTCCCACTTGCCCTAAAGCAGATGTAACATATCTTTTATTCTCATTCCCATACGATGTTTGTTGAACGTCTTCTCAAGCAGCGTCTTTGTGAACGGATCAGCCAAATTTTGTTCTGATGCTATCTTCATAACATTGACATCACCTCGATGCACGATCTCTCTGATGAGATGGTATTTTCTCTCGATATGCTTGCCCCTTTTATGGCTTCTGGGTTCTCTTGAATTAGCCATAGCAACACTATTATCACAAAATAATGTTAATGGCATATCCATTCCTGGAACAACTTCAAGTCAGTATAGAACTTTTTAAGCCAAATTGATTCTTTAGCTGCTTCACAAGCCGCCATGTACTCAGCTTCCATGGTAGAATCAACAATGCTAGATTGTTTGATACTTCTCCAAACAACTGCTGCACCACCAAATGTAAACACTGATCCAGATGTCGACGTTCAAGAATCTTTATCTGATTTAAAATCTAAATCAGTGTATCCTAAGGGTTCAGGTCTCCACCTGAATACACAAGCATATAATTTCTCGTTCTCCTAAGATACTTGAGAATGTGCTTTACTGCCACCCAGTACTATATCCCAGGGTTTGACTAGAACTGACTAACAACTCCCACTGCATAGCAGATGTCTGGTCTAGTGCATAGCATAGCATACATTAGACTTCCAACTACCGATGCATATGGAATCGGTCTCATGTCCTCTTCTTCTTGTGGTGTCTTAGGACACTATTTTTAGAGAGAACAATTCCATGTCTGATCGAAAGAAGACCCTTCTTGGAATTTTGCATCAAAAAATAAGCCAACACCTTATCGATATAAGATGTTTTCATTTGGAAATGTTCGGCTAGCCATCTTTATGTTAGATAATATTTTCACATCATTACCAAAGAGTAAGATCATCTACAT
Source organism: Calamus simplicifolius (assembly GCA_900491605.1). NCBI lineage: Eukaryota > Viridiplantae > Streptophyta > Magnoliopsida > Arecales > Arecaceae > Calamus > Calamus simplicifolius. The sequence goes on from UESW01005109.1 coordinate 113,282, forward strand.
AAAGTACTGTTGGCCCCTAGATTTATTTTGATGATTACAAAATAATTAAGACAAAGTTTATTATGGAAATTAAAATTATTGCACGGATGAACAAGTGTCGTACAGGTGAGCCTTATCAAGCAAGAAATCTTGTTTTCTCTTATCTTGATATAGCTAATTGATCCATTATTCCTTGGTTGATTGCATGACTATGTTAGCTAGCTTCCTCCCTTGCTAGCTAGCTATTTCCCTCTCACAGTGAGCCTAGTCGAACCATGCATAAAATAAGTTGGCTTGTGAGCTAGCTTGTCCCTTCCATCAGTTAGCTGGATCTCTTCGTTAGCTAGCTATTCTTTCTTGTAACAGGCTGGCCGAATGGACTTGATATTGAGTTAGCTTTTGAGCTAACTTCCCTTCTCTTTTTACTTAACTTGTTATTCCTTGAAGCTAACTATTTTCTTGCAGGATTTCTCTTGGCCGAATGGAGTTTGAAATGAGCTAGCTTCCCTTGGGCGGCACCATGATGTTTTAAATTTAGTTAGCTAGAAAGCTAACTACTTTTCTCATGGATTTATGAAAGATTGCTTCAGTTAGCTGGGGAGCTAACTGCTTTTTTCCTCCCTCTCTCTTGGCCGAACGCTATGATGAAAGAGTTAGCTGAATAGCTAACTTCTTTGGGCATTTTTCCCTCCGACCGAATGCATGTTAAACAAGTTAGCTTAGCAGCTAACTACTTTATTCATTTCTTCCTCCCAGGCGCATGAAATTTTGAATTGAGTTAGCTAAATAGCTAACTACTTTTATCATGATGGAGTAAACTTTTTATCTAGTTAGCTGGAAAGCTAACTACTTTTCATTTCTTTCTTCCCTGGATGCATGAATTTATTTAGTTAGCTAAATAGCTAACTACTTTTCTCTTAATGCATGAAACCTTTCATTGAGTTAGCTCTAGAGTTAATTACTTTTTTCCTTGATTCTTTCTAAACTGTGTGCATGATGGATTGAGCTAGCTTGCTAGCTACTACTTTATTTTCTCTTTTATGGCTGATTTCAAGTGTTCTTGCGTGGAGTTTTTCAAGCTAGCTAGCTAGCTTTGTTTGCTTAGTTAGTTTGGGGGCCTCTTCTCCCTTTTCCATGGCCGGACGTTTTTCAAGGAGTTGCTGAAAATTAATTCCAGCCAACCACCTCTCTGAACTCTTCATGCTCTCTCTCTCTCTTTAATTATATTTCCATTCTCATGATTATTGACTTTTTTCTTTGGTGTTTGACAGAGATCTTTCTTCATCAAAGGATTAAATGCAATCAATGTTTAGGGAAATAAACTCAAACGGTCATATTTCTCTCCCATTTTAATTTCCTCTTATTACCAATGTATCTAACGGACATTTTTCTTGGTTTAAATAGCTGAGATCAGAGGAACACAATGACGAATCTAAAAAAGAAAAAGGAAAAGAAATCAAGAAAGAGAGTGTTCATTGCATATTTTTGGAGTGTTGGAAAGCAAGTTCTTGTGCTTTGAAGTTGACAAATCTCAATCACTGCTCAAGTCGTCCAGATCGGTGAAGCATTCAAAGTTTCAGCTACCTTGGAGATCCACATTCATTGCTGAAGATTTGCTTCAAATTTGTAAAGTATTTTGAATATTTGCTCAAGTTAGGAGCTATCTGTTATTTATTCTGAAATTTCTTGTAATAGGGTTAAGGATAACCCTAGATTTTTGTTTGGCTTCCTTGTGCCATGAAACAAGAGGACTAGCCGGTAAGGCTAGGGGTTGGCTTCCTTGTGCCATGAAACAAGAGGACTAGCCGAGAAGGCTAGGGGTTTGGCTGCCTTGTGCCGTGAAACAAGAGGACTAGCGGGAAGGCTAGGGGTTGTAATCGTTGTGATACGATTAGTAAAATTCCCAAAGGTTTTTGGGGAGTGGACGTAGGAGCCGAGTTTGGCACCGAACCACTATAAACCTATTGTGTTTGTGATTGCTTATTCTGTGTGATTTTATTTCGTGCACTCCACTACACCGCTGCGAACTAATTTTTAACTAGTGATTAAGCATATCTGCGCTAGTAATTAATTTTAAATACCCAATTCACCCCTCTTGGGTTGCTACATCTGGGCAACAAGTGGTATCAGAGCAGCGTGCTCTTGATTTTTATAGCTTTGAGAAGCTTGGAGCTAAAGATCAGTAGTAATCCAAATGGGATCTATGTTGACCGAAGGACAATCAACAAATAGACCACCTTTGTTCAATGGAACAAATTACACATATTGGAAAGCATGAATAAAAATATTCAAGCACTTGATTATGATTTATGGGGAATCATAATTAATGGACCACACACACCCACTGTTAAGATTGATATATTGATATTGCAAAGCCTGAATCAGAATGGGATGAGAAGATAAGAAATTAGCTCAATTAAATGCAAAAGCTATGAATGTTCTTTATTGTTCTCTTGATGCAAATGAGTTTAACCATATATCTACTTGCATGTCTGCTAAAGAGATTTGGATAGACTTGAAGTCACCATGAGGGTACTAATCAAGTCAAGGAATCCAAAATTAATATGCTTGTTCATAAGTATGAATTATTTAAGATGGATTCAAAAAAATATCACTGATATGTTTACTAGATTTACTGATATCATTAATGGTTTGAAAAGTTTGAGAAAATCTTATGCTAACAGTGATCTTGTTAGAAAAATTTTAAGATCTTTACCTAGATCATGGAAGCAAAAGTGACTGCTATACAAGAAGCAAAAGACCTCAATACTTTATCTTGAAGAATTGGTCGGTTCTTTGATGACTCATGAACTCCAGCAACGACAACACAATGATGAAGATGAATCAAAGAAGAAAAGGACTATGGCATTAAGAGTACTGCTCAAAATGAGGAAAGTGAGGAAGAAACCAGTGATAGTGAAAAAGATGATGAAATGACACTTATCTCTAGAAAATTCAAGAAATTTATGAGGAGAAAGAAATTTGAAAAAAGAAAAATATTTACCAAAGGAGATCATAGCAAAGAAAAGGAAAGAAGTGAACCTCCTATATGCTTTGAGTGCAAGAAGCCTGGACATATCAAACCGAATGTCCACAATTGAAGAAAGGATTTAAGAAAATAAAGAAGAAAGCTATGTTGGCTACATGGAGCGACAGTGAAGCAACAAGTTCAGAAGATGAAGAAAAGACTGAAGTCCAATGTATGTTTCATGGCTGATGATAATGAGGTAAGTCCTAGTTTTCTAGATGACTTTACTTTCGATGAATTGCATGGTGCATTCTATGAACTTGTAGATGATTTTGCAAAATTAAGTTCAAAGAACAAAGATTTGAAAAATGAAATTAAACAACTTATTCTTGAAAAAGAAAGAATTTCAAATAAAAATGAATCATTATTAAAGGAAAACCAAGATTTGAAAAATGAAGTGAGTAAATTAAGACCAATTATTGATAAATTTACTTTGAGTTCAGAAAAGTTAGAAATGATATTAAATAGTCAAAGGGTTGTTTACAATAGAGCTGGTCTTGGATATAATCCTATTGAAAGACAAAAATTTCTAAAAAATATTTATGTGCATGCTGATGATTCAACTAAAATTACATGCTTTAAATGTGTAAATTAGGACACAAAGCATATACTTGTCACACACAAAGTTAAACAAATATGGGTTCCAAAAGGAACTATTTTAACTAACCCAAAAGGACCCAAGAAAGCTTGGGTACCTAAGAGCAAAACTTAAAATTGTGTATGCAGGTGTGTCTTGCTACCCGAGCAACTAAAAGACAATGGTATTTGGATAGCGGGTGCTCAAGACACATGACGGTGATGAATCTCAATTCATCACTTTGGAGGCAAAAGATGGAGGTATTGTTACTTTTGGTGATAATGGCCAAGAAAAATTATTGGCATTGAAAAAATAGGTATCACACCTCATGCTTTTATTGATAATGTCTTACTTGTGAAAGGATTAAAACAATTTACTAAGCATTAGTCAATTATGTGACAAAGGATTTAAAGTTACATTTGAATCATCTTTATGCATTGTTAAAATCCTACAAATGAAAATATGAAATTTATTGGTCATAGGCATGGTAATGTATACATTGTTGATTTAAATGATTTGAATGATCGAAATATTGATTGCCTAGTTGCTACGAATAATAAAACTGATAATAGTTGGTTATGGCATCGTAGGTTAGCTCATGCAAGCATGGATTTTTTATCTAAATTAATCAAAAAGGATTTAGTAAATGGTTTGCCAAAACTTACGTTTGAAAAAGATAAAATATGTGATGCTTGTCAATTTGGAAAACAAACTCGAGTATCTTTTAAATCGAAAAATGTGATTTCAACCACTAGACCTTTGGAACTCTTGCATATGGATTTATTCGGTCCTACAAGAACAACTAGTCTAGGAGGAAAAAGATATGGTTTTATCGTGATTGATGATTTTCTCATTTTACATGGGTTTTATTCTTAGCTAGTAAAGATGAAGCATTTCGTCATTTCAAAAATTGTTTAAAAGAATTACAAATGAAAAGAATTCTTCTGTTTATCGATACAAAGTGATCATGGAAAAGAATTTGAAAATCAATGTTTTAAAAAATTTTGTAATGAAAATGAAATTGAACATAATTTTTCTGTACCCAGAACACCTCAACAAAATGGAGTAGTAGAAAGAAAGAATAGAACTTTAGAAGAAATGGCTCGTACATGTTGTGTGAGAGTAATCTCCCAAAATACTTTTGGGCTGAAGCTATCAACACTGCATGTTATGTTTTAAATCGTGCATTAATCAGACCTATTTTGAAAAAAACTCCGTATGAACTTTGGAAAGGAAGAAAACCTAACATCGGTTATTTTCATGTTTTTGGATGCCGTTATTTATTTTAAATAATGAAAAATAAACTTGATAAATTTGATGCTAAATCTGATGAAGGAATTTTTCTCGGTTATTCTTTACATAGTAGAGCTTTTAGAGTTTTTAACAAAAAGACTTTAGTAGTTGAAGAATCAATTCATGTTATCTTTGATGAATCTAATGATTTTCCATTAAGGAAGAGAAAAGGTATAAATGATGCAGATGAAATTGAAGATCAACTCAAAGATATCACCTTGAAGGACAAGGAGGATTCAGATACACAAGAGGTAAATGAAGAAAGCAATGCTAATCCACCAGAAGCCTCACAAGGTAATGATGATTTAGAAAGAGGATGGAGGTATGTTCACAGTCACCCTAAAGATCAAATTATTGGTGAATTATCTCAAGGAATTAGGACGAGATCATCATTTAGAGATACTTATAATAACTTAGCATTTGTTTCTAAAATTGAACCTAATGCTATGATAAAGCTAAAAATGACGTTGATTGGATAAATGCAATGCATAAGGAACTTAATCAATTTGAAAGAAATAATGTATGGACTCTTATTGATAGACCTCATGATCATCAAATTATAGGAACTAAATGGGTTTTTAAAAATAAATTGGATGAATATGGTAATATAATTAGAAATAAAGCAAGACTAGTAGCTAAGGGTTATAATCAAGAAGAAGGAATTGATTTTGATGAAACTTATGCCCCTGTTGCTAGATTAGAAGCTATCAGATTACTTCTTGCTGTTGCTTGCTTTATGAATTTTAAATTATATCAAATGGATGTTAAAAGCGCCTTCCTAAATGGATACATTGCTGAACAGTTTTTGTGGAACAGCCATCCGGCTTTGAAAACCACTTGTTTCCAAACCACGTATTTAAATTAAACAAAGCTTTGTATGGTTTGAAGCAAGCACCCGGGCTTGGTATGAGAGGTTAAGCAAATTCTTGATTAGTAATGACTTCATTCGAGAAAATGTAGATACAACTCTATTTATTAAAAGAAAATATGATATTTTAATTATTCAAATCTATGTAGATGATATCATTTTTGGTGCCACTAATGATTCTTTATGCAAGGACTTTGCTAAGCTTATGCAGGGAGAGTTCGAGATGAGTATGATGGGAGAATTAAATTATTTTCTCGACTTCAGATCAAACAAAGCAAAGACGGATCTTCATAAGCCAATCCAAGTATATCAAGGAAATGATCAAAAAGTTTGGCATGAGACATCTAAGAGTATCGGTACCCCTATGAGCTCATCTTGTAGACTTGAAGCTTATAATTTAAAAAATCTGTTGATTTAAAACTTTATAGAGGCATGATAGGATCTTTATTATACTTAACTGCGAGTAGACCTGATATCCTGTTTAGTGTTTGCATGTATGCCAGATATCAAGCTAATCCTAAAGAATCACACTTGCTTGCTGTTAAAAGGATTTTTAAATATTTAAATGGAACTAAAAACTTAGGACTTTGGTATGACAGACAATCTAGCATTGACTTAATAGGATACACAGATTCAGACTTTGCTGGATGTAAATTAGATAGAAAATCAACTAGTGGAACTTGCCAATTCCTAGGTGTTAATCTATGGTTTAGAAAAAAGCAAACTTCAGTAGCATTGTCTACGGCCGAGGCCGAATACATTGCAGCTGAAGTTGCTATGCTCAAATTTTATGGATTAAGCAGCAGCTAGAGGATTATGGTATCAAACAGAAAGGCATACCAATAAAATGTGATAACACTAGTGCAATTAATTTAACTAAGAATCCCATTCAACATTCAAGAACTAAACATATAGAAATTAGACATCATTTCATTAGGGATCATGTTAATAATGGTGACATTGTATTAGAATTCTTATGTACTGAAAAACAACTTGCAGATATTTTTACTAAACCATTAGAAGAATCAAAATTTTATGAAATTAGAAGGGAACTTGGAATGATCAATCCATCTATTTAATTAATTATGCTTGTGGTACTTGACTTTATGATTAAATATCATGGTTAGCATGTGTTGCTTGACTAATCTTAATCTAATCAATCAAATCCCTTCATGAACATCTTTAAATTGCAATCATTGCTTTCTTCTTTTAGTGTGTCAGTTAGCTGACTAGTTAACTAGCCTTGGCTATCTCCCTACCATAAATCCACTTAAATTTATTCCACTCAACGGCCACCTATTTCTTTCTTGGATTTATTTAAAGTAGTCAACTGACCAGGCAACCAACCAGCCACCTGATCAGTTAACCGCTTTAGATCTTCATATAAAAGCTTTCATCCCTCTTCATTTCACTCTTTCATCAAGAAAAGTTGTCTTCTTCTCCACGCCTTCTCCAAACCATCTCCCTCCTTCATTCTTCTTCTTCAAGCTTCAAATCCTTCCACATCTAGAAGAAAGGGAATGGCTCCAAAGAAGAAATCAACTCATTCAAGAGATGAGTCCTCGATCTTCCAAAGAAGCCTTCTTCTTCTTCAAGATGTATCTTTCCATCATTACCACTAGATCAATAGCTAATGGAAGGTTAGTAGATTTTAATTTCCTAGAACAAGAAGAGTTTAAGATAGGAAAACTACTTGCATCTCAAGGTTGGTTAAATCTTCTATCCACTAAAAAGCCTATCTTTCCAACTTTAATATGAGTTTTATGAAAATATAAATTTTGGTGATGGAACCATAACCTCAATTGTTAAAAATGTTAAAATCCAATTTGATAGTGAAATGCTAGGTTCCGCCTTAGGTATTCGTCAAATGGCATTCTAGTAAACTTCCCAAGTGAAAGAAACTATAAAATTGCAATGATTTTAGGCTTAGAGGATGATGATGCTAATATAGTTAATCTGATGCAAACATGTTATCTGTTGAAAATAGATTGCTACATAGCATCATTGCAAAGATTTTTGCCCTCTGCCGATCGTTTAATGCTGTAACTGATAGAGATAGGTATAATGTTTGATATATTAGAAGAAACTCCTTTAAACTTGCCTGAATTAATGATGATAATAATGAAAGAAGCTGTAGGTAGATCTAAAGCTGCATTACCATACGGATGTTTCTCACCTATGTGTTTGAATTTCACCATGTGAAACTCAAAGGAGAAACGAATGTAGCATTACGTCATACTGATATATTTAATGCTCATTCCCTCCACCATATGGATTATGCTAAACGAAATGGTATATGGACTAAAGTTAGGTCTAGAACTGGTGATAAACCTGCTCTTCAACCAAAAATTTAGTACCTTCAGATCCACCTCCACCTGCTTGTTCTCCTCAAACTTCTTTAATTTTGATTATCATCAACCCAATTCATTCTTAGCTCAATGACTAACCAAATCCATTTTTAACTAAACCTCCTGATGTACCCGAATCTTCAAATCGATATAACAACTCAACTTCTACTCTTCCTACCGTGCTAATTAGTGAAGATCAGATTCAACGGATTATCCATGAACTTTCTAATACTCTATCGAGTCAGAGTAAGAGTGACAGCAATTCATCTATTAATGACTTCACTATGGTACCCCATATCTCCTTAGTTTTTGAAACTCTTTCCTAATTAATTGTGACTCAAAAACAACTTGTCCATGATGTTAATGTTCTTAATGGCCGAGTGTTCCACCACAATGACTCTTTGATGGATCGTATTTTGAAAGAAGTCGACCTAATGAAATCCAAGCTTGAAAACTTTGAAACTAAAGCTGAATGGGTGACTTATCAAATGAGATCTAGTGAAAGCCAAACGAAGGATGCAGTGAATACTTTTGATCACCTGAACACATCTACCGTGAAGCTTAGCAGTCTCATGAAACCTACATTGGCCTTACTACTGCCTCAGCTCCTGGTGCATTATTCTCCCATCCACACCTATGGATGCCTCCTCCGTAACAGTCAGATGATGTCCCTGGACCATCCAGTCGACTAGACGGATCCTCTCAGCAACCAAATGTTATCTCTTTAGATGATGATAAATGACTTCATTATGTTTGTTCTATATTTTGTATGATGCTTGTAAAATTTGTCTTGTGAGTGATGAATGTTTAGGACAATGATTTATAATATTTATCTTATGCTTGACTTGATAATGTATTATGTTTGACTTAAATATTGTATGCATCTTATCTTCATGAATTATGCGTTGGATTATTGCATATTTCTCAAATCATCTTTTTGATCAATGACAAAAAGGGGGAGAAGAATAATGCATAAAATGAAATTATAGAAAGTCATGCACTCCATATATTCAGGGGGAGATTAATATGTTCAGGGGGAGATTACATATTTTTTTGCATGCTTAATGGTTTATGCTTAATGGTTTTGTATGTTTTTGTCATCATCAAAAAGGGGGAGATTGTTGGCCCCTAGATTGATTTTGATGATTACAAAACAATTAAGACTAAGTTTATTATGGAAATTAAAATTATTGCAGGGATGAACAAGTGTCGTATAGGTGAGCCTTATCAAGCAAAATTTTATTTGTTATATGGAAGCTTGTTTTCTATTATCTTAAATATAGCTAATTGATCCATTATTCCTTGGTTGATTGCATGACTATGTTAGCTAGCTTCCTCCACTTGCTAGCTAGCTATTTCCCTCTCACAGTGAGCCTAGCCGAACCATGCATAAAATAAGTTGGCTTGTGAGCTAGCTTGTCCCTTCCATCAGTTAGCTGGATCTCTTAGTTAGCTAGCTATTCTTTCTTGTAACAGGTTGGCCGAATGGACTTGATATTGAGTTAGCTTGTGAGCTAACTTTCCTTCTCTTTTTAGTTAACTTGTTATCCCTTGAAGCTAACAATTTTCTTGCAGGATTTCTCTTGGCCAATGGAGTTTGAAATGAGCTAGCTTCTCCCTTGGGCATCACCATGATGTTTTAAATTTAGTTAGCTAGAAAGCTAACTCCTTTTCTCATTGATTTATAAAAGATTGCTTCAGTTAACTGGGGAGCTAACTGCTTTGTTCCTCCCTCTCTCTTGGCCGAACGCTATGATGAATGAGTTCGCTGAATAGCTAACTTCTTTAGGCATTTTTCCCTCCTGGCCGAATGCATGTTAAAACAAGTTAGCTTAGCAGCTAACTACTTTATTCATTCCTTCATGAAATTTTGAATTGAGTTAGCTAAATAGCTAACTACTTTTATCATGATGGAGTTAACTTTTTATCTAGCTAGCTGGAAAGCTAACTACTTTATCATTTCTTTCTTCCCTAGATGCATGAATTTTCATTTAGTTAGCTAAATAGCTAACTACTTTTCTCTTAATGCATGAAACCTTTTCATTGAGTTAGCTCTAGAGCTAACAATTTTTTTCCTGGATGCTTTTCTAAACCGTGTGCATGATGGATTAAGCTAGCTTGCTAGCTAGCTACTTTATTTTCTCTTTTATGGCTGATTTCAAGTGTTCTTGCTGTGGAGTTTTTCAAGCTATCTAGCTAGCTTTGTTTGCTTATTTAGCTTTGGGGCCTATTCTCCCTTTTCCATGGCCGGACGTTTTTCAAGGAGTTGCTGAAAATTAATTCCAGCCAACCACCTCTCTGAACTCTTTCATGCTCTCTCTCTCTCTCTTTAATTATATTTCCATTCTCATGATTATTGACTTTTTTCTTTTGGTGTTTGACAGAGATCTTTCTTCATCAAAGGATTAAATGCAATCAATGTTTAGGGAAATAAACTCAAACGGTCATATTTCTCTCCCGTTTTAATTTCCTCTTATTACCAATGTATCTTATGGACATTTTTCTTGGTTTAAATAGCTGAGATCAAGGAACACAATGACGAATCTGAAAAAGAAAAAGAGGAAAAGAAATCAAGAAAGAGAGTGTTCATTGCATATTTTTCAGAGTGTTGGAAAGCAAGTTCTTGTGCTTTGAAGTTGACAAATCTCAATCACTGCTCAAGTCATCTAGATTCGGTGAAGCATTCAAAGTTTCAGCTACCTTGGAGATCCACATTCATTGCTGAAGATTTGCTTCGAATTTGTAAAGTACTTTTTGAATATTTGCTCAAGTTAGGAGCTATCTGTTATTTATTCTAAATTTCTTATAATAGAGTTAAGGATAACCCTAGATTTTGTTTGGCTTTCTTGTGCCATGAAACAAGAGGATTAGCCGGGTAAGGCTAGGGGCTTGGCTTACTTGTACCGTGAAACAAGAGGACTAGCCGGGAAGGCTAGGAGTTTGGCTGCCTTGTGCCGTGAAATAAGAGGACTAGTCGGGAAGGCTAGGGGTTGTAATCGTTGTGATACGATTAGTAAAATTCTCAAAGGATTTTTGGGGAGTGGACGTAGGAGCCAAGTTTGGTACCGAACCACTATAAACCCTATTATGTTTGTGATTGCTTATTTGTGTAATTTTATTTTGTGCACTCCACTACACCGCTGCGAACTAATTTTTAACTAGTGATTAAGCGTATATCAGCGCTAGTAATTAATTTTAAATATCCAATTCACCCCCTCTTGGGTTGCTACATTTGGGCAACAAGTACTAAGAAAAATCACACTTTTTTCATTAATGAGCTTGTATACACAAGGTTCATCAACATTTTGCTCGAAGCCATAGGTTTTGATTGTTTCATTAAACCTAATGTTCCAAGACTTGGAGGCTTGTTTGAGTCCATAGATGGCTCTATTAAGCTTACAGACTTTCTGCTCCTAATCTTTAACAATGAACCCCTCTGGTTGTTCCATATATATGGACTCCTCTAGATAGCCATTTAGAAAGGTTGTCTTAACGTCCATCTGCCATATTTTATAATCAAAACATGTAGCTATGGATAAAAGAATGCGGATGGACTTTAATATTGCAACTGTGAAGAAAGTCTCTTCATAATCAACTCCCTCCTTTTGGGTATAACCCTTTGCTACAAGTCTAGCTTTGAAGGTCTCTACCTTCTCATCTGCTCCTCTTTTCTTCTTGAAGATCCATTTACATCCAAAGGGCCTGACATCTTCAGGTGGATCTACAAGTTCCCAGATAGTATTGGAGTACAGAAACTCCATTTCTTGGTTCATGGCTTCTAGCTATTTGTCCTTATCAGGATCATCCATCACATACTGGTATGATGATGGATCATAATTGTTGGTATCAGCTACCATAACATTTGCTTTGCTATCCTGTCTATAGTGGGCTGGGGTTCTGATAACCCTCCCACTACGTCTAGGCACCATAATATCCTGACTAGGAGCTGTGGTTTCTTCTTCCCTAATTTCAACAACTCTTATTGATGGAGTGGTAATCTGATCTTTGAGCAACTCCTCAAGTACAACTTTACTTTGAGGTTTGAATTTATGTATATAATCATTTTCAAGAAAAGTGGCATTTGTTGATACAAACACCTTCTTTTCTCGTGGACTATAAAACAAACCTTCTCTGGTGCCCTTTGGGTAGCCAACGAATAGACACATTTCTGTTCGTGGTTCTAGCTTCCCAGATTTGCCCTTAAGAACATGAACTGGACACCCCATATGCGAAAATGATGTAAACTCAGTTTTTGCCCATTCCACATCTCTAAGGGTGTCTTGGATACAGATTTAGATGGTACAACATTCAAAATGTGCATTATCGTCTGTAAGGCGTATCCCCAAAATGATATCGGTAGTGAGGAATAACTAATCATTGATCTAATCATATCTAACAATGTCTGGTTCCTCCTTTTTGCAACACCATTTTGCTGTGGAGTTCTCAGAGCCATGAGCTATGAAACAATTTCATGCTCATTAAGGTAATTCTTGAATTATATATCAAGGTATTCTCCACCTTGATCTGATCGCAGTGTTTTCAATGATTTACCTAATTGTTTTTCAACTTCTGCTCAAATTCATGAAACTTTCCAAAAGTCTAAGACTTTCTTTGCATTAGGTCAACGAAATCATAACTTGAGTAATCATCAATGAAAGTGACAAAGTACTCATAACCACCTCTAGCTTGTACGTTGAATGGTCCACACATCCGAATATACTAGCTCTAGTGGTTCATTAGCCCTTTGGTCCTTTGCAGAGAAAGGTCTTTTGGTCATTTTACCTTCTAAACAAGACTCACAGACAGGAAGAGTTCCAATACTTAGCTCTCTCAGAGGACCATCCTTCACAAGTCTGTTTATCTTATCAAGGTTAATGTGACCAAGCCTAAGGTGCCAGAGATATATTTCATTATCACTTTTTATTACCTTTTGTCTTTTGTTAGTCTTAGGATTAGCTACTTTAAACAGTTCGGTATTGTAAGAAACATTTTCATAAGGCGATAAAACATATAACCCATCAACTAAACATTCATGACAAATTTCAAGACCATTTCTTGAAACTAAAATAACATTTCCATTAAATAAAATTCCATAACATTGTTCATGAAGTTTAGAAACTGAAATCAAATTTCTAGAAAAGTTTGGAATGAAATAAACATTATTCAGAATAAGAAATTTCTCTCCAAACAAAAGACGGGCTATTCCAACTACCTTGGCTGATACTAGCCCCATTGCCAACCCTCATTGTCAATTCACCATTAGAAAGCTCTCTTGAGAACTAAGGAGTTTCATAGAAGAACAAACATGATTTGTTGCCCCTGAACCAATTATCCAGGAGGAGGTATCAACCTCAACTAGACAAGCTTCAAGTACAAGTAAATCACATTCACTATTTTTCTTCTCTTTCATTTGGTTGGTGGCAACTTGCCACTTGTCATAATGTTTTCTAACATTACGATCAGCAGCAAGGGTTGGCTTAGTGATACCAAATTTGATGTTCTCATTAGTCAAAATGTTGTCAAGATCAGATTTTCATTTGGGATAGTTCTCTTTAGTTAGGATGTTGCTAGAAAGCAGAGAAGAATGAGATTGTTAAATCCATTTTCTGAAAAATTAGTCAAGATGAATGTTTATAAGTTTTTGGAATAGAGATTTCAAAAAAAAATGAATAATTTAGGAAAAATACAAGAAAAAACCCATATTCTATTCTCTCGATAATTCAACTAGCCATGTACAAGTTTGCCGCCGTAGGGTAGGTCAGCTTGCACACTTAGTTAAACCGAGACTCTTCTTAGTTAATAAGTATGTTTCTAAAATAACTCTTATTTCCATACTTATTAACTACCAAATTAGAAAAGGTTTGGTCAAAGATATAATCAACACATTTAATCTCATATCTTTATGAGTAAGACCCACCATTTCAAATTTCTAGACTTAACCCAAGCGTACCGCCGTAGGGTAGGTCAAGCTTGAAATACATCTAGAAATTCTATCCTAAGAGATCTAGCCTTGTTATTGAATTGAATGGACACCACCCATTGGGGGACGAAATCAAAACGCCTCAAGGTGTCGTTTGCTAAACCAATGGTGGAGACCAACAAATTTATTAATTACTCATTATTAAAGTGGAATTGTATTTTATTATATAAAGATAACCTTTTATCTTTGTTAATTAAATTCAATAACCTTTAAATCTTGTCATCTCATGTAGATTTAATCTATGAATTTAATTATCTCAAGAATCAAATTCTTATAAATATTTTAAGATAACTATTATCTTTTAGAAATTAATATCAAAAAATTTTAATAATCATATTATTAAAATTTAATATCACATATTAACTTTTGAAATTGATTTCTATATAAAGAATCATATTCTTGTTATTTATGAAATTAAATAGATTAGTCTTAGATTTAATAATCTCATTATTAAATTAATATCATATATTAACTTAACCTAAGACTATTTTAATTCATAAATTTATTTAAGAATCAAATTCTTAATATTATAATTCCAAACTACCATTCAAAAACCCTTTTAAATATATTTAGAATTATAATAATATTGTCTTTGTTCATTAACTAAGACCCTATAAATAGGCATAATCATGATTAGTCAAATAGTCCTAATCAATACATTTATAATGCATAGAATGGATATTTCTAATTTCTATATGGCATGATAAAATTAACTCATCAAATAAATTATTTTATTTTAATGATCGTAGGCCATCTCATGGCCAAACTGTTTGGAGTGGGCTTAGGCCCAATTTGCTTCAAAATGGGATTTGTCCCAAACCATTTGAGATTTTTATAATGATTTTCTTCACGAACAATACAAACTAGTTTGGATTTTGACGTGATAAAATCTGTGATCAAATCATAGATCCTTTTGGTTTCAAAAATTAATTCTTGATGTGGTAATTAATTAAATCATAAATATTTTTTAGCAGCCTATTGTGCTCTCCGAATTGCAGATAGTTGGGTCAAATGCACCAAGGTACTACCATCAGCCTTCCTTGCGGTGCGTCCCTAATATCCCTACCATATGTCCTTTGGAAAAGAGATCCGAGGTACTACCAGTAGCCTCCTTCTTGGATCACCCCTGGGTTGAACATGATAGAAACCAATAACATGACAAATCCCACGCCCATAATTCTTGGGATATATACTATGCTCAACTTTTAAGCAAACAGTTCATGGTAAAAATAAATACCAAATATCAAATATTTATGCATACCAAATATCAAATATTTATGCATACCATATATCAAATATTTATAAATACCAAATATCAAATATTTATGCATACCAAATATCAAATATTTATACATACCCATCCATAACATGCATACCTAATATCAAATATTATAAAACATGTCAAATTATCACATATTGACATCATGAAAATATTAATATTAGTGCATGACCGCTCTGATACCAGTTGTTGGTTTTCAATATATATATATATATCATCATATATATGTGTAGCGGAAGCATGCGGACCGTTTAACATGCATAATATTAATATTATCATATGAAAAGAAAAAATTATCATATAATTTTTCTAAACATAAAAACATACCGATATGTTGAGGTCTCGAAGGAACAGACGCGCCTTACTATCGGATTCGAGGCTATGGATGAAGAATTCCATGGTAGAGTTTACGGGCCAAGGTACTTTATAAAATACCTGCAAATTAATTAAATGAAACTAGAGCCTTCCTCACCTTTCTCAAGATCGGTATCGAATTATGAGAGTGGGCTCACTCTTGATTTTCTATCACAATTCTAGTGCACATAAAATAAGAGAGAAAAAGGATAAAAGAAACTTTTCTTTCATTTTTCCTTTCCATCTAAAAGTCCACCTTATGCCATATTTATAGGCTCTAGGTGAATCAGAAATCTAATTTAGATAACGTATGTTATAACATTTGATATAGATAATGTTTATCATTTAATTTACATAACATTTATCTGTTACAATATTTGATGTAGATAACGTTTATCTGTTACAACTTTTAATTTAGATAACGTTTATCTGTTGTAACATTTAGATAATATTATCTGTTACAACATTTAATTTTGATCGCATGGAAACAATTCTCAATGTCAACTCCTTGATCATATCAAAGAAAAAGTTGTTTTCTCATTTGCAACTAATTTAAAAATAATATCTAAATTAAATATAATAATATATATAATTAAATTTATTATTTTATTTTTAATATTCTTAATAATCACATTATCAAAAATATAAAAAATAAATAAAATTTTTCTCTCCATCAACTCATAGTATGCGCTACTTACAAGAGCAAAATTCTCTTGTGTGATGTTCCTCAATAACACTTATTATAAAGTAAAAAATAAATAATTAATTACATTAATCATTCAATCTAAGAGTATTCGATGCGATTAACTATGTGGGGACCATGGACCCATAATTTAAGCTCCAATAAACTTGAATAAACTCAATTAAAACTCTTTAATTATTTATTTAGTTTATTAATCTCGAAGTTATTTGAGACTGCACTCTTAAAATTACATACTAATTTTACTCGAAAACTTAGAGTTATCCACTAATATAATCATTACATGTAATTCAGCCCTCCATAATTAGTTCATAATTAGAGCTAGGTGTAATAACCATTATACCCCTCTAATTTTTTCTTATTCCTTAAGTACCATTGATTTACTAGTTAAACAGTTAATTTATAATCGAATCATAAATTATGCGCATAACTGTTTAGCCCCATAATCAGCACTTAAACGAACTAATTTTAAGCTTCTTTTTAAAAGCCATGGATTTCATATCTTTAAATCATATTCCTAGCCCAATGTGTTATTAAACCTCCAAGATATAAGTATTGGGCCCAATATCAAATGAGCTTTAACAAACAAATCAAAAGATTCAATAGCACAATCAAAGAGTATGTGATTAAATCAGGATTAAGGTTGATTTACATATGATCATCTTATGACATAAATTGAATTCTTTATAATGGTCTTAAATAAAGATTCAAATTATATCGGTCCAAGCCCTATATAATCTTATTATATATATACCTCCACTAAGTATCTCTACACAATAATCTGGATAAGATTATCATATTCAGAATGTTCATGGACCGTAATAATGATTAGTGATAGAAGATCCTTACTTCTATCAATCACGAATATATTTAAATATATTAGCTGTAATTTTAATCCTCTTGTATACATTATACTAAAATTACAGCCTCATAATATATTTTAGATTTTTATATAAACATTCATCTTTCATATAAATGATGAAAGATTGAAGAAAAATGTTTATTTTATTAATTAAAAAATTAAAAAAATAAATACATCTGATTTCAATGGCACTGTTCCTAACAAGCTGCTCCTCTAATATATCAACACGACATGCTTTGTATAAAAATTGATAGAGGATGAAGTTATCGTTTGGCTTGTGAATGAGTCATGAATGTGAATGAGTCATGAATGTTGTTCATGATTCACACATTCATCACATTCATGACTCATTCACAAGCCATCCATGTCCGCCTTCTCTGGGGAAAACACTGATGTTAAGTTTTTATTCGTAACAAAACGATAGCAGACATTGAGTCCAGTAGAAGAAGCTTTCGATTTGCAGTAAAGAGAGTGGGAGGCTTCAAGCTGCTGGCGATCGCTACGAGAACAGAGGAAAAAACGGGTATCATCGTTCATGAGCATCGGCCAGGTACTAATTTAATTCCGGGATAGGTGTTGATTTATCGCTTTAAACCATGAACAAGTGGATCGGTCCACGGTCCAGCTGTTTTTATTTATTTATAATAAAATATTTTGTATGCCTGCTTTATAAATCATCTGACTTGTTGACCTCATGAACAAATTATTGATAACCGTGCTTCTAAAGTATATTTTCTTGGCCAACTATAAGACCTCTCTGTTAAATTATTTTTACAAGAGAAGCCTGGTAGACTTTCCAGGGACCTGTAATACCCGGTTCAAACGAACCAGGCTTGGTTCAGATGAACCAGGCTTGGTTCAAATGAACCAAGCTCCAGACTATTGGGTTCCCCAGACAGACGCTTCGCTCTAGGTGAAGCGCTTAGTCTTCCGGAAAACCCCTGATCCGAGGTGCTGCGCAGGTGATTAAATAGGAAGGAGGAGGACTCCTTCCTTCACGCTGGCGCGCTCCATCCTCAGGTAATCCCCTGCCACTCAGAGAGAGAGAGAGAGAGAGAGAGAGAGAGAGAGAGAGAGAGAGAGAGAGAGAGAGAGAGAGACAGAGAGATCGCGAGAGAACCAGAGAGAGCGATCGGCACGGTTCACTGTGCCGATCCTTGGTTCGGGCCCGGCGGCATGCCCATCGCCTGGCCGGGCCTGAGGATTGGCTGGTGACCTCCACCGATGCCGGGCGTGCGTCCGGTGGAGGTCCGGCCGGCCCTGGTGGCCGGCCGAGCTGCCGGCACCGTGCGCACTGTGTGGGAGAAAAAGAGAGAAAGAGATGGAGAGAGAGAGAATTAAGGAGAGAGAGAGAGGGGAGGTCGGCCGCGACGGCGGCCGGCTCTGGTCCACCCAACAGCGGTCGGACCGGCCCCAATTTAGCCGGATTCGATGCCGGCGCGGAGAATTTCACGCGGGAGCAGCGGAGAGAAGAGAGAGAGGGAGAGAAATTGAGAGTGAGGGAGGAAGGAGGCCGGCCGCGGCAGCGGCCGGCTTCGGCCCGGCCTCCGGTGGCCGGGCCAGAGGGATTAGGCCGGTGGCGGCCCTGGCCGCCGGCCAGAGGCTGTCCCCTATTTCGGGCGAAACAGGGGAGCGGGGGTTGGATCGGGCGGCTTTGCGTTGAACCGGGCCGGCTGGGCCGGCCGGTTTCAGGCCTTTTGGGCCGTGCAGCATTGGAAGTTTGTGCTAGTTTTTGGGCCCCGTAATGGGCCAGGATTAGTAAATATTTATATGGCTAGAATCTGGATGAATTCTAGTTTTATGAGGTATTTTTACTTCCCCATTTGGGTATGTATAGTGGGAGATATTCGAGCCCAAAGTAGGGCCCGTGAACTAGTTTGGGAAGAATTCTAAGGGTCGTTTTAATATCCTTTTCTAATAAATTAATTGTGTAAATGATCCTGTAGGTGCTCATACATCTGACTAGCTGATATATACCTGTTGGATTGCGTACTAAGGTAAGTAAGCCAGTTATCAGTATTTAATAAATTATTCATTATATGAATGTTTAAATTATGAATTTATTGTGACATGAAGAATTGTTATTGGCTAAATTGTAAGTAGATGAATATTATGAATACGTGGTTGTTTATGTGCTATGATTTCATATGTGGATGCTATGCATAAGAGATGCAGTTATTATTACATTGATGTGATATTTTACATGCAATTGTTCAGTAAGTATAATCCACTGTTTATGCAATATAGAGATGTTATTGATATGTTTGTGCATGATGTGAGGTACTGTTATGTGTCGCTGTGGTTCTCCTTTATCATGTCATACCACACACACGTCTAGAGGACGTGTTCTGCTTGTTTATGCCACACACACATCTAGAGGATGTGTTCTTCTTGTTTATGCCACCTACACGTCTAGAGGACGTGTTCTGCTTGTTTATGCCATTCACACGTCTAGAGGACGTATTCTGCTTGGGTTCGAGATGGCATCATGCATCTAGAGGATGTGTTCTGAGTTCTATGAGGTGGCATCACACATCTAGAGGATGTGTTCTGCTTGATTCGAGGTGGCATCACACATATAGAGTATGTGTTCTGGTGGATTATGACATGGCGTGACCCTAGTATCTGGACCCTTTCAGTAGGGGGATGCTTGTTGGTACACTATTGAGATATTGCAGGGCCGTGGGTTACATTTATAGTTACCATTGAGAGTATAAATAGTGGGTTTACTTACATTGCATGTTTGGGTATTTGTGTAATATTTAAGTATGCAGATCAATTATGTGCTTATTGATTGCTATACTATGATTTGACTGTATAACGTGGCTTACTTATTGAGTGTAAGCTCATAAAAATCTTACAATGTTTTTGTCAGAGCCACGAGATTGAAGATGGACTGTTGGGGTGATGGATCTCCTATTAAATAAAATAAGACCCATTATTTTGTTGTAACCCCAATATTACTATGTGTAGGTCTTGATGCCCAAACTTTATTATTGTTGTGTGTAAGGGTTTGTAAAAAATCTTACAATGTTTTTGTCAGAGCCACGAGATTGAAGATGGACTGTTGGGGTGATGGATCTCCTATTAAATAAAACAAGACCCATTATTTTGTTATAACCCCAATATTACTTATGTGTAGGTCTTGATGCCCAAACTTTATTATTGTTGTGTGTAAGGGTTTGTAACCCAAAACTTTTAGTATTGAGTGATGTATTTGACCTGATTATATATATAATGGTGTTATATGTTAAAATTTTTGTGATGCCTTGCGTGCCCGGCACGCGGCGGGTTGTCACCCTAGCTCGATATTTGGGTCTGGGGCGTGATAGCTTTAGTGGTATCAGAGCTTAGGTTATGACCCTAGGGACACAGACATATTGACATGATAACACATAGTGAACATATTTGGAAGACATTATACTTAGAGAAACCTGACACTTTAGCTTATGATGATATTAATCACAACTAATTTAACAGGGAATAGATATGGCTCGCCATACTAGGAGCCAACAGTATGAGGAAGACTCTCTGGCCGGTAATGCTGATCAGCCGGTGGGTCAAGGAACTACTGGAGGTACGGCCCTTGCCAACCCAGTAGGAACTGAGCACCAGCGATTCCAGTCCGAGATGCTTCAAGCTCTCTCGGGTATGGCGCAGTCTATGCAGGACATGCGGCATCAGAGTACGCAGTGGAAGCGTGGTGGGCCCATAACCCGCAGGACCCAGGTTATGATCTTAGGGACATATGCATAATGACACTCTAGGCAAAATACTTGGATGACATTGAGACAATTATGACTTTCAAGGAATTTCAGGAAATTATGCTTTGGAAGCTTGAAATTTAAAGTTTATCAAGAATTACAAGTTTGATAGGAATTGAGAATGAACCATCGCAAGCCAATGATATTATGTGGGCTCCCTGGCTGGTAGCCTTGATCAGTGGGGAGGTCAAGGGGCTTCTAGAGGTTTTAGCTCCATTAAACTTGTTGGAAATGATTCGTAGCACCTTTAAATAATATGGGAGATGAAATTTTAATTGGATATGCAATAAAAGATAGATGAATATATGGAATAAACATAGTAGTGAAAAATTTCAATTGATGACTAATATGACTAAGATAACATCATATGTCCATATTGTAATTGAGTTAATATGTGGATTTGGAGTTAGTAAATCTAAATTTGAATGTGGATGTATATAATGAATTTTTAATAGTGGAACTTACATTGTTGATATTGTAAGTTAAGATTATGAGCTGATCTGCCGATTATAGAAATGATTAATATTGATGATATTTTGGAATGAAATAGTTAATTACATATTTTGATTAATTACAATTGAGTACTTTCTAATTTGAATTTGGATGGATAAGTATATATAGTGAATTTTATTAAGAGAACTTTTATTATGGATATTGCATGTTCAAAACTGATTGTTAATTTGCTAGATGTGGAGATGGTTGATATTGATGCTAATGAAATAGTTGACTGCATATTATATCTTGATGGACCATTTAGGAAGAATATAAAATTTTAAATTCTGAGACAATTACTGTTTAAGTTTTTGAGAGCAGTAGACTCTATTAATCTTTAGAACTGATTTTGGCTATAAATGATCAAATTTTGATGGTAGAAAGTAAAAGATTTTAGCAATAATGAGAATATGATAAACTCCACTGATAAAGAATTTCATGGGGATTTTCATCTGTTAATAGATTTCTAAATCAAGATATATATCCATTAATTTATTGTGCATACTTATTGTACCTTTCTTCATAGTATCTAAGTAGATATCTTTCTTCAGAATGTATAAATTATCAATCAGCCGTAAGTGACATGAATCTTTTCTAGGAAAAAAAAAGGAGGGAGATAATTTTATTTTGACTATTGCTAATTATGGATTATGGTTAAGGATACATCTACTATCACTTTCAAGTCATAGAGAGATTACTATAATTTTCAATTATGTCTTTCGGATGGTAAGTGCATTTTCAATCTTTATTGACCTTATAAGTCTTTTATCCATCTGAGCTAGATTAGTGAAGTCACTTTGAGATATTTGAAGGGTTTAAATTAGTTGGTCATGTTATGGCATGGGACATTACATAATCTATAGATGATTTTGATAATCATTGGTAACGAAATAATCGATTCAAGAATTTGAATCATTTAAATTGCATTATTTATTGAGGATATACTGACCTATTCATGAGAAATTGATTGGTTATGGTAGTATTATTGATAATTATGAAGGAGATAAATTAATCATACTGATGATTAATGATGGCACTATTATTCAAAGAAATTAAATTAGTTGATTATGATAATTATGAAAAATATCCTAAATGATTGGCATAATGTTCATTGATGTTAGCTTGAAGTATTCAAGAGTGAAACCAAGTATGTTATGATGATTAAAATAAGTATCGTAATGATTAATGGCACATTCAACTATTCAAGAGTTGAGAGAGCATTGGAAGAAAACTATCTTATATTTAATTCACAAGAATTTCGAATTATCTTATCGAGGAATTATCAGTACCTGATGTTTTACTAATCTTAAGAATGGATAACATAATACATGTGATGGATTCTATGATATTTATAATGATTGTGTTATGAGAAGTTAAGGTATAAAAAAAAAAAAAAAGGATGACAGGAAAGAAATACTTCTTAAGGAATTCAATTTTATTTGGTAAAAAGATCAAATTAATTGTTAAAGTTGGATACGTCATTTGGGTACCTAGGAATGAGATAAAAGTTGCTAGTGAGTATCTTTAATAGTACAAAATTTGTGGACATTTAATTTCGAGGATGAAATTTTAGTGAGATAAAGATGTTAATATTTATTTTTAGTTTAATGGTAAACTGCGTAAATTGAGTCTGAACCCATTTGTCTCACTCTTCTAATTTGATGATGTTTTCATAAGGCTTAGTGAATTAAGCCGAATTTCTGTCCAACCTTCCACCCTCAAATAGATGGACAATCTGCATGAACCAATTAGCTTTTGATGATATACTGCGAGCCTGTGTGATGGATTTAGAAAGTGCTTGGTATAGCTACATATCCTTAGTGAAATTGCTTATTTATTGATTACCAAGCCAACATTCAAATGGATTCATTTAAGTTGTCTATGATATAAGGTATAGATCCCCTTTTTATTGAAATAAAATGAGAGAAAATTTTGGTTACTGAGCTGGTTTAACAACTATGAAAAGTATCATTAATTAAAGCAGCTTCATGTAGCTCAGAGTTAATAGAAAAGTTATGTTGATGTTAAAAAGAAAGATTTGAAATTTCATGTTGAAAATCATTTGGAAGTCTTACTAACCAATTATGTAATGAGATTTGTGTTTAGAGGTGAATTGAGTCCACAATAAATTGGGCCATTTGAGATTTTGATTAAAATAAAGGAAGTAACTTATAACTTAGCACTGTCTTCATTACTCTTTGGGGATTCAATGTGTTTCATATCTTTATGACTGAGGAGGTATATTTCAAACCCTCGTTATGTGTTAGAACTTAAACCGATTTAGCTTAAGAAAATAATTGACCCATGAAGATCATTTTGTGCACATTGTGGACCGCAAGGATTAAGTTCTGAGATGGTGTAGTATTCCTTATGTTATGGAGTTGGGGAGGTTGCATACAGCTTAGCACTGCCCCCGATCTTATTTGGAGTTCACAATGTATTCCATGTATTTATGCTGAGGAAATATGTTTCAGACCCCAGTCATGTTATAGCTTATGAGCCTATTCAATTGAGGAAGGATTTATCATATGAGGAACATCATGTGCGTATCGTGGACCGCAAGGATCAGATTCTAAGGCAGCGTACTATCCTGTATGTCAAAGTTCAGTGGAATAATCACTCTGAGAGGGAGGCTTCTTGGGAGCTGGAGGATGAAATTAAATCGAAGTATCCACAATTATTTGAAGGTAATTTATCTATTTAAATTATTGACTTTTGAGATTTATAATATACCAATTTTGAGGCCGAAATTTTTATAAGGAGGGGAGGATGTAATATCCGGTTCAAACGAACCAGGCTTGGTTCAGATGAACCATGCTTGGTTCAGATGAACCAAGCTCTAGACTATTGGGTTCCCCAGACTGACGCTTCGCTCCAGGTGAAGCGCTTAGTCTTTCGGGAAACCCCTGATCCGAGGCGCTGTGCAGGTGATTAAATAGGAAGGAGGAGGACTCCTTCCTTCATGCTGGCGCGCTCCATCCATCAGGTAATCCCCTACCACTCAGAGAGAGAAAGAGAGAGAAGAGAGAGAGAGAGAGAGAAGAGAGAGAGAGAGAGAGAGAGAGAGAGGGAGACAGAGAGATCGCGAGAGAACCAGAGAGAGCGATCGGCACGGTTCACTGTGCCGATCCTTGGTTTGGGCCCGGCGGCGTGCCCATCGCCTGGCCGGGCCTGAGGATTGGCCGGTGACCTCCACCGATGCCAGGCGTGCGTCTGGTGGAGGTCCGGCCGGCCCTGGTGGCCGGCCGAGCTGCCAGCACCGTGCGCACTGTGCGGGAGAAAAAGAGAGAAAGAGAGGGAGAGAGAGAGAAATTAAGGAGAGAGAGAGAGGAGGCCGGCCGGCGGCGGCCGGCTCTGGTCCGGCCAACGGCGGCCGGACTGGCCCCAATTTAGCCGGATTCGATGCCGGCGCGGAGAATTTCACGCGGGAGCAGCGGAGAGAAAGAGAGAGAGGGAGAGAAATTGAGAGTGAGGGAGGGAGGAAGGAGGCCGGACGCAGCGGCGGCCGGCTCCGGCCCGGCCTCTGGTGGCCGGGCCGGACGGGATTAGGCTGGTGGTGGCCCTGGCCGCTAGCCAGAGGCTGTCCTCTATTTCGGGTGAAACAGGGGAGCGAGGGTTGGATCGGGCGGCTTTGCGTTGAACTGGGCCGGCCGGTTCAGGCCTTTTGGGCCGTGCAGCATTGGAAGTTTGGGCTGATTTTTGGGCCCCGTAATGGGCCGAGATTAGTAAAATATTTATATGGCTAGAATTTGGATGAATTCTAGTTTCATGTGGTATTTTTACTTTCTCATTTGGGTATGTATAGTGGGAGATATTCGAGCCCAAAGTAGGGCCCGTGAACTAGTTTGGGAAGAATTCTAAGGGTCGTTTTAATATCCTTTTCTAATAAATTAATTGTGTAAATGATCATGTAGGTGCTCAGACATCTGACTAGCTGATATATACCTGTTGGATTGCGTACTGAGGTAAGTAAGCCAGTTATCAGTATTTAATAAATTATTCATTATATGAATGTTTAAATTGTGAATTATATTGTGACATGAAGAATTGTTATTGGCTAAATTGTAAGTAGATGAATATTATGAATACGTGGTTGTTTATGTGTTTATGATTTCATATGTGGATGCTATGCATGAGAGATGCAGTTATTACATTGATGTGATATTTTACATGCAATTGTTTAGTAAGTATAATCCACTGTTTATGCAATATAGAGATGTTATTGATATGTTTGTGCATGATGTGAGGTACTGTTGTATCGCTGCGGTTCTCCTTTATCATGTCATACCACACACACGTCTAGAGGACGTGTTCTGCTTGTTTATGCCACAAACACATCTAGAGGATGTGTTCTGCTTGTTTATGCCACCTACACGTCTAGAGGACGTGTTCTGCTTGTTTATGCCATTCACACGTCTAGAGGACGTGTTCTGCTTGGGTTCGAGATGGCATCACGCATCTAGAGGATGTGTCCTGAGTTCTATGAGGTGGTATCACACATCTAGATGATGTGTTCTGCTTGGTTCGAGGTGGCATCACACATATAGAGTATGTGCTCTGATGGATTATGCATGGCGTGACCCTAGTATCTGGACCCTTTCAGTAGGGGGATGCTTGTTGGTACACTATTGAGATATTGCAGGGCCGGGGGTCATATTTACAGTTACCATTGAGAGTATAAACAGTGGGTTTACTTACATTGCATGTTTGGGTATTTGTGTAATGTTTAAGCATGCAGATCAATTATGTGCTTATTGATTGCTATACTATGATTTGACTGTATAACGTGGCTTACTTATTGAGTGTAAGCTCATAAAAATCTTACAATGTTTTTGTGAGAGCCACGAGATTGAAGATGGACTATTGGGGTGATGGATCTCCTATTAAATAAAACAGACCCATTATTTTGTTGTAACCCCAATATTACTTATGTGTAGGTGTGATGCCCAAACTTTATTATTGTTGTGTGTAAGGGTTTGTAACCCAAAACTTTTAGTATTGAGTGATGTATTTGACCTGATTATATATAATGGTGTTATATGTTAAAATTTTTGTGACGCCTTGCGTGCCCGGCACGCGGCGGGTTGTCACCCTAGCCCGATATTTGGGTTTGGGGCGTGACAGGACCCAAGGAGGTCCAGATTGGAAAAGAAAATGAGGAATAAACTACAATAGCAGACGTGGGGGTGGCAGGTTATTGAGGAAGATTGAAAAAGAAAATCGAGGAAGTATAGCGGGAGACTGGAAGGCAAAGAATGGCAAGCCATTTAATGAGAGCTAGGCCACTTGGTCTCCAAATTTCAGTAGAAAGCCATGATCGACGTGCAGCTCGAGGTTTTTTTTTTTTTTTAGTACAAGCGAATAATTACATTGATTTAGTGCAAGTCAGTCCATATAGATTAAAAAATAAAATCTGTTTAAATACAAAAGAGCAGGAAACATTCTGCTCCCAAATCCAACTCCAGAACGATAAGTCATTATGGCTGCAATTCAGTTAGCCGCAAAGTTGGCTTTCCGACAGATATAAACTTTGTGAGCTTCCTGAAGGATAGTCAGAATGTCATGTAGCAATGGATTAATTGCAACTTGGATAACAGTAAGAGAATCTTTCTTAATGAAAAGACTATGGCACGGAGAATTCGAATAACGTAGAAGATACTAGCTCAGGTTACCTATAGCTCAACAACTGGAGGTCTCTTATTTCCCAATTTCCCTCCCTACATCGATTCATCTCGTGATCTGGACGATCTCATTCATCTTTCATAGTTTAATTAAGGCACTCTCACATGTTCGACTTGTTTCCAAGTACCACAAAGCTTTGAATTTAAATTAATTAAAATTTATTATATAAATATATTTTTATTCAACTCTCTTTTAATTATATTTTTTAAAAAAAATAAAAATATCAAGTATTTTTATTAATTTCTTTCATATAATTTTTAATTTATTTTTATCTTTTTTCTATTTATATCAAATCATCTTTTTGCATAAATACATCTTTATATATAATATATATAAGTTATTTAAATTAATTTTTTCTTAATTTATTATCAATTAGAATTATTTTTATTTTTAATAAATAATTTTATTCTTATTTTATTTTTTATATTATCATATTTTTTATTTTAATATTTTTTATTTTTATCATACTTATTTATGTATATACTTTTTAGATTATTTAATATTTTACTATAAAGTATAGATAGATAAGTATAATTTTATGTAGATCATTAATTTGTTATAACTTTTTTTAAGCAGATTTGAGGTGAGCTGTGCGTAAAAAGAACCCACGGATTTTTTTTATTATTATTTTTCATCCTTTCTTCCTGACTGTCGTGGTAATTTGGTGTTATGAAAAAGTTATTGTCAACCATCTTCGATGTACAAAATCGCGTATCAAACGTACATATGCGCATGTGAAAACATCATTAATGAGTAAGATATATGCATACGCATAAACGTACGGTTAATAGCTACGTTTAATATACGACATTATGCATCAAAAGCGGTGAATAAAGTCTTTTTCTTGGTGCGATAACATAAGCCCCGTCACATGATCCAATTATCTCAGTAATTAGTAACTGCAGTCTTATCAAACAAATAGATTCCTGTTCTCGAAGGAAACCACCGGGCCGGCCACAAAGTGATGAGTGGAAATAGATATATTTCTATACCTTCATCATAACAAGAAGGTTGAATGTCATTGCAAGGCTGACTGATGTCAGTATTTATAATATATATTTATCCTTTTTTTTATAAGTATAACAGGGTCTGATAGAGCTTTAGGAAAGAAATACGTACGAGTGGATTATTATTTATATAACAGATAAAAATATATTTAGCAAAAGAAGGTCATGCCCGTTCTTCTTTGTCTTACATGCATCACATTCTCCAAACACCAAGGCTTCTTGGCAAGGCTGGTAAAAAATAATTTTAGAGTTTTTAATTACTTCTTTTAGAGAAAGAGTTTGCTTCGATAGTGTCTAAAATTATTCATTTGTATTGCCATGAAAATTCGTTCTTTGACTCGGATGCGCTCTTGGCTCCTAATCTGGACGTCGATCTCATCATCTCAGAGGAAAACCTGCAAGACAGTTCGTGCGCAGAGGGTGTTATAGGGGTTGCTCTCTGTGGAGGACCCTTCGACGCCCAAGTCAGTAAAGATTCACAGCAAGCAGATGTGAGGAAAAGACTCTCACAGAAGAGCTCCCCTATATGGGTGTTCTCTCTCGAGAGCTCTGAGCTCAAATGGAGCTATTCTCAGTGTGAAAATGAGCAAAAGTGAGTGACTGTTCAAGTGTGCGTACCTGAGAGGTTGGAGGGCCATGGTATTTATAGGGGATCACCTATTTCTTTGGGCGTGTCATGAGGGAAGGTCTGAAAGCCGTTAGGATTCAAAACGAACTCGAATCAAGTTTGTTATGAGGTCAGTAGGATCTGTATCTTGTCAGTTAGAGGATCGACGGCTGGGAGAGCCGGTTGATCTAGTTGATGCCTTGAGATTCAACGATTACAAAGGTTCTAGGCCACTCATGTAGGTCTTAGGCCACTCCTGGGAAGCTCATTCAGTTGTAGTGGATTCGTACTCTCCCGCGTCGGACTCCGCAGAGGTATTCGAGTGCCTCTGCCCGGCCAAGGCGAAGGGGCAATTCGATTTTCTAAGGTATAAAATAACTTGGTCTATAAAGGTATGGGGATGGCTCGGGCTGTCGAGGCATAAGGATGGCTCGGGTAATCGAGGTATGAGAATGGCTCGGGCTACCAAGGTATGGATGGCTCGGGTTGTTGAGCTATTGCGTCATCATTTTTTACCATAGCTCGAGGAGGAAATGCCTCGTTTCCAGCAGACCGCGATAGCAGGAATTCCATGTGGCGGGGCTCCTTTATTTCTGGCGCACATATCGAAAGTTTTGGCGTCTTTGGCTTTCCTTCTGAAGCGTTTATTTAAAGAGGGCTAGGGCGGCGCTCTTTCTGCAATGCCTCTTCGTCCCTGCCATAAAGATTTTCCATTCTTCCATGAGCCCTTGCTTGTTTGTTCATATTTTGCCTCTTATTCAGCTAATATGAAGGGTCCTGGCGATGTTGCCTCAAAGATAACCTTTGACGATCTGGATAGGATCCATCGCCATTATAGGGTTCCTCGGGATGTAGCCTTATGGGTGCCGAGGGATGAGCACCGGGTTTCAACCGAGTTAAGCGTGGAGTCTTCTTTATGAGGAGAGCTTAAGGGCAGGTCTTCGGTTCCCTCTTCACCCGCTGGTACAGGAGGTGATGAGGTTCTATAATATGTCCAACAATGGTAGCTCCAAATAGCTGGCGCAATCTTATCGGGTTCATCTCGATGTGCAGTCGCGTTGGGTGACTGCGACCCTTCTATATTCCGAGTCTGCTACAACCTAGTTTTCGGGAGGAGTTCTGAGTGGCCCTACATTGGTCCCCGAAAGTTGTTCAAGATGATTTCTGATAACCCGTTTTCGATAAAGGAGTGGAAGTCCCGATTTTTCATTGCCGAAGGAAACATCGGTTTAGATTTTCCAAGGGATGGAGAGTTATGTGAAGGATCCGGAGGCACGCCCGGAGTTGAGCGAGCAGGAGAAGAGGGATCTGGTAATCCTTCGCAGTGGTCAGGAGGTATCAGCCAGCACTCTACTATCAGATGATGCCCTTTTCGCCGTCAGACTTAGCTCTATCAACCCTCAAGGTAAGTCCTTGAGTAGTGATTGTGTCAGATGATGCCGAGGAGATGTCGTCGGTCCATCCGGCGATCCTCCTGCCAAAGGTTAATCAGCTTTAGTTACCAGCGGTGGGGAGCCCACTGCGCATGGAAGAGGCCCCTGCTCAGGTGGAGGGGTCAGGAGAGGCAGTGGCGGCCGCCGAAGCTCGAGTGGAGCGCATGTTGAAGGGTTGGTGGAGGTCAAGGTGCCTCCTGCTGAGGATCTCTCTCTTATGGTACCAGGGATGTCATGAAAGAGATTGAAGTTCAGGTGGAGTCTGTCGGAGATGAAGCAGCAGTTGGAGAGGAAGAGGAAGAAGAAGAAGAATCACTGAATGAAGGGGACACTCGGGCCGGGGTTCTCTCAACCGGGGCCGAAGCATCCGAGGCCCTGCAGGCTAAAGTTCTGATGGAGGAAGCCGAGTGGATGGCAGTCCCTCAGGCCGAAGTCCCTAAGGCCAGGCTCTTCGGCCATGAGTTCTCTTGTCCATAGCCCAGAGGTGGATGACATGCTCACCGCCTTGATGCGGTCTGTACTGCGTGCGGGGGAGAGTTCCTCTGCGGACGAGCCTACAATCGGGGATATTATTGACGTAGCTTTTGGTCAGTCCGGGGTGCCGAAGGATGTTTACCTTCTCCCGAAATAAACAATGCCACTCTCATGAAGATCGCTACTAACTATGCCTCCCAAGTAAGTCACTGTGCCAAGGTTGTAATTCTTAGTTGGTCGATTCGGCCGTGGTTTCTTACTTGTGTTTTTCTGCAGAATGCCTTGATTACGAGGGCGCTGAATTGGCGCTTGAATTTGGCCATTGGGGCCTGCTCTCAGGCCAGGAAGGAGGCGGCCGACCTTCGAACAAGGGTGGATTCGACCAGTCGGCTTTCCAGGGCCTTGGCATCCATTAAGGTGGACCTTGAAAAGACGGGCGAGTCTTACCGAATTACCGCCGAGAGGGCCTCTCGGCTCGAGACTCAAGTCAAAGAGCTCCAATTTTTCGAATAGTTGGACAAGGCTTGCTTGGAGTTATCCCAAATCAAGGCTAAGCATGCCGATGAAATCAGTGCCTTGCAGCGGCATTTTGACAAGAGGTGGGGTCAGCTGAGAAATAGCCATGCCGAGGAGAAGAATAATTGGAGCAAAAGGCTCGAGGAGGAGGAGTGTAAGTGCCGGTGGCAGCAAGATCAGCTTGCCAGCCTGAATAAGAAACTCGTTGATAGGGAAGACCGGCTGAAATGGTAGTATGATCAAATTGCCAAGCTCACCATTGATCTCAACCAATGCCAGCGGGAAATCAAGGACAAACAATCCCAAATTAATGACCTCAAGGAGGGTCTCCAACAGAATAAAGCGGCCAAATTGAAGGCCTTGGAAAAGGTCCATGAGCTGAGCGATAAAATGGCTCGGCGGGAGGAAGAGGTATAGTGTCTTCTCATTTACTTGCTTCTAGCATTTTCTTTTGTTTATGGACTCAAACGACCTGATCTTAAAGATGGGCAAAATCGAGCTCGAGGCGCAGGAGCAATTTAAGGCTCTAAGGGCGAGTTGACCGCGAGTCACCAAATGAACCTCGAACTCGGGGGCCAGCTAGCTGAAGCTAACGACCAAATTACCTCGGCCGTGGAGGAGTACAAAAGTCTGTTCAATTCTCTAAGGAGCGTAAAGAGGCTTGTGCCGATGCATTCCGGTTCGGCGAGGAGGAAACTCGGGCGAAGATCTCTCGAGTGTATCCCGAGTTGGATTTATCTTTCCTGGAGGCCGAGCTTTTTGATACTCGTACCCCGGGGGCTGAAGAAGCCGAGTATGAGGATATTTTGGACGTCGATCTTGATGCTATCCTGGGTCCCAAAGAGGCCATGGCTACTGAAGAATGCCTTCAGCCTACTGCCGAGGAACCCGAGGTCCCTCTTCCAACAACATTCGAAGTGGGTGAGGCGAGTCAAGTCCTTCCAGATGTTACCAAGGAGGTTCCCGGACTGATCCGAACCCTGATTCTTAAGGGTTGCTCATGTATTTTTTGTTTTTTTTTTTTTTAACTTGTAATCCGATCGGGACTCAATGAATGAATCTTTTAATCTCTTTTTGCTTTGCCTTATCATTTTGGTCATGTCTTTTCGAACGACCTTTTTGCTGGGAGTTCCTTCGAAGGTAAATGAATCGTAAACGAAATGTGCTTTAAGGTCGGATAGCCCTTGGGGGTTCCAAATCAAAGATTCTGCTCAATCGAAGCCAGATTAACTGGTTTTGCTAATGCATAAAATTGTTCGGTTTTGTCGTGGACGTAACTCCGACTTTGCCTTGGTTGGGGCCGAGGTTAGGTGCGCACAAGCTTACTCAGTTTGCCAAGGCACGAAATGGTTCGGCGTGAAATGATCGAAAACGGCTCAAATACCTTGGTTGGGGCCAAGGTTAGATAGCTCGGTTTGTCCGAAGCAGAAAGTTGGTACATTTTTTGCCGAGGCATACGAAACGACTTTGTGCTTTGCCGAAGGATGCCTCATTTCTACCTAAGGCATTTATCTCGTTGGCCTTTTCCAACAATGGTCTTTTAACGTACGCGATAAGCACTCGATCGCCATTGGCGACATCATTTTCGAAAGGGGATTTCCCAGGCCTGCCATATCTCAAGGACCTGCAGTCAGTTTCCTGCATTTAAGGCTCTTGATTCGAGTCATAAGAAAATCTTCATCTTCCGTCATGGCCTGGGATGCGCGTTTGGTGCTCTTTGGAAAGCGCCCTTTTCTTTTGATCTACCATGTGGCAGTGCGGTCATGGCATTTCAAATTCCGGGGCTCCCTTCTTTAATGGTTGATCCCGGTTCGCTTGTCTATAAAAGGGCAGGGAGCAGACTGTGTTAGGCCATCTCCAAGCCTTCTCTTTTCTGTGAGTTGTAAGGGCTTTCATGGCCTGTTTCATTGAGAGCGAAGAGATCGAGCTTCCCTTTTGAAAGCTGGTTTATCCCAGATAGCTGGGGTGATGGAGAAGTTGCTGAAGAGCAAGTAGTCCTCAAGGAGGAATCTCGGAGGTTATATGGAGAGCACGGGATGCCCACAGAGGTGATATGGGAGCACACGTACACGCTTCCTGTGTGTCCTTTGTCACTTGCATGAGGACCACAGGAAATGCAAAGCATACGTACTCCCCATGGAAGACATGGTGCTCACCTCCTTCCTCAATTTGGATCCCTCAGTTCATCCACCTGAGGAATCTTTTTCCATGTGAGGAAGGAGGAGAGTGGTATTGGTCTGCTAGTTCCCTGCCTATGTGCTTGGGCAGTGACTAGCAGCCCAGCATCCCACTCGGGGAGGAGGCATCATTGCATAAGCATCCATAGGTCTTTGACCTGGTTAGGATCCCTTAACGTGTCCGTCCGAGGGATCTGTGGATGGCCTACTTTGTTCTTTGGCATTAACTAGTGGCCCACTAGAGCCGATTGGTTTCTGTGATTTTTTGGTCGGATGCAGAAACATCGTTATCGACCAAAGTTGCTCAGCCGAGCTTTTATTTATCTTATTTCCTGTGCTATGATGCACTTGTAATGCCTCTCAGGAGGTTGTAATTTTTTATCAATAAAGAAAGCTTTTTAATCTTCTTCCTTCGAGTATTTATTTCTTTTTCCAGTTTGGTTGTGCTGGGAGTTTTCTTACTCACATCATGCTTTCTAGATTGTAGCATAGTTTTCTAATTCAGCAGTGCTTTTGCTATGATATTTAGTCTTCTAAGGAAGAAGCATTCACCTCTGTTTAGGTCTGAGGGAGCCTGGGCGGCCCTGTGAACTTTTGATGCATACATGATCCTACTCGAGGGAATGAAAGGACTTGTATAATTTTGCGTTAAGTGGAGGAAGGTTATTTACTTTGTTGAAGCATAATAGGACGCCTTAGTTGCGTCAGAGTATTTGAGAAATCAACCGATCAGGCCAAAGCTTTAGAACTATATCGCTCGGTTTGGCCGAGGCTTCGAAAATTATTCAGAAATATATTACTCGGTTTGACTGAGGCTTCAGAAATTACTCAGAAATATACCACTCGGTTTGGCCGAGCTTCGGAAATTATATTTTACTTGGCGCGGCCAAGGTACGGAGACCGTCATTCAGCTTGGCCGAGGCTTCAAGATTATATTTTACTTGGCGCGGCCTAGTACGGAGACCGTCATTCAGCTTGGCCGAGGCTTCAAGATTATATTTTACTTGGCGCGGCCAAGGTATGGAGACCATCATTCGGCTTGGCCGAGGCTTCAAGATTTATTTTACTTGGCGCGGCTAAGGTATGGAGACTTATTCAGTTTGGCAGAGGCTTCAATATTATATTTTACTTGATGCGGCCAACGTACGGAGACCGTCATTCAGCTTGGCCGAGGCTTCAAGATTATATTTTACTTGGCATGGCAAAGGTACGAAGCTCTCTTGGCCCAGCCGAGGTTTGTCAAATATATTTTACTTGGCATGGCCAAGGTACGGAGATCGTTCGGTCCAACCGAGGATTTATAAAGATTATGTTTTACTTGACGGCGCCAAGGTATGGAGACCATCATTGGCTTGGCCGCGGCTTCAAGATTATATTTTACTTGGTGCAGCCAAGGTATGGAGATCGCTCGGCCCGACCGAGGATTTATAAAGATTATATTTTACTTGGCGTGGCCAAGGTACAAAGCTCTCTCGACCCAGCCGAGGTTTGTCAAATATATTTTACTTGGCGGCCAAGGTACGGAGATCACTCAGCCCGATCGAGGATTTATAAAGATTATATTTTACTTAGCGGCCAAGGTACGAAGCTCTCTCGGTCCAGCCGAGGTTTGTCAAATATATTTTACTTGGCACGGCCAAGGTACGGAGATCGCTTGGCCCGGTCGAAGATTTATAAGATATTTTTACTTGGCGCGGCCAAGGTACGCTCGGCCCGGCCAAGGATTTATGAACCTGCTTCTCATTGTAGCTATCAAAGAAGGCAATAAAAAAAGAATTTTGCAAATCTTTGAAAATTTAACTTAATGGGCAGAGTAGGTTTGGGGAGGGCATACTCTTACTGATGATAGATGCAGAGATTATCCGAGTTCCACATCTAGAGAATATTTTCCATTTAGATCTTGGAGTTTATAGGTGCCGGGTCTGATTACTTCCGCCACTTGGTAGGGACCTTCCTAATTTGGGGACAATTTTCCTTGCTCCAACGGCTTTGAGACAGACGCCTTTCGAAGCACCGGATCACCGGGGAGGAAAAATTTTCCTTGAACTCTTGTGAGTGATAGCGGGCTACTCTTTGCTGGTAGGCAGCCATTTGGATTCGGGCTTTTTTCCTGACTTCTTCTACTAAATCAAGATTGGTTTGGAACTTTCATCATTGGATTCCTCTGAATAACCTTCCACGCGAGGGGAGGGGAGTCCAACTTCCATAGGGATGACAGCCTCTGTGCCGAAAGCCATCTTAAATAGGGTTTGTCCCGTGGGTATCCTCTCAGTGGTTCGGTACACCCACAACACATGGTGGAGTTCCTCGGCCCATCTGCCCTGCGCTTGGTTGAGCTGAGCTTTAATTCCTTGCAGGAGAGTTCGGTTGGTTACCTCGGCCTCTTCATTAGCTTGAGGATGTCCGACCGATGTCAGGCAATGGAGAATGCTATGATCCTCGCAGAACTCTCAGAACTTAGGGTTGTCGAACTGCTTCCCATTGTCGATGATGATAGTGTGGGGAAGGCCGAAGCGGCAAATGATGGATCTACATATGAAGTCTTTAGCTCGAGCTTCGGTTATTTGGGCGACTGCTTCGGCTTCAACCCACTTAGTGAAATAATATATTGCAACAAATAAGAATTTTCTTTGCCCCGTTGCGAGGGGGAAAGGGCCAAGAATATCCATTTCCTATTTGGCGAAGGGCCAGGGGGATGATATGGAAGTCAGGTGTGCCGAGGGGAGCCTCTAGACATTTGAGTACCTCTGGCACGAATCACAAGCTCGAACGAGGTCATCGGCGTCTTTCTACATCGTCGGCCAATAATACCCTTGGCGCAACACTTTGTAGCACAGGGCCCGACCGCCAAGATGATTGCCACAGATGCCTTCATGGACCTCTCGAAGAGCATAACTGGTCTCTGTTGGTCGAAGGCATTTGAGCAGCGGCATTGAGAAGGACCGCTTGTATAGCCGGTCATTAATCAGGGCATAATGGGATGATTGCATTTTCAGCTTCCTCGCTTCTTTTCTATCAGTGGGTAGTAGCCGTTCTTTAAGGTATTTGTGCAGGGGGTCCATCCAGGATGGTTCGATGTCGATTTGCATCATCTGGTCAGCATCGGCGATGCTTGGCTTCTCTAGGACCTCCAAGTGGAATTTTCACTCGAGATCAATTGACTCCGTAGTCGCCAAGCGGGACAGAAGGTAGGCGCGCGCATTTTCAGCCCTTGGGATTTGGATAATTTTAAATTCATCGAAATAGGAGGATAAATCGTGCACCTTTTGGAGATACCGAATCATACTCGGATCTCGAGCCTTGAACTCTCCCTGCACCTGGCCAGCCACCAACTGAGAGTCGGTGTAGGCAATCAGTTTTTTAACTTTAAGCTCGTGAGCGATTCGAAGTCTGGAGAGCAGGGCTTCATACTCTGCTTCATTGTTCGAGGCTAGAAAGGAGAAGCGGATGCCATATTTGAAAGCTGCGCCCTCTAGACTGGTGAGGACCAGGCTGGCGACAGAACCACCCACGTTGGAGGATCCATTGGCGTGAAGCAACCATGAGGCGCTGGGCTTTGGTTGTCCAGGGGTATCCAAAGCAGAGCCATCTTTGGGTATGGTGCACTCGAGGAGGAAGTCTGCCAGAACCTGGGATTTAATGGGACGAGGTTGATACTGAATGTTATGCTCACTCAACTCGATAGCCCATTTGTTACTCTCCCCGATGCCTCCGGGCGATGAATAATCGCTTTGATGGGTTGGTCAGCCAGGACAGTGACAGTGTGCGCTTGAAAATATGGCCGCAACTTTCGGACCGATGTCACCAGGGCTAGGACCATCTTCTCGACTCGAGTATACCTTATTTTAGCATCCTTGAGTTGTTTGCTGAGATAATAAATAGGTCTTTGGACTTTGTTCTCCTCTCTAATTAGCACCGAGCCAACAACGTCTTCAAAGACTGCCAAGTATAGGTTCAGCACTTCCCCTGGCTTCGAGCTGCTGAGGAGAGGTGGTGAGCCGAGGTATTTCTTGAGGTCTTCAAAGGACTTCTGGCAATCAGGAGTCCATTGGAAGTTTTTGGCCGACCGAAGCACTTTGAAGAAGGGAAGGCATTTCTCGGCTGATCGAGCAATGAAGCGGCTGAGGGCTGCTACTCTCCAGTGAGGCATTGCACGTCCTTGACTGACCTAGGCGGGGCCATTTGTTGCAGGGCTTGGATCTTCAAAGGATTTGCCTCGATGCCTCGCTGAGAGACCATGAAGCCAAGGAATTTTCTGGAGTTAACCCCGAAAGCACATTTGGTGGGGTTGAGCCTCATTTGATACTTTCGAAGCGTGGTGAAGCTCTCGTGAGGTCCTCGATGTGCTGGGATGCCTCCTTACTTTTTACTAGTATATCATCAACATACACCTCCATGTTTCGATCGATTTGCTCCTTGAAGACTTTGTTAACTAGCCTTTGATAGGTGGCACCTGTATTTTTTAAACCAAAAGGCATAACTCGGTAGCAATAGTTACCTCGGTCGGTGATGAAGGCGATTTTCTCCTCATCTTCGGGCACCATTTGGATTTGGTTGTAGCTCAAATAGGCATCCATAAAAGTCAGCATTTGATGCCCGAAGTTGAATCCATGAGCTGGTCGATCCGCGGAAGAGGGAAGCTATCTTTTGGGCAGGCCTTGTTGAGGTCAGTGAAGTCAATGCAGATCCTCATTTGCCATTCAATTTTTTTACCATGACCACATTCGCCAGCCATCGGGGTAATTAACTTCCTGGATAAATTTGGCTTTGATGAGTTTATCCATTCTTCTTCGATGGCTTTTTGGCGCTCAGGAGCGAAGCTCCTTTTCTTCTGCTTAATTGGCCTAAATGTTTCATCCATGCTGAGGCGGTAGACCAGGACGTCTGAGCTGATTCCAGGCATATCTGATGCAGACCAGGCGAAGGCGTCGGCATTCCTCCAAAGGAATTCAATTAATTCTTGCCGAAGCTTTCCTTCTAGCTGCAACCCGATCTTTATGGTTCGGTCGGGTCGGGTTTCATCGAGTGGTACTTCCTCTAGTTCTTCGGTTGGCTCTCCTCGTTACGGCAAAATCTTCCCGAGCATCTAGCCCATCCACCTCGGGCTTTCTGGACTAAAGGTCGGCGATAAAGCAATGCCGAGCTATGATCTGACTTCCTCGAACAACCCCCACTCCCCATTCGGTAGGAAACTTCATGGCGAGATGGGGAATGAAAATGATGGCCTTGAGAGATATTTGCCCCAGTCTACCGAGGATGGCATTGTAAGGAGACCTGAGCTTGGTCACAAGGAAATTCATGAGCACGGTAGCCATACGGGCCAAGTGCCGGCTCGGACTGATAGAGTGATTACTCCTTCAGGGATTATGGAATCACCTATGAAGCCCACTAGGGTGGACTCCACGGGTCGGAGGCTTTCTATCCGAAATTTTAATCTCACAAAGGCATCAAAATACAGAACGTTAACAGAGCTTTCACTATCGATCAAGATACGGTGTACATCATAATTGTTCATGTTCAAAGATACAAGCAAGGCATCATCATGGGCGTACTATACCTCTTGAAGGTCTTCATCAGAGAAAGTGAGCTCATCAACTCGAGATTTCTTTGGCGAGTTTTCCTCCTCGCTTGGCCAAGAAGATGGGGAGCCGGCTGCCGCTATCACATTGACATTGCCAATGACCGGGGGATTTGGTGGAGGAAGCTGGTGAAGCTCGGGCTAGCGATTCTCCTCATTGTTCGGCTCAGGGGGCCCTCTGAATTGGTCTAGTTTGCCCTACCAGATCAATCGCTCAATCTCATTCTTGAGCTGCCAGCAGTCTTCGGTATCGTGCCCATAATCCCGATGGAAGCGGCAGTACTTGGTCGAATCCCTCTGAGTTGCATTGCCTCGGAGAGGAGGGGGTCGAGGAATTTGCCGCTCGATCTCCATCAGGATCTGCGCTCTTGGCGCTGTGAGGGGAGTGTAGCGGTCGAACCTTCAGGCCGAACTCCGAGTTCGGTCTCGAGGCGGCGGAAAAAGAGCTCAATGGTGGTGAAGCGGGCATGATGGTGGGCCCATTGCTTGTCCGAGCCCTTTGCCTCCTTCTTCTTTAGCTGCTTGGCCTGAGCTGATCTCCTCGATTCTTCAACCCTAGCATACTTGTATGCCAGGGACATCATGTCTGAAAGGCTCTTTGGGTAGTTAACCTCTAGAGCCAGATAAAAGTCTCCCTCCTTCGACACTCCCCCAGCCATGGCAAACATGGCTACCTCATGATTGAGATGGTCAACTTCTAAGAGAGCCGTGTTGAAGCGGTCGAGGTAATTCTTTAGCGATTCCCCCTCTCTATGCTTGACCTCGAAGAGGGAATCGGATCTCTATCGCTGGCGATGGCTGCTGACGAACTGGCTGATGAGCAAACAGCTTAGTTCATCAAAAGAATCAATGGAACATGGCTTCAAGCTGTTGAACCAGGTTCAGACAGATCCCCTTAGAGTGAAGGGGAAGGCTCGACACAGGATCGCATCTGACGCTCCGTCGAACATCATGATGGATCTTAAGTTGTTTAGGTAGTCGTTGGGATCGGTAGATCCATGGTACGGCTTGATGGTAGGGAGCTTGACATGAGGGGGAATCACTTACCTCATGATCCTCTCGGAGAAGGGGATGCCCTGCTTCACTTTCGGTTGGGACGGAGGGGCTTGTCTGATGGCGTCTAACTCCTGATGCTATTCCCGACACATCTCCTGTATCTGTTGCCTAATCCCTTCATCCAGAGTGGTAGGAGGGATCGAGCAATGGGAAGACGGTAGGGGTGTCGAGTTCTGGAAATACATCGAAGAGGGAGAATGAACCCGCCTAGATCTGAGTGGGCTCTTCCCTCCAGCTCGCTGCGGCGCTAGCTTCGCTTTTGTGGGCTGGTGATGATAATCCACTGCTTCCAGCAGATTAGAGGAAGAGATCACTGGTGGAGCAGGGGCAGCGGCCTCTTCATGAAGTTGAGGAGCAGGGATGGCGGGAACAGGGGTCGCTTGGAGTCCCTGGACTAGCTGGGTCAATGCCTGGACCTACTGAACCAGAGCGGCAAACTGGTCCAATGTTACCGTTGTCACTGGCGGCGAAGGAGTTTCAGTTGGCAGTGGCGGTGGAGGTACCGCACCGTAGATCGGATCAGGCCTTTGAGAGGTGGTCTGATTGTGAACCTCGGACGTGGCTCTTCTTCGATTGGCCATTAGAGGATGCTTCCTCTGGTTCTTTGAGTCTTGTCTCCTGGATCACAAGTTTATAGGACTTGAGGCCCTTCCTTTAGCGCCAATCTGTTGCCACAGAAATCCGTTCTCCGACTCGGGTGCGCTCTCGGCTCCTGATCTGAACGCCGATCTCATCGCCTCGGAGAGGAACCTGCAAGACAGTCCGTGCATAGAGAGTGCTGTGAGGGTTGCCCTCTGCGGAGGACCCTCCAATGCCCAAGTCAGTGGAGATTCACAGCAAGCAGATGTGAGGAGAAGACTCTCATAGGAAAGCTCCCCTAGATGGGTGTTCTCTCTCGAGAGCTCTGAGCTCAAATGGAGCTGTTCTCAGTGTGATGATGAGCAAAAGTGAGTGAGTATTCAAGTGTGCATACCTGAGAGGTTGGAGGGCTGTGGTATTTATAGGGGATCACCTGATTCTTTGGGAATGTCACGAGGGGAGGTCCGAAAGCTGTTAGGATTCAGAACTGACTCGAGTCAAGTTTGTTATGAGGTCAGTAAGATCCGTATCTTGTCAGTTAGAGGATCGACGGCTGGAAGAGCCGGTTGATCTAGTTGATGCCTTGATTCAACGATTACATAGGTTCTAGGCCACTCCTATGGGTCTTAGGCCATTTCTGGGTATGATTGACCGCTTTGAATCTCATTTAGTTGTAGTGGATTCACACTCTTACGCGCCGGACTCAGCAGAGGTATTCGAGCGCCTCGGCCCGACCAAGGCAAAAGGGGCAATTCAATTTTCTAAGGTATAAAATAGCTTGGTCTATAAAGGTGTGTGGACGGCATGGGCTGCCGAGGTATAAGGATGGCTTGGGTAACCGAGGTATGAGAATGGCTCGGGCTACCAAGGTATGGATGGTTCGAGTTGTCAAGGTATGAGAATGGCTCGGGCTACCGAGGTACGGATGGCTCAGATCGCCGAGGTATGGATGGCTCGGGTTGCCGAGGTATGAGAATTATTGGGGTTGTCGAGATGACCTGACCGCTGAGGTCGATTGGGCTTCACTGTTTAGTGGGTTTGACAGCTGACTGACAGGACGTTGGAATTGGACTAGACCTATTTGTCGATGCGTGCGGTCATTAATGCAATGACAATTTTACTCCTCATCAATTTGCTAGATAAATTGAAGATAAAAAATTGTTTACCAAATTTTTTTTTTTAAAGAAAAGATCATAACTTGTATGTTTACTGAAGTGTCTACTAGTATTACTACTCAATCTAACTTGCCTACTAAATTAGATAAATTGATGAAATTATAATTTATGTTGCCCCATCAAAAATCAAAACCAAATATTTTAATTTTTTTTTAAATTAGGTTCGATTACTTCATCTAAACTCAAATCTAAACATCCAAGTCTTCTTAAAGATAACTCGCATATTAAACTTTCGAGAAAAGCATGCCTTTATATCACGTGTTTTATTTTGATTTTTGTCTTGGTGGTGATCATCATAAGAAAAGGCATAAGTGATGCCAGAGCCAGCAAACAAACTCTAAGCAAGCAAGGCTGCTCTAGATTCCCCAGATCGAGTTCCACTCTCTCATGGCAGACGTAATGCGCCGGTGACTCGAAAAAGTCACCCAGGTGCGTTTCAACACTCACATCACTTGGTAGACATTAATCTTGGACAGACTAAGAAGCCCTTGCGACCCTCATCTATGGAAAGAGAGTGGCCATCTGTAATACCCAGTTCAAACGAACCAGATTTGGTTCAGATGAACCAGGTTTGGTTCAGTTGAACCAAGCTCTTGACTTTTGGGTTCCCCGGACTAACGCTTCGCTCCAGGCGAAGCGTTTAGCCTTTCGGGAAACCCCCAATCCGAGGCACTGCTCAGGTGAATAAATAGGGAGGAGAAGGACTTCTTCCTTCACACTGGTGCATCAGTCTCCATCAGGTAATCCCGGATCTAGAGAGTGAGAGCCCGAGAGAGAGGGAGAGAGACAGCCGGGAAGAGAGAGAGAGAGCGTGAGAAAGAGAGACACAGAGGGAGACAGAGAACGCGAGAGGCGGAAAGAAGGTGCTTCCGGACGAACCTTGGTTCAGGCCCGACGGCGTGCTCGCCACCGCGCCGGGCCTGAGCCTTGGCCGGTGACCCCGTCGGCGCCAGGGGAGGCGTCCGGCGGGGTGGTGGTGGAGGAGAGAGAGAAGAGAGAGAGGGCCAATTGGCCCTCCTCTCGCGCGGTGGCGGAAGCCGGGTTGGTTCGGCTTCCGCCGGTTGGTTCGGGCCCGGTGGCGTGCTCGCCGCCTCGCCGGGCCCGAGCGTTGGCCTGTCGCCTCCACCGGCGCCGGGCGTGCGTCCGGTGGAGGTCCGGCCGGCCAAGGTGGCCGGCCGTGCCACCGACACAGTGCTGTGCCGCGCGGATGTTAGAGAGAATGAGAGAAATTGAGGGAGAGAGAGGAATTTTGGTGGCCGACCGCGGCGGTGGCCGGCTCTGGCCGGCCACCGGCGGTCGGGCCGCCCTCAATTTGGTCGGCGGTGGCCCCGGCTGCCGGCTAGATTTCCGTCCCCTGTTCGGTGAAACAGGGGATCGGGAGGGAGATGGTTTGAACCGGACCGGCTGGGCCGGCCGATTCAGGCCTTTTGGGCCGTGCAGTGAGCTAATTTTGGGCCCCGTAACGGGCCGGGTTTAGTAAAATATTTATATGGCTATAATCATGGTGAATTCTAGTTTCTTGGGGTATTTTACTTCCCTAATCGGGTGTGTATAGTGGAAGATATTCGAGCCCAAAGTAGGGCCCGTGAAATAGTCTGGGTAGAAATTCTAAGGGTCATTTTAATATTCCTTGCTAATCAATTAATTGTGTAAATGATCCTGTAGGTGCTCAAATATCTGACTAGCTTATTTATACCTGTTGGATTGCGTACTGAGGTAAGTAAGCCAGTTATCAGTATTTAATAAATTATTCATTATATGAATGTTTAAATTTGAATTGTGACATGAAAAATTGTTATTGGCTAAATTGTAAGTATTATGAATACATGGCTGTTTATGTGCTATGATTTCATGTGTGGATGCTAAGCATGAGAGATGCAGTTATTATGACATTGATGTGATATATTACATGCAATTGTTCAGTAAGTATAATCCACTGTTTATGCAATATATAGTTGTTATTGATATGATGAGTGTATGTGATGTGAGGTACTGTTATGTGTCGCCGCGGTTCTCCTTTATCATGTCATACCACACACACGTCTAGAGGACGTGTTCTGCTTGTTTATGCCACCTACACATCTAGAGGATGTGTTCTGCTTGTTTATGCCACCTACACGTCTAGAGGACGTGTTCTGCTTGTTTATGCCATCACACATCTAGAGGATGTATTCTGCTTGGGTTCGAGATGGCATCACGCATCTAAAGGATGTGTTCTGAGTTCTATGAGGTGGCATCACACATCTAGAGGATGTGTTCTGCTTGGTTCTATGAGGTGGCATCACACATATAGAGTATGTGTTCTGGTAGATTATGACATGGCGTGACCCTGGTATCTGGACCCTTTCAGTAGGGGATGCTTGTTGGTACACTATTGAGATATTGCAGGGTCGTGGGTCACATTTACAGTTACCATTGAGAGTATAAACAGTGGGTTTACTTACATTGCATGTTTGAGTACTTGTGAAATGTTTAAGCATGCAGATCATTATATGCTTATTGATTGCTATGCTATGATTTGACTGTATAACGTGGCTTACTTTTTGAGTGTAAGCTCATAAAAATCTTACAATGTTTTTGTCAGAGCCACGAGGTTGAAGACGGATTGGTGGGGTGATGGATCTTCTATTAAATAAAACAAGACCATTATTTTGTTGTAACCTTAGTATTGCTTATGTGT
Organism: Calamus simplicifolius; assembly: GCA_900491605.1. Lineage (NCBI taxonomy): Eukaryota > Viridiplantae > Streptophyta > Magnoliopsida > Arecales > Arecaceae > Calamus > Calamus simplicifolius. Next base: position 157,770 of record UESW01005109.1, read on the forward strand.
AGGGCTTGATGCCCAAACTTTATTATTGTGGTGTGTAAGGGTTTGTAACCCAAAACTTTTAATATTCAGTGATGAATTTGGCTTGATTATATATAATGGTGTTATATGTTAAAAATTTTGTGACGCCTTGCATGCCCGGCACGCGGCGGGTTGTCACCCTAGCCCGATATTTGGGCCTGGGGCATGACAGCTTTAGTGGTATCAGAGCTCAGGTTATAACCCTAGGGACACGGACATATTGACATGATAACAGGTAGAGAACTTATGACCCTAGGGACATGGACATATTGACTTGGTAACACGGAGAGAGCATATTTTGATGACATTATATTTAGGGACACCTGACACATTAGTTTATGATGATATTAACCGCATCCAATTTACCAGGAATTAGTTATGGCTCGCCATACTAGGAGCCAACTGTATGAGGAGGACTCTCTGGCCGGTAATGCTGATCAGCCGGTGGGTCAAGGAACTACTGAAGGTATGGCCCCTACCAACCCAGTAGGAACTGAGCACCAGCGATTCCAGTCCGAGATGCTTCAAGCTCTCTCGGGTATGGCGCAGTCTATGCAGGACATGCAGCATCAGAGTACACAGCGGAAGCGTGGTGGGCCCATAACCCACAGGACCCAGGTTATGATCTTAGGGACATATGCATAATGACACTCTAGGCAAAATACTAGGATGATATTGAGACAATTATGACTTTAAAGGAATTTCAGGAATTATGCTTTGGAAGCTTGAAATTTAAAGTTTATCAAGAATTACAAGTTTGATAGAAATTGAGAATGAACCATCGCAAGCCAATGATATTATGTGGGCTCCCTGGCTGGTAGCCTTGATCAGTGGGGAGGTCAAGGGGCTTCTAGAGGTTTTAGCTTCATTAAACTTGTTGGAAATGATTCGTAGCAGTTTCAGACCTTTAAATAATATGAGAGATGGAATTTGAGTTGGATATGCAATAAAATATGATATATGGAATAAACATAGTAGTTGAAAATTTCAATTGATGATTAATATGACTAAGATAACATCATTATGTCATATTGCAATTGTGTTGATATGTGGATTTGGAGTTAGTAAATCTAAATTTGAATGTGGATGTATATAATAAATTTTTAATAGTGGAACTTACATTGTTGATATTGTAAGTTTAAGATTATGAGCTAATCTGCTGGTTATAGGATGATTAATATTGATGATATTTTGGGAATGAAATAGTTAACTACATATTTTTGATCAATTCAATTGAGTACTTTCTGAATTTGAGTCTGGATGGATAAGTATATATAGTAAATTTTACTAAGAGAACTTTTATTATGGATATTACATGTTCAAAACTGATTGTTATTTGCTAGATATGGAGATGGTTGATGCTGATGTTAATGAAGTGGTTGACTGCATATTATATCATGATGGATCATTTAGAAGATTATAAAATTTTAAATTCTGAGACAATTACTGTTTAAGTATTGAGAGCAGTAGACTCTATTAATCTTTAGAACTGATTTTGGCTATAAATGATCAAATATTTTGATGGTAGAAAGTGAAAGATTTTAGCAGTAATAAGAATAAGATAAATTCACTGATAAAGAATTTCATGGGAATTTTCATCTGTTAATAGATTTCTAAATCAAGATATCTATTCATTAAATTATCGTGCATATTTATTGTGCCTTTCTTTATAGTTCCTAAGGAGATATCTTTCTCTAGGATGGATAAATTATCAATCAGCCGTAAGTGACATGAATCTTTTCTAGAAAAAAGGGGGAGATGATTTTATTTTGACTATTGCTAATTATGGATTATGGTTAAGGATACATCTACTATCACTTTCAAGTCATAGAGAGATTACTATAATTTAAATTATATCATTCGGATGGTAAGTGCATTATCAATCTTGATTGACCTTATAAGTCTTGTATCCATCTGAGCTAGATTAGTGAAGTCACTTTGAGATATTTGAAGGGTTTAAATTAGTTGGTCATGTTATGGCATGAGACATTGCATAATCTATAGATGATTTTGATAATCATTGGTAACGAAATAATCAATTCAAGAATTTGAATCATTTAAATTGCATTATTTATTGAGGATATACTGACCTATTCAAGAGAAATTGATTGGTTATGGTGGTATTGTTGATAAATTAATTATACCAGTGATTAATGATGGCAATATTACTCAAGGAAATTAAATTAGTTGATTATGATAATTATGAAAGATATCCTAAATGATTGGCTTAATGTTCATTGATGTTATCTTGAAGTATTCAAGAGTGAAACCGAGTATGTATGATAAGTGTCGTAATGATTAGTGGCATATTCAACTATTTATGAGTTGAGAGAGCATTGGAAGAAAACTATCTTATATCTAATTTACAAGAATTTAGAATTGTCTTATCGAGGAATTAAGAATACCTGATGTGTTACTAACCTTAAGAATGTATGACATAATAATATGATGGACCCTATGATAATTATGATGATTGTGTTGTGAGAAGTTAAGGTATTAAAAAAAAAAAAAAAAAGGGGGCAGGAAAGAAATACTTCTTAAGGAATTCAATTTTATTTGGTAGAAAGATCAAATTAATTTTGAATGTTGGACATGTCATTTGGGTACTTGGGAATGAAATAAAAGTTTGCTAGTGAGTATCTTTAATGGTACAAAATTTGTGAACATTTAATTTCGAGGATGAAATTTTAGTGAGATAAAGATGTTAATATTTTTTTTAGTTTAATGGTAAACTGCATAAATTGAGTCTGAACCCATTTGTCTCACTCTTCTAATTTGATGATGTTTCATAAGGCTTAGTGAATTAAGCTGAATTTCTATCCAGCTTCCACCCTCAAATAGATGGACAATCTACATGAACCAATTAGCTTTTGATGATATACTATGAGCCTGTGTGATGGATGTAGAAAGTGCTTGGTATAGCTTCTTACCCTTAGTGAAATTGCTTATTTATTGATTACCAAGCCAACATTCAAATGGATTCATTTTGTTGTCTATGATAAAAGGTGTAATTTTATTGAGATGAAGTGTGAGAGAGAAAATTTTGATTACTGAGCTGGTTTAACAAATATGAGAAAGTATCAAAGCAGCTTCATGTAGCTCCGAGTAAATAGAAAAGTTATGTTGATGTCAAAAAGAAAGATTTGAAATTTCAGGTTGAAGATTATTTGGAAATTTTACTAACTAATGACGTGATGAGATTTGTGTTTAGAGGTGAATTGAGTCCTCAATATATTGGGTCATTTGAGATCTTGATCAAAATAAAGGAGGCGGCTTATAGCTTAGCACTGGCTTCATTACTCTTTGGGGTATTCAATGAGTTTCGTATCTTTATGACTGAGAAGGTATATTTCAAACCCCGTTATGTGTTAGAACTTGAACCAATTTAGCTTAAGAAAGAATTGACTTATGAAGATCATCTTGTATGCATCATGGACCGCAGGATTAAGTCCTGAGATGGTGTAGTATTCCTTAGGATATGGAGTTGGGGAGGTTGCATACAGCTTACCACTGCCCCCGATCTTATTTGGTGTTCACAATGTATTCCATGTATCTATGCTGAGGAAATATTTCAGACCCCAGTCATGTTATAGCTTATGAGCCTATTCAATTGAGGAAGGATTTATCATATGAGGAACACCCTGTGCGTATCGTGGACCGCAAGGATCAGATTCTAAGGCGGCATACCATCACGTATGTCAAAGTTTAGTGGAATAATCACTCTGAGAGGGAGGCTTCTTGGGAGTTGGAGGATGAAATTAAATCGAAGTATCCACAATTAATTATCTATTTAAGATTGTTGACTTTTGAGATTTATAGTATACCTTTATAGTATATCAATTTCGAGGCTAAAATTTTTATAAGGAGGGGAGGATGTAATACCCGGTTCAAACGAATCAGATTTGGTTCAGATGAACCAGGCTTGGTTCAGATGAACTAAGCTCCTGACTTTTGGGTTCCCCAGACTAACGCTTCGCTCCAGGCGAAGCGTTTAGCCTTTCGGGAAACCCCCGATCCGAGGCACTGCTCAGGTGAATAAATAGGGAGGAGAAGGACTTCTTCCTTCACGCTGGCGCATCAGTCTCCATCAGGTAATCCCGGATCTAGAGAGTGAGAGCCCGAGAGAGAGAGAGACAGCCGGGAAGAGAGAGAGAGAGCGTGAGAAAGAGACACAGAGGGAGACAGAGAACGCGAGAGGCGGAAAGAAGGTGCTGCCGGACGAACCTTGGCTCAAGCCCGGCGGCATGCTCGCCGCCGCGCGGGCCTATGCCTTGGTCGGCGACCCCGCCGGCGCCGGGGGAGGCGTCCGGCGGGGTGGTGGTGGAGGAGAGAGAGAAGAGAGAGAGGGCCAATTGGCCCTCCTCTCGCACGGGCTTCCGCCGGTTGGTTCGGGCTCGGCGGCGTGCTCGCCGCCTCGCTGGGCCCGAGCGTTGGCCTGTCGCCTCCACCGGCGCTGGGCGTGCGTCCGGTGGAGGTCCGGCCGGCCAAGGTGGCCGGCCGTGCCACCGACACAGTGCTGTGGCGCGCGGATGCGTTAGAGAGAATGAGAGAAATTGAGGGAGAGAGAGGAATTTTGGCGGCCGACCGCGGCGGTGGCCGGCTCTGGCCCGACCACCGGCGGTCGGGCCGCCCTCAATTTGGTCGGCGGTGGCCCCGGCTGCCGGCTAGATTTCCGTCCCCTGTTCGGTGAAACAGGGGATCGGGAGGGAGATGGTTTGAACCGGACCGGCTGGGCCGGCCGATTCAGGCCTTTTGGGCCGTGCAGTGAGCTGATTTTGGGCCCTGTAACGGGCCGGGTTTAGTAAAATATTTATATGGCTATAATCATGATGAATTCTAGTTTCTTGGGGTATTTTTACTTCCCCAATCGGGTGTGTATAGTGGGAGATATTCGAGCCCAAAGTAGGGCCCATGAAATAGTCTGGGTAGAAATTCTAAGGGTCATTTTAATATTCCTTGCTAATCAATTAATTGTGTAAATGATCCTGTAGGTGCTCAAACATCTGACTAGCTTATTTATACCTGTTGGATTGCGTACTGAGGTAAGTAAGCTAGTTATCAGTATTTAATAAATTATTCATTATATGAATGTTTAAATTGTGAATTGTGACATGAAAAATTGTTATTGGCTAAATTGTAAGTATTATGAATACATGACTATTTATGTGCTATGATTTCATGTGTGGATGCTATGCATGAGAGATGCAGTTATTATGACATTGATGTGATATATTACATGCAATTGTTCAGTAAGTATAATCCACTGTTTATGCAATATATAGTTGTTATTGATATGATGAGTGTATGTGATGTGAGGTACTGTTATGTATCGCCGCGGTTCTTCTTTATCATGTCATACCACACACACGTCTAGAGGACGTGTTCTGCTTGTTTATGCCACCTACACGTCTAGAGGATGTGTTCTGCTTGTTTTTGCCACCTACACATCTAGAGGACGTGTTCTGCTTGTTTATGCCATCACACATCTAGAGGATGTGTTCTGCTTGGGTTCGAGATGGCATCACGCATCTAGAGGATGTGTTCTGAGTTCTTTGAGGTGGCATCACACATCTAGAGGATGTGTTCTGCTTGGTTCTATGAGGTGGCATCACACATATAGAGTATGTGTTCTGGTGGATTATGACATGGCGTGACCCTGGTATCTGGACCCTTTCAGTAGGGGGATGCTTGTTGGTACACTATTGAGATATTGCAGGGCCGTGGGTCACATTTACAGTTACCATTGAGAGTATAAACAGTGGGTTTACTTACATTGCATGTTTGAGTACTTGTGCAATGTTTAAGCATGCAGATCATTTATATGCTTATTGATTGCTATGCTATGATTTGACTGTCTAACGTGGCTTACTTATTGAGTGTAAGCTCATAAAAATCTTACAATGTTTTTGTCAGAGCCACGAGGTTGAAGATGGATTGGTGGGGTGATGGATCTTCTATTAAATAAAACAAGACCATTATTTTGTTGTAACCCCAGTATTGCTTATGTGTAGGGCTTGATGCCCAAACTTTATTATTGTGGTGTGTAAGGGTTTGTAACCCAAAACTTTTAATATTCAGTGATGAATTTGGCTTGATTATATATAATGGTGTTATATGTTAAAAATTTTGTGACGCCTTGCGTGCCCGGCACGCGACGGGTTGTCACCCTAGCCCGATATTTGGGCCTGGGGCATGACACCATCCAAGGCCATCAGCATCCTGAGGGTAAGAATTAATCTACTAGATGACTTTCATATCCTTGATGGTAGAAGGTAAAGGGCAAGAAGAGCTTATTAGCTTCTTTAGTTCTTGCTATGCTTGAATTGTAGGATTCAGAAGGTTAGCAACCCATGAAGACTTGGAATTTGATGTGAGGACATTATAAAGCTTCCGATTAATATAATATATGGATCAGGAGTTTTACATTAGAATGACAAATTAAAAAGAGCGAAGAGCTAAAAGATGGCGTGGATCATGTAGGAGGCATTGGGGTAGCTATTTACCATTTTTGAATACGAGATCGCGGCACACGATGAGCTTTAAAAAATAGAAAATAGTTCAAATTATTTATATGATGGTAGAAAGAACATGGGCTAATATTGCAAACAAACTGATAAGCGGCCACAAAGATCTATTCTTGTATTCTTTATTATTTTCGGCCCGTATCAAAGCCCAGCCCATCATAACAGATATTGTCATTACTTTGACTACATCTATTAAAGATTATATAAAGCCGAATCCTTTTCGTAAGCTTCTTCTACAACTTTCTTAATATTATTATTTATAAATATAATTTTTTTAAAATCAAATATATAATAATATATAATTTTTAATAAATATAATTTAGAAGATTTTAAAAATTTGATGTTATATGACTGATAATCTATTTGTCATACCAAATATCGTAATCAATATTATTGTAGCATTAGCTGTGTATATCAAACACAATAATCAACATTACTGATAATTTATCAAGTGGTGATTTATCTTGTAGGTAATTTACAACACCATTTAGGATTATCTGGCCATGCACCAAACATAGTGCTGTAATCGAGTCAGGTCAAGCCAAGCTTTTCAGTGCTTAAGCTCAGCTTGTTAACAAATACTCGAGCACGAGCTCGTTTAAATTTAAAAAACCCTATTCAAGCTTGGCTCGAGCTCGATTACAAAAAGTTCGGGCTTGACTCGAGCTTAGCTCGAGCTCGCTCATTTGGTATGATTAGAAAGCTCGATAAGCTTGACTTAGAAAATGCTGGTTTCAAGCTCGACTCAAATTAAGCTTATTTAAAGCTCGGCTCGAGAATAAAAAAAAATAGCTCGAATCTTAAACCCAAAAAGTAGCGAGAGAAAATAAAAAGACAGAAAAGATGAAAGGATATCTTGTTCATGAGCTCCTAATCGAACTAGCTCGTGAGCTCCTAATCGAGCTGTCTTGCGAACTCCTAATCGAATCTGCTTCCTTGCTCAAGCTCGATTTGTTTATTAAATAAGCTTTAAAATGAAGCTCAAACTCAGTTCATTTTATGACGAGCTAAACACGAACAAACTTTTATCGAGCCGAGCCTCGAGTAGCTCGTGAGCGGCTGGATTCAATTATAGCGTTAACCAAACCCAACCATAAGGTTATTTCTTCGTTACAAAGTATCCGGAGCTGAGGTTTGTCACGTGACTACTCCAGCCACAATCATCCAATCCCTTAGCCATGGCATAAGGAAAAGAAAAAGCTCTTAACCTTCTCCGGATCTTGGAAAGAATCCAAAGAGGCTGACGAAAGCGAATGCTCTCTAATTAATTTTAAGGTTGTCTGACTAAAACATTGAGGCGCCAGATGAAAGCAAGAAAAAACTTTCTTTTTGCTTCCATTTTATATATTGTAGAGATGATAAATATTGGGTCAGATGGTCCATGGTACTATTGAAATGTTGCGGATTATACAGTTACTACAATAGCCGTGCCGGTCGATCGAGACCTGTCGACGAGACCTATCGTGAGATCGAAACACCAAATGGTGGAGTTCTTCGACTGGTTGCTTCTTCTTCAATAGCTTCAGCTCGCTGCTGGTGACCGTGCTGGTGTACATTCAGGACAACCTCGGCCGGCAGTGGGGGTACGGGCTGTTTGCGGCGGCCATCAGGGTGGGGCTGGTGGTGTCCCTCTCGGGGACGGGGCAGTATCGGTTCAAGAAGCAGGTGGGGAGTCCCCTGATGCAGATTGCAGCGGTGGTGGTGGCGGCGGCTTGGAGGAAGAGGGGGCTCGAATTGCCGTCGGATCTTCCGATGCCAAATGATATCGATGGTAGCTCCGAACAAGGGGAGGAGAAGGTGTCGAAGAAAAGCAAGGGGAAAAAAAAGGAATTAATTTGCATGAAAATGGTCGCTCGGAACACTTGGAACCCCGCTAATTGAAATATGAACAGAAGCACCACATAAAACTTTAAGCTGTCCAAGGAAAAGAGCAGTAAAAATATTATATCTGGACTAAAGCTGGGTGCCCTCGATCGGTAACTGAACATTGAAAAAATTATTGTCATGCCTCAGACCCAAATATTAGGCTAGAGTGACAACCCGCCGCGTGCCGGGCACGCAAGGCATCACAAAATTTTTCACACATAACACTATGAGGTATATAATCAAGCCAAATCCATCACTGAATACTAAAAGTTTTGGGTTACAACCCTTACACACCATAATAATAAAGTTTGGGCATCAAGCCCTACACATAAGCAATACTGGGTTACAACAAAATAATGGGTCTTGATTTATTTAATAGAAGATCCATCACCCCAACCATCCATCTTCAATCTCGTGGCTCTGACAAAAACATTGTAAGATTTTTATGAGCTTACACTCAATAAGTAAGCCACGTTATACAGTCAAATCATAGCATAACAATCAATAAGCACATAAATGATTTGCATGCTTAAACATTCCACAAATACTCAAACATGCAATGTAAGTAAACCCACTGTTTATACTCTCAATGGTAACTGTAAATGTGACCCACGGCCCTGCAATATCTCAATAGTGTACCAACAAGCATCCCCCTACTGAAAGGGTCCAGATACCAGGGTCACGCCATATCATAATCCACCAGAACACATACTCTATATGTGTGATGCCACCTCGAACCAAGCAGAACACATCCTCTAGATGTGTGATGCCACCTCATAGAAACTCAGAACACATCCTCTAGATGCGTGATGCCATCTCGAACCCAAGCAGAACACATCCTCTAGACGTGTGAATGGCATAAACAAGCAAACACATCCTCTAGACGTGTAGGTGGCATAAACAAACAGAACACATCCTCTAGACGTGTAGGTGGCATAAACAAGCAGAACACATCCTCTAGATGTGTGTGTGGTATGACATGATAAAGGAGAACCGCGGCGACACATAACAGTACCTCACATCATGCACAAACATATCAATAACATCTCTATATTGCATAAACAGTGGATTATACTTACTTAACAATTGCATGTAATATATCACATCAATGTCATAATAACTGCATCTCTCATGCATAGCATCCACATATGAAATCATAGCACATAAACAACCATGTGTTCATAATATTCATCTACTTACAATTTAGCCAATACAATTCTTCATGTCACAATATAATTCACAATTTAAACATTCATATAATGAATAATTTATTAAATACTGATAACTGGCTTACTTACCTCAGTACGCAATCCAACAGGTATATATCAGCTAGTCAGATGTCTGAGCACCTACAGGATCATTTACACAATTAATTTATTAGAATACGAATATTAAAATGACCCTTAGAATTTCTACCCAGACTAGTTCACGGGCCCACTTTGGGCTCGAATATCTCCCACTATACACACCCAATTGGGGAAGTAAAAATACCCCAAGAAACTAGAATTCACCCAGATTCTAGCCATATAATTATTTTGCTAATCCCGGCCCGTTACGGGCCCAAAAACTAGCCCAAAAATGCTGCACGGCCCAAAAGGCCCTGAACCGGCCGGCCCAGCCGGCCCGGTTCAACAAAGCCACCCGATCCCCTGTTTCACCGAACAGGGGACGGGACCTAGCCGGCGGCCAGGGCCGCCGCCGGCCAAATTGAGGGTGGCCCGGCCGCCGGTGGCCGGGCCAGAGCCGGCCGCCGCGGCCGGCCACCAATCTCTCTTTCTCTCTCAATTTCTCTCTCTCTCACATCCGCGCGGCACGTCCTGTGCCGGCGGCACGGCCGGCCACCTTGGCCGGCCGGACCTCCACCGGACGCACGCCCGGCGCCGGTGGAGGCGACAGGCCGAAGCTCAGGCCCGGCGAGGCGGCGAGCACGCCGCCGGAACCGGCTTCCGCCACCGCGAGAGAAGGGCCGATTGGCCCTCTCTCTCTTCTCTCTCTCCACCACCACCCCGCCGGACACCTCCCCGGTGCCGGCGGGGTCGCCGGCCAAAGCTCAGGCCCGGCGAGGCGGCGAGCACGCCGCCGGGCCTGAACCAAGGGATCGACCGGCAACTCCTCTCTCTGTCTCTCTTCTCTCTGTCTCCCTCTCTCTCTCTCTCTCACGCTCTCTCTCTCTCTCTCTCTGGACCAGGGGATTACCTGATGGATGAAGTGCGCCAGCGTGAAGGAAGGAGTCCTCCCCTTCCTATTTAATCACCTGTGCAGTGCTCGGATCGGGGGTTTCCCGGAAGACTAAACGCTTCACCTGGAGCGAAGCGTCAGGGGGAACCCAACAGACTGGAGCTTGGTTCAGAACCAAGCCTGGTTCATCTGAACCTGGTTCGGAACCGGGTACTACATCCTCCCCTCCTTATAAAAATTTTGGCCTCGAAATTGGTATACTATAAATCTCAAAAGTCAACAATCTAAGATAGATAAATTACCTTCAAATAATTGTGGATACTTCGATTTCATTTCTTCCTCCAGCTCCCAAGTAGCCTCCCTCTCAGAGTGATTATTCCACTGAACTTTGACATAAGGGATGGTACGCCGCCTCAGAATCTGATCCTTGCGGTCCACGATACGCACAGGATGTTCCTCATATGATAAATCCTTCCTCAACTGAATAGGCTCATAAGCTATAACATGACTGGGGTCTGAAACATATTTCCTCAGCATAGATACATGGAATACATTGTGAACACCAGATAAGATCGGAGGCAGTGCTAAGCTGTATGCAACCTCCCCAACTCTGCTCAAGATCTCAAAAGGTCCAATATAGCGTGGACTAAGCTTTCCTCTAACCCCGAATCTCATCACATCCTTGGTTGGTGATACCCTTAAGAAAACATGATCCCCAACCTGAATTCTAACTCTCTCCTTCTGACGTCAGCATAACTCTTCTGCCTGCTCTGAGCTGTACGAAGACGCTCCCTGATCAAATGCACCTTGTCAACTGTCTGCTGGATCAGCTCAGGGCCTAGCAATTTCCTTTCCCCTACGTCATCCCAACATAAAGGAGATCTGCACCTCCTACCGTACAAAGCCTCAAATGGGGCCATCTGGATACTGGCTTGATAACTATTGTTATAAGCAAACTCCACCAAAGATAAGTGGTTATCCCAAGCCCCACCCAAGTCCATTACACAGGCGCGCAACATATCTTCTAGAATCTGTATGGTCCTCTCTGACTGCCCGTCAGACTGGGGATGATAAGCCGTACTGAAGTTCAATTTGGTCCCCAAGGCTTTATGAAGACTCTTCCAAAACTGTGATACAAATCTGGTATCCCGGTCAGATACAATAGAGACAGGAACACCATGGAGTCTCACAATCTGCTCAAATACAAGCTAGCCAATCTGTCACTCGAGACTCCAACTCTGAAAGGTAGGAAATGAGCTGACTTTGTCAGTCTGTCCACAATAACCCAAACTGCATCATTACTCCTGGGAGTTTTGGGCAGACCAGTCACAAAATCCATAGTAATCTTTTCCCATTTCCACTGAGGAATCATCAAAGATTGAAGAGGTCCCGCAGGTTTTTGATGCTCGGCCTTCACCCGCTGACATACTAAGCACTTGGCCACAAACTGAGCAATATCCCTCTTCATCCCTTTCCACCAAAAATTCTCCTTTAAGTCTCTATACATTTTAGTACCACCAGGATGCACAGTATAGGGAGAGTAGTGAGCCTCCCTCAAAATCTCGGCTTTCAACTCCTCATTGCTAGGTACACAAAGTCTGCCTTCAAATCTCAGGGATCCATCATCCATTACATAAAATCCACTCTGATCTCCTGACTGAACAGCAACTTTAATTCTTTGAAGATCTGGATCTTCCATCTGGGAGGACTTAATTCTGTCAACAAGAGTCGGCTGAAGAATAAGTGCAGCAACAAGTCCATCAGACTGCTGTACTCTCAGTCCAATCTCCCACCTCTCGAGGTCCTTCAGAATGTGAGGCTGGGAGGTAAGCATAGCAGCTAACTCAGAAGAGGTCTTCCTACTCAAAGCATCAGCCACAACATTAGCCTTCCCTGGATGATAATGTAGATTCAGATCATAGTCCTTCAGAAGTTCCAACCACCTCCTCTGCCTCAAATTGAGCTCCTTCTGTGTGAAGATATATTTTAGACTCTTATGGTCTGTATACACATCACACGACACCCCATAGAGATAATGCCGCCAAATCTTCAAAGCAAAAACCACCGCAGCTAATTCCAGATCATGAGTAGGATAGTTCTGCTCATAAGGCTTCAGCTGTCTGGAAGCATAGGCTATCACCTTTCCATTCTGCATTAGGACACATCCCAATCCTTTCCGAGAGGCATCAGTATAAAGTGTAAAACCCTCAGATCCTGTCGGAAGAACAAGGATGGGAGCTGACACCAAACGCTGCTTTAACTCCTGAAAACTTTCCTCACACTCCTCTGACCAGTCAAACTTCACTCGTTTCTGGGTTAAACGAGTTAGGGGTAGAGCGATGCGAGAGAAGTCTTCCACAAATTTTCGATAATACCCGGCTAGCCCCAAGAAGCTTCTGACTTCAGCCACATTGGAAGGTCGGCTCCAGCTAATAATAGCTTCAATCTTCTTCGGGTCCACAGAAATGCCATCCACAGAAATTACGTGACCCAAGAAAGCTACTTGGTCCAACCAAAACTCACACTTCTGCAGCTTGGCATAAAGCTTCTTCTCCCGAAGAGTCTGAAGCACAATCCTCAAGTGATCCTCATGCTCCCTGAGACTCTTAGAATAGATCAAAATATCATCAATAAATACAACCACAAACTGATCCAAGTATGGCCTAAATATTCTGTTCATCAAATCCATGAACGCTGCCGGGGCATTGGTCAAACCAAACGGCATCACCAAAAACTCATAATGGCCATATCTAGTTCTGAAAGCTGTCTTAGGCACATCCCCATCCTTGACTTTAAGCTGATGATAACCTGACCTGAGATCAATCTTAGAGAATACCCGGGCTCCTTGAAGTTGGTCAAACAAGTCATCAATCCTCGGCAAAGGGTACTTATTTCGCACTGTCACCTTGTTGATTTCCCGGTAATCAATGCATAGCCGAAGACTGCCATCCTTCTTCTTAACAAATAGAACTGGAGCACCCCAAGGAGAAGCACTAGGCCTGATAAATCCCCGATCTAGGAGTTCCTGCAATTGGTCCTTCAACTCTTTTAGCTCAGCCGGGGCCATACGATAAGGGGCCTTGGATATAGGTCCAGTTCCAGGAATCAAATCAATGGAGAACTCAACCTCCCGGTCAGGGGGCAACTCCGATAATTCATCCGGAAAGACATCAGGGAATTCTCTAGCTATAGGAATATCCTCCAACTTGGCCTCTTTCTTTTGAAGATCATTAATAACAGCAAGAAATCCTTGGCCACCACTCCTCAGATACTTTTCAGCCTGTAGTGCCGAAATAAACACTGAGGCTAGAAGTTTCTGGCCACCAGTAAAACTAAATTCGGGCTGACAAGGAATTTTGAAGTTGACGATCTTCCTGAAACAGTCTACAGAAGCATGATAGGAAGCTAACCAATCCATGCCAAGGATAACATCAAAGAATTTCAGTGGAAGGACAATAAGATTGGCATTCAGCTTCCTATCCTCAATGATAATCAAGCAGGATTTGCATACAGTATCAACTTTCATAGTATCACCATTTGGAAAGGCAATGTGTAATTCATGGTCTAGAGGTTCAGGTGTCAATGATGCATTCTTGCCAAGGTAGGTGTCAGATATAAACGAATGCGTGGCACCCGGATCAATTAGAGTCTGAGCATAATCATTGCCTATCTTAATCATTCCTGGACGTAAATGAAATTTCATTTTAACAATAAGAATATAATGTCCTAACTAATTATTAATGCATTGCACAGGATAAGAATGTAATGCTAGATGTGAAATATTGATATACCTGTCACCACAGAATTAGAAGCGGCAGCATCCTGCTGAGTGAGAGCGAAGACCCTTCCCTGAGTCCTCGGTGGTTGCTGCTGCTGCTGACTCGTCCCTTGACTGGAAGATGGCTGCTGGTTCTTCGAAGGGGACATGTGGCTATCTTATGGCCAGTCTTTCCACAGGAGAAACAGGCACCAGACACTCCACGGCAAGGTCTCCCGGGTGGAAATTCCCACAGCGAAGCAGCGAGCCTCTCTATTTGGTTGTCCTCCTGGGGCCTGGGGTGCACCTCTCTTCTTGGCATGAGCTGGGGGCTGGCTAGAATTATGCCCTTTCCTCTTCTTCTGCTGCTCCCAATCCCTCTGAACCGTATTCATATCTCTCTCAATTACTAAGGCCTTATTTACCACGGCACTGTAAGTGTGAAGCTCAAATGCGTTGACCGCCTGCATCAGTCTGGGTCGAAGTCCCTCCGTGAATCGGGTGATCTTGGCCATTTCGTTAGATACTATACTTGGAGCAAAACGGGCCAACCTGGTGAATTCAGCTTCATATTGGGCCACCGAAAGATTCCTTTGCTCCAACTTAAGAAATTCTGATTCCATCCGCCTCTGCATACTCCTGGGAAAGTACTTGTCGAAGAATGCCTCCTTAAACTGTTCCCAAGAAATAGTCTGACCACCCCGACGCTGCTCTCTACTAACCACCAGTCATAAGCCTCCCCTTGGAGAAGATAAGTAGCAAATCTGATCCTCTCCATCTCCTGACTACCATGGGCCATAAAAGCCTTCTCCATATCTCGCACCCATCTCTCAGCATCAATAGGGTTGCTTGAACCAGAGAAAGGAGCAGGGGCAAACTTCTTGAAATCTGCAAAGCTGCGGCCGTTCCCCACCCAGGATTGAGATAAAGCAGACTGGGTCGGCGGTGCTGATTGAGTGGGTAAGGTTGGCTGCAACTGCGGAACAGGAAGGGTAGGCTGAGTCGGAGCAGAAGGGGGTGCAGACTGAGCGGTCAAAGCCTGCTGGATCTGATGCTGCATGTCCCGCATAGACTGCGCCATACCCGAGAGAGCTTGAAGCATCTCGGACTGGAATCGCTGGTGCTCAGTTCCTACTGGGTTGGCAGGGGCCGTACCTCCAGTAGTTCCTTGACCCACCGGCTGATCAGCATTACCGGCCAGAGAGTCTCCTCATACTGTTGGCTCCTAGTACGGCGAGCCATAACTATTTCCTGTTAAATTAGATGTGGTTAATATCATCATAAGCTAAAGTGTCAGGTTCTCTAAGTATAATGTCATCAAAATATGTTCTCTACGTGTTATCATGTCAATATGTCTGTGTCCCTAGGGTCATAACCTAAGCTCTGATACCACTAAAGCTGTCACGCCCCAGACCCAAATCGGGCTAGGGTGACAACCCGCCGCGTGCCGGGCACGCAAGGCGTCACAAAATTTTTCACACATAACACTATTATATATAATCAAGCCAAATTCATCACTGAATACTAAAAGTTTTGGGTTACAAACCCTTACACACCACAATAATAAAGTTTGGGCATCAAGCCCTACACATAAGTAATACTGGGGTTACAACAAAATAATGGGTCTTGATTTATTTAATAGAAGATCCATCACCCCAACCATCCATCTTCAATCTCGTGGCTCTGACAAAAACATTGTAAGATTTTTATGAGCTTACACTCAATAAGTAAGCCACGTTATACAGTCAAATCATAGCATAAAATCTATAAGCACATAAATGATTTGCATGCTTAAACATTCCACAAATACTCAAACATGCAATGTAAGTAAACCCACTGTTTATACTCTCAATGGTAGCTGTAAATGTGACCCACGGCCCTGCAATATCTCAATAGTGTACCAACAAGCATCCCCCTACTGAAAGGGTCCAGATACCAGGGTCACGCCATATCATAATCCACCAGAACACATACTCTATATGTGTGATGCCACCTCGAACCAAGCAGAACACATCCTCTAGATGTGTGATGCCACCTCATAGTAACTCAGAACACATCCTCTAGATGCGTGATGCCATCTCGAACCCAAGCAGAACACATCCTCTAGACGTGTGAATGGCATAAACAAGCAGAACACATCCTCTAGACGTAGGTGGCATAAACAAGCAGAACACATCCTCTAGATGTAGGTGATAAACAAGCAGAACACATCCTCTAGATGTGTGTGGTATGACATGATAAAGGAGAACCGCGGCGACACATAACAGTACCTCACATCATGCACAAACATATCAATAACATCTCTATATTGCATAAACAGTGGATTATACTTACTTAACAATTGCATGTAATATATCACATCAATGTATAATAACTGCATCTCTCATGCATAGCATCCACATATGAAATCATAGCACATAAACAACCATGTGTTCATAATATTATCTACTTACAATTTAGCCAATACAATTCTTCATGTCACAATATAATTCACAATTTAAACATTCATATAATGAATAATTTATTAAATACTGATAACTGGCTTACTTACCTCAGTACGCAATCCAACAGGTATATATCAGCTAGTCAGATGTCTGAGCACCTACAGGATCATTTACACAATTAATTTATTAGAATACGAATATTAAAATGACCCTTAGAATTTCTACCCAGACTAGTTCACGGGCCCACTTTGGGCTCGAATATCTCCCACTATACATACCCAATTGGGGAAGTAAAAATACCCATGAAACTAGAATTCACCAGATTCTAGCCATATAATATTTTGCTAATCCCGGCCCGTTACGGGCCCAAAAACTAGCCCAAACTCAATGCTGCACGGCCCAAAAGGCCCTGAACCGGCCGGCCCAGCCGGCCCGGTTCAACTCAAAGCCACCCGATCCCCTGTTTCACCAACAGGGGACGGGGACCTAGCCGGCGGCCAGGGCCACCGCCGGCCAAATTGAGGGTGGCCCGGCTGCCGGTGGCCGGGCCAGAGCCGGCCGCGCCGCGGTCGGCCACCAATCTCTCTTCTCTCCCTCAATTTCACTCATCTTCTCCCTCACATCTGCGGCACGTCCCTGTGCCGGCACGGCTGGCCACCTTGGCCGACCGGACCTCCACGGACGCACGCCCGGCGCCGGTGGAGGCGACAGGTTGAAGCTCAGGCCCGGCGAGGCGGCGAGCACGCCGCCGGGCCTGAACCAACCGGCGGAAGCCCGCCACCGCATGAGAGAAGGGCCGATTGGCCCTCTCTCTCTCTCTCTCTCCACCACCACCCCGCCGGACACCTGCCCCGGTGCCGATGGGTCGCCGGCCAAATCTCAGGCCCGGCGAGGCGGCAAGCACGCCGCCGGGCCTGAACCAAGAGATCGACCGGCAACTCCCTCTCTGTCTCTCGTGTTCTCTGTCTCCCTCTCTGTCTCTGTCTCTCACGCTCTCTCTCTCTCTCTCTCTCTCTCTGGACCAGGGGATTACCTGATGGATGAAGTGCGCCAGCATGAAGGAAGGAGTCCTCCTTCTTCCTATTTAATCACCTGTGCAGCGCCTTGGATCGGGGGTTTTTCGGAAGACTAAACGCTTCACCTGGAGCGAAGCATCAGTCCAGGGAACCCAATAGACTGGAGCTTGGTTCATCTAAACCAAGCCTGGTTCATCTGAACCAAGCCTGGTTCATTTGAACCGGGTACTACAATTATCATATACATGACGACTGCATCCAGAGGCTAATAATGCATGCTAAATTGTTCTTGTGCCAACTATTATACAGCTGAAGATAAAAGGAGGAAAACAGTGCAAAATAATAAAAAAAAAAAAAAATCAATCTGGTCTAATTAGAAGTTAAATTTTATTGTTGTTATTGTTTATAGTTGAGGATAAGTGACGTGAAAAGCAGATAATATATATGAATTCACATTTAGGTATCTTGGATCATCTAATTGTTTAGATAGCCTCATCTTCTCAAGGAGAGAATTATATATAGGTCGCATGTTGGTAGAATTATTTCAATTGGAAGAGAAACTAATTAAAAGAAGTTTGACTCAGAAAAAACTTGGTTGAGTCTCACAAGCTGCCAGGCTTAACCATCTGGTCGGCTTATTTGTAAATCAAGCTTTGGTGGAGAACAATATATAGTAACTTGCAGGGAAAAAAAATGATACAAGCTTTAGCCTCGACTGAAAAATTAGCATGGATAATGATACGGCTGGCCGTTTCCTCTGGGTAGTAGTATCTTTAGCACGATTTTCAAAAGTAATGATGTGACAGCAAAACCCAAAAGTAGAATTCCTGTGCCGGCCTCCAGCGTCGGCCTCCAGCGCTGGACTTTGGCTCCGGCCTCCAGCGTCGGCCTATGACTCCGGCCTCCAGCGTCGGCCTCCAGCGCTGGACTTTAGCTCTGGCCTCCAGCATCGGCCTCCAGAGCTTTTCCGCATACACAGATCCCGTGATTCAAGGTCTATTGCCGTGCTCCTCGTTCGCTGAAATCACGGGCAAGTGTTAGCTTGATCAACAGTTATCGCTACAAGTGGCCCTCATCCAGCAACGGCTTAACCACTTACCGTTCGGTAAAACTTATCTCAACGAGGAAGATTCGACGGTTCCAACAGAACGAGGTAAACGGGACCCCAGACAGGTATAAAAAGAGGACCCGCGCTCAATGCGAGGGGATCTCAATCTCTCTTTCTTTCAAGTTTTACTGAGATACAACATTCCTGTTCTACAACCCACTGACTTGGGCGTCGGAGGGTCCTCACCGGAACCACCGGTCTGGGACTTTTTGCAGGCTCTAGAAGGACGACGACGACCTTTCTGCATCCCTGAAGGCCTGTGGAGATCTCAGCCTACCCGACGTTCATTGCAAGTGATTTGGCAGCAACAGATTGGCGCGCCAGGAAGGGGGGCCGCAGTTCGCACAGGATGAAAGTTCTCCCTGTGACCCCATCAATTTTGTGAGGGAAACGATGGTGACTACACGAGCACAGGAGGCTTCATCCAGTCAAGCCGCGGAGCACATTCCCCGGGCTGAGCACTCAGGGGCCAATCCCCATGTTCCGCCCCCTGCGCAGACAGGCCGACTGGACCGGCTCGAGGTTCTGACCCACCAGGTCCAGGATCTGATGACAATGGTCCGAGGGCTGCAAGAGCATTGTTGGCCGCTGCACCGCAACCCCCTGCGCTCGACGAAGGGGTGCGGGGGATAGTTTAGTCCCACCAAGGCAGGACCCCACCTGAGGTCTCCCATCGCTCACCCCCCGAACCTCATCACCGAGGGACCTCGAAGCGACGGCGGTCCCTCTCTCGCCACTTCGGTCGTTCCCACCACCGGCTGGAGGAGAGAGAGTCCAGACGGGCGCGTTCTTTGTGCTGTCGATCTTCTTCATCTTCTTCTTCCGATTCATCCCGAGATGGCACCCTCAGGAAAACTACTCGTTGGGCCGAGCAAAGGCTCGATGAGTATCTTCGACGGTTCGAGGAGCTTAGCCGCCGGATTGCTGATCCTCACGGGATGGATTATGAGCGGCGCCCCCCACTTTCCCGGCATATCATGAAGGAACCGGTCCCGCCCCGGTTCTGTCTCCCCCAACTGGATCCATACGATGGCACGACGGACCCCCTGGACCACCTGGAAAGCTACAAGGTCCTCATGCAGGTCCAGGAAGCGACAGACTCCCTCTTATGCGTCGCTTTTCCGGCCACCCTCCGCAAGGCAGCACGCGCGTGGTACTCTCGCTTGCCTCCACGTAGCATCAACTCCTTTCACCAGTTGGAGAGGGCTTTCTTGGCCCATTTTGATGCCTGCCGAAAGATTCCGAGAGTGGCTGATAGCCTCTTTGCTGTCCAGCAGAGGAGCGGCGAGACCTTGAAGGATTTTGTCGCTCGATTTAAGGAAGCGGCATTGGAGGTCTACAACCTGGAAGACTCCGTAGCCACTTTGGCCCTGAAATGAGGACTTCGCCCATCCAGGTTTGTTTATTCTCTGGATAAGAAGCCACCGAGTTCTTATGCTGAGCTTCTGAGCCGAGCACAGAAGTACATCCACGCCGATGAGGCGGATTCTTCCAGGAGGGAAGTTGATAAGAACACCAATAAGAAACCACCGCCTACTGATCACGCCGGTGCACGACCTCGGAAGCCTGAGCCTCCACACCGCTCAGATCGCCGACCACAGACGCTCGTTCCTAAGGAGCAGTTCACCCCCCTCATGGCTCCCATATCTCACATCATGCTGAAGATCGAGGAGGAACCTTATTTCAAGCATCCGGCTCCCGTGAAGTCTGGGGCCCCCCGCAACAAGGAGTTTTACTGCCGATACCACTGAGACTATGGTCACGACACCGAGGATTGTCGCCATCTAAAGAAGGCCATTGAGGAGCTGGTTCAGCAGGGTCACCTGGGCAAATTTGTTCGAAGGGGAAACCTTCCCACTTTGGGCCCATCGGTGCCTCCGAGTCGGCTGGCTGGCGTGGACAATGCTACGACTAAAAAGACTATAGCTATGATTTCCTGGGGGGCGGGTGGCAGTTCAAAGAGGCAGCGAGAGGAAATAGATTCTGTAATTCCTTTCTTCGGAAAGGATTTAGATGGGATAGATAATAAGCATGACGACAGTGTCGTTGTGTCCATGACCATAGTCAAACATCATGTAAAAAGAATTTTAATTGATAGTGGGAGTTCGGTGGACGTTTTGAGCTACGAGGCTTTTGTTCGGATGAATCTGTCAAAGTCTTTGCTCCGACCCATTGCTGCGCCACTAATAGGCTTCACTAGAGATTCGGTGAGCGTCGAGGGGGAAATTGCCCTCCAAGTCACGGCGGGAACCCCTCCATGTTAGAGCACTGTGGTTATCAATTTCTTGGTGGTCCGGGTCCCGCTGGCTTATAACGCTATCTTGGGGAGACCAGGGTTGAATCTGCTAGATGCCGTAATCTCCACTAAGAGAATATTGGTAAGGTTCCCCACCGATGAAGGAATCGGAGAAATGAAAGGGGAGCAAAGCCCGCCACTACCCTGCTATCATTTATCTCCCAGCCCACTGGAAGCGGCATCGGCAGTAGCCGTTGAGCCGCTCGATCCCCGGGAGCTGGGAAGAAGGGGAGAGCCAGCCGAGTACCTTCTAACCCTCCCCTTGGGTGATGACCCGGCAAGGACTGTTCAGGTGGGGGCATTGCTTCCAGATGAGGCACGTGATCAACTTCTTACTTTTCTGCGTGCTAACACCGACGTCTTCGCATGGTCATCCTCAGACATGCCGGGCATCCCCGAAGAAGTGATCACCCATCGGCTCAACCTCAGGCCAGGGTGTCGGCCGATCCAACAGAAAAAAGAAACTTCGCTCCGGATAGACAAAAAGCTATCAACGACGAAGTTCGCAAGCTAACGGCTGCGGACCATATTCGGGAGGTTCATTACCCCGAATGGTTGGCCAACGTGGTGCTGGTCCGTAAGACCAACGGAGGCTGGAGAATGTGTGTAGACTTCACCGACCTCAACAAGGCATGCCCTAAGGACAGCTTTCCCCTGCCCCGAATCGATCAACTGGTGGACGCTACATCTGGCCATAAAGTCCTTAGCTTCATGGATGCTTTCTCCGGATACAACCAGATCCGGATGAATCCGGCTGATGAAGAAGCTACCTCCTTCATAACTGAGAAGGGGTTATACTGCTACAGAGTAATGCCTTTCGGGCTAAAGAATGCGGGAGCCACCTACCAAAGGCTGATGAACAAGGTCTTCGAAGGCCAGATAGGATGCAACATGGAAGTGTACGTGGATGACATGTTGACAAAAAGCGTTCACGCCACTGACCATATCGCGGACCTAACGGAGACTTTCGACAACCTTCGTCGATACCAGATGAAGCTGAACCTGCGTAAGTGTGCATTCGGGGTGACAACCAGAAAGTTCTTGGGTTTCATGGTAATCCGGAGGGGGATCGAAGCAAACCCGGATAAAGTCCAAGCCATCTTGGACATGAGGCCTCCTGCCAACAAGAAGGAAATACAGTGCCTAACGGGAAGGGTGGCTGCCTTAAGCCGCTTCCTGTCCAAGTCCGCTGAAAGGTGCCTACCTTTCTTCAAGGCGCTTCCAGAGTCAATGAATTTGAATGGATGAAAGAATGCCAGGAGGCGTTCAAGGGTTAAAGGAATTCTTATCTACCCCGCCGCTGCTAGCCAAGCCAACGAGTGGAGAGGAACTCCTTCTATACCTCGCAGCCTCTCCTGAAGCCATTAGTTCTGTGCTGGTCTGCATGGACACCAATGGCATGCAAAGGCCAGTATACTACACAAGCAATATACTCCACGATGCAGAGACCCGATACTCAAATATGGAAAAGGTTATCTTCGCATTGATCGTGTCTGCCCAGTGCCTGCGGCCATACTTCCAAGCCCACCCGATCGCGGTGATCACAGACCAACCTCTGAAGACGGTTCTTGCTCGTCCGAATACTTCCGGCTGACTGGCAAGGTGGGCCCTTAAGTTGGGGGAGTTTGATCTGTCCTTTCGCCCCTGGTCGGCTATGAAGTCTCAAGTCTTGGCGGATTTTTTGGTCGAATGCACTTGGAGAGAGGAGCAACCTAAAGAACCTCTTACAGACACTCAGCCCCTTGAAACCAGCGAAGATGAATGGGTCCTCCATGTAGACGGGGCGTCGAATTCTCAAGGGAGCGGAGCAGGCCTCATTTTGGCCAACTCGGATGGAGTGATAACCAAGTGTGCATTTCGCTTCCTCTTTCCAGCCACTAATAATCAGGCAGAGTATGAAGCTTTGTTGTCCGAGATGAGATTGGCTCAAGAACTTGGGGTGAAACGCCTTAGGGCGTTCACCGACTCCCAATTGGTCGCTGGCCAAGTCGCAAGGGAATATGAAGCAAGGGATCCCATCATGTCCCGCTATTTAAGCATGGTGCAATCGCTAGCTACTCCCTTGGCTCACTTTAGTGTCACCTACATCCCCCGACAGGAGAATGCTAGAGCCGACGCCTTATCCCACCTTGCCACCTCCGCTGAAGGGATGTTGGGGAGAGCTTATGTGGAGCACTTAGAAGCCCCAAGTATCGACGTATCAAGAGAAACCCTACCAGTGGGGCAGGAGCCCTCCTGGATGGATGCCTACGTTCGGTACGTTACCGAGGGTACCCTCCCAGAAGACCCTGCCGAAGCCAGAAAACTTAAAAGATGGGCCCCAAAGTTTTTATAATGGAGGGAAAGCTCTATCGGAGGTCATTCTCGTATCCAGTCCTCAGGTGTGTCGGTCCCACCAAAGCTAGTTATATTCTGCGGGAGATACATGAAGGTATATATGGAAGCCATCTGGGGGGCAGGGCTCTTGCATACAAAGCCCTACGGCAGGGGTATTACTGGCTAACAATGAAGGAGGACGCATCCGAACTTGTCAAGAGGTGCGATAGTTGTCAGCGCCATGCCAACGTTCAACATCAACCGGCGTCCCAGCTGACCCCCCTAGCGGCACCCTGGCCCTTCGCACAGTGGGGATGGACATCTTGGGACCGTTCCCTCCAGCCTCCGACAATGCAAATTCCTTGTGGTGGCCGTTGACCATTTCACCAAGTGGATTGAGGCGGAGGCTCTCGCTAAAATCACGTAAGTCAAAATAAGGGCTTTCTTCTGAAAATCTGTGGTGTGCCGGTTTGGGTTACCGCACACCCTTGTTACTGATAACGGCTGACAGTTTGACAACACGGCCTTTCAAGAATTCTACGATGGCCTAGGCATCCATCATCGATTCACCTCCGTGGGGCACCCCCAAACCAACGGCGCAGCTGAGGTAGCCAATCGCATCATCCTCCAAGGACTCAGGGCTCAGCTAGATAGCTGCAATGGGCGCTGGGTGGAGGAACTCCCCAGTGTACTGTGGGCTTACCACATGACGCCGCGAGCCCCTACTGGAGAAACTCCTTTCAGCCTAGTCTTTGGGACCGAAGCGGTCATCCCGGTGGAAATAGGAGTTCCCAGCCCCTGAACGGAATTATACCATAAAGAAAGTAACTCAAACCAGCTACGAGCCAATCTAGATCTGATGGAAGAATTGCGAGACCAAGCACAACTTCGCATGGCGGCGTGCCGTCAGCAAGCGGCCAAGTACTACAATGCCCGGGTGCGATCCAAGACATTCTGCTCCGGAGATCTCGTTCTGCGAAGAGCTGAAGTATCAAAGCTAACAGAAGGGGGCAAGCTAGCACCAAAATGGGAAGGACCGTACCATATCAAGGAGGTACTTCACCACGGGGCGTACAAAGTTGAAGAGCTAGACGGGAAACTGCTTCCTCGCACCTGGAATGCCAACAATTTACGCCGGTATTACCAGTAGGATGCTATCATCATTAAATTGAATCTATTTGATAAATGAATGTTCAACATGTTCACTTATTTTTGAATGAGTATGTTCAGCAACAAAAGACCGGTTCTGCACCGGCAACAAAGACCGGCTCCGTGTCAGCACATGAAAGACCGGCTCCGCGTCGGCACATGAAGGACCGGCTCTGCACCAGCAATAAAAATGGGTTCCGCACCGGCAACAAAGACCGGCTCCGCATCGGCACATGAAAGACTGGCTCCGCGTCGGCACACAAAAGACCGATTCCGCACTGGCAATAAAGATCGGTTCCGCACCGGCAATAAAGACCGGTTCCGCACCGGCAACAAAGATCGGCTCCGCGTCGGCACATTAAAGACTGGCTCCTTGTCGGCACATTAAAGACCGGCTCCGCGTCGGCACATGAAAGACCAACTCCGCGTCGGCACAAAAGATCAGTTCCGCACCGGCACATTAAAGACCGGCTCCGCGTCGGCACATTAAAGACCGGCTCCGCGTCGACACATTAAAGACTGGCGCCCCGCATCGGCATTAAAGACCGACGCCCTGCGTCGACACCAAAAGTTGGCCCCCTGTGTGGGTATTTGGGACAATGTTTCGGCTCACGATCACATTCCGCATAACCTATCTGACGAGGCACCATTGGTTGGTGATTCATGACAGCTGACGCAACTAAAGCTAATTGTAACCAAAGGCGCACAATGAGGGAAAAACATTCATTGATAGCTAAAAGGTTACAAAGTTGCCGACTTGAGTCGGGCGTAGAGCAATACAAAAAGAAAGAAAAACTAAAGCTATTAAAGGTTATCCGGGGCGGGTCATCGTCCTCAGGACGTCATTAGGCTTCAGCCCTTCAATGTCCTCTAGGTCGTAGAGTTCCCGGATCTTGTCCTTGTAGTCTTGGAAGCCGGCATTATAAGCAAACACCGCTGATTCGGCTAGCTCCTTATCAAAGGCTTTAGACTTTCTAAAATCCTCTACGGCCTCGGCAGCTCTTTTCTCTGCCTCGAGAGCTCTCTGCTCGGACTCGACGGCCCCCCTCTTGGCCTCAGTCACTGCCGCCTCCAAATCTATAATCTTGGCGTCGGACTGGCGGGTGGCCTCTTTGGCTGCATCTATTTCAATGGAGGCAGAATTCAATTGAGTCTTCAAGATGCACATCTCCGATTCCACCACCTTCAGCCTCTCCTCGGCCGTCATCTGCCTCTCCTCGGCCATTCTCTGCTTTTCCTCGGCCACCTGAGCATTATCCAGCTCATTGGCTGCACGACGCT
Organism: Calamus simplicifolius; assembly: GCA_900491605.1. NCBI lineage: Eukaryota > Viridiplantae > Streptophyta > Magnoliopsida > Arecales > Arecaceae > Calamus > Calamus simplicifolius. Next base: position 183,723 of record UESW01005109.1, read on the forward strand.
GGGCAACTTCCAGCGCATACTTGGTCTTCTCGGCTCTCAGCTGGATGATATCGATTTCACCCTTTAGGGTGGCCCGGGTATCCTCCAAAGCCATTTCTGCCTTTTCTGCCCTGGCTTGGAGTGATAACATCTCCTCTCGCGCCTGGTCGATAGCAGTATCGCTTAGGGTCCAGAGGTTCTTCAGGGCGACTAGAGAGTTTAGTGCCTGAAGGGAATGTCAACGTTAAAAAGCAAACGAAGGAAAAAGGAAAAACGATAATTGAGCAGAAGCTCACCCAGAAGTGCGCCACCGACGCCTCGCGGAAGAAGGTGGCTCTCCCTTGATTCCGGAGAAACTCTTGCACCTCCACCGCAGTTGCTTCTTCCAAGGTCCACTCGGCCCAGCGGCTATGGTTCTCCAACATTGATTGGAAGGAAGGATCGACGCCCCTCCCTTCCCTTGGCACGGGGCCTGCAGAGGCGGATTCCGCCTCTGATTCTGCCGCCTCCAACCCCTTCACTGGTGGAGGCACTTTGGCTGTTGCCCCCATGGGGGGTAGGATAGCTGCTGGAGTTGGCCCTATTGCCGCAGGAACTTGCTCCATCTCCACGGCTTTGGGCAAGGGTGTGACGCTCTTGCGACCTTCTCAGGAGAAGGATCGAGCAGGATGACAGGAGGAGCTGGAGCTGAAGATCTCTCTTCTAGTTGGCTCTGCTCTACCTCCTTGCCGGCCTCGGCCCTTACTATATCTGTCTTGGCGTGTTCGTCGGCTTGGGTTCTAGCCGCCTCACACATGTGCGGAGATTCTACGGTTTTGGCCCTTTTAGTATCGACCTCCCCAGCGTCGGCCCTTCTAGGGTCGACCTTCTTCAAAATCTTAGTACGCAGGGGCTTCACAACTTTAGCCCCTCCAGCGTCGGCCCTCTAAGCGTCGGCCCTCTCTGCGTCGGCCTTCCCCGCGTCGGCCCTCCCCGCCTCGGTCCTCCTTGGGATTTTGGCAACGGCCCTTCTCTCGGCAAGGGGCTCATCCCCCGTAGCCTTCCTCTTCCTAGTGGCCGCCTGCCTGAGCTCACGAAGCGACGGCGCCACCCTATACAGGGGGGATGAATAAAAAAAAGAGGGGAAGAGAAGGGGGAAAAAGATAAGAAGGCGAGTAATCAGATGCTCACCACTGAAGGAATTAAACCGGTGAGACGAAGGTTTTCCTCGGCTAAAAGCATATTACACCGAGGGACATCGGCAATCAGAAGCTGCCCAAATGCCATCCAGTCTCTTGGAAGGATGGAGGAATCCCTATTGGCATCAATGTTGGGTGTCCCCCAGCTTCTGCGCACCCCGCTGATGTCAGCAAAAAAGAATTTGTCCTTCCACCCTTTGACGGAGGTGGGAAGGCACAACTTAAGGATCCTATTAGACCTAGGGGTGAAGGACCACCAACCAATTGCTTGCGGAGGGTATAAAAACTACGGAATAAGGAGATGCTGGCCTTATGCCTTGTAGGTGACAGAGAACCAGAAAGCCGACAATGGTTCGGATCGAGTTGGAACTAACTGAGAAGGTGTTAGAGAGTATCGGTCTAGAAGATTGAGGATGAAAGGATGAATAGGTAACCAAGTTCGGCTTTAAAGAAGGCTCCATACAAGGCACCCTCCCGGAACGGGAAGAGATTACCCTGTCATTGGGAGCAGGGTAGAACAAACGAAGGTCCGACGGAAAGCTATATTTGGCTTTCAGATTTACTACGTCTTGAGCAGACATAGCGGAAGCAGTCCCTTAGGGGACTCCTTAACTACACTAGAAGGATCGGCAGCCGTCGGACGGCCCCGGGCAGAAATCTGCCAGCCAGACGGATGACTCCTGGCTAAGGGGCGATTGACCGGCCATTGCTCCGGCAAGGAGCGATTGGAGGAGGGGGTAGACCACTGGCTTGGTAAAGAAGTGGAAGCTTGAGAAGGGTTGGGGGAACCCCCCAGGAATCAAAGATGGAACAAGAAGGCGAGGAAGCCATGGAGACTAACCTGGAAAACTTGAGCTAGAATCGAAGGAGCACGAGGGGAGAACGAACACGGGAGACGAACGGATGCTTGCGGACTCGAAAGGGAGGATGGAGGATAAAGACGATTTTCTCTTTATAACTCCATTTCAAATCACCCCACGATCGTCCGATCCGACTACGCGTCCACCTTCAATTGGAAGGCATTTCGACAGCTTACCAGCGCGAAAAAATACGAAAAACTCCACCAATAAAAAGGGGGGCATTGGCCTTCTCACAATGATGACGCTTGCTTTTGTGACTCATTGCTCGAGGGAAATCCTTTCCAAATCTGAACAATACGGACAAGCGAAATAATGGCGCAAAAATCGGCCACCCAGAGGATATTAACACCCCTTTCGCGGGTGATTGTGCGCTCACCCATCTCAGGGGCGGGGGGGCATTGATACGGCTGGCCGTTTCCTCTGGGTAGTATTATCTTTAGCACGATTTCCGAAAGTAATGATGTGACAGCAAAACCCAGAAGTAGAATTCCTGTGCCGGCCTCCAGCATTGGCCTATGGCTCCGGCCTCCAGCGCTGGCCTATAGCGTCGGCCTCCAGCGCTGGACTTTGGCTTCGGCCTCTAGCGTCGGCCTATGACTCCGGCCTCAAGCATCGGCCTCCAACGCTGGACTTTAGCTCCGGCCTCCAGCGTCGGCCTCCAGAGCTTTTCCGCATACACAGATCCCGTGATTCAAGGTCTATTGCCGTGCTCCTCGTTCGCTGAAATCACGGGCAAGTGTTAGCTCGATCAACAGTTACCGCTACAAGCGGCCCTCATCCAGCAATGGCTTAACCACTTGCCGTTCGGTGAAACTTATCTCAACGAGGAAGATTCGACGGTTCCAACAGAACGAGGTAAACGGGACCCAGACAGGTATAAAAAGAGAACCTGCGCTCAATGCGAGGGGATCTCAATCTCTCTCTTTCAAGTTTTACTGAGATACAGCATTCCTATTCTACAACCCACTGACTTGGGCGTCGGAGGGTCCCCACCGGAACCATCGGTCTGGACTTTTTGCAGGCTCTAGAAGGACGACGGCGACCTTTCTGCATCCCTGAAGGCCTGCGGATATCTCAGCCTATCCGACATTTATTGCAAGTGATTTGGCAGCAACAGATAAGTAAGTGGTTACGAGGTAAGCCTCAGCACAGGTAGCTGAAGTCAACTCAAGCTTGTTCTAATCAGATGACCAAACTTTCGAAATAATTGGCCCGGCTTATCTTAGTTTGCAGCCTTGATCCATGATCGCTGGTCTTATTTTAGGCCAGTTTCAAGCCCAAGATAAAATCATTCTTTTCATGAAGAAAAGATTTGGAACATAACGTAGTGGTGTCAAATCTGAATGATGTGTTCCTTTCATTCTTTCATTACATTCCCTTTCTATGCAACGGTCAAGAGGAGCGAGGCATCAAACTATCAAGAATTAAAGCACCAACTCCGACACGAGTTCCTTTGTCTTATAAAAGAGGAAAACTATTTACCAAGCACCATATTTGTTCTCCATGGACAAAATCATGAGAAGATTTTCATCTTCCAGTACTTTTCCAATGACTTTGTAGAGGAACCATAATCCACTTTGATTTAAAAATTTATAGAATGAATTCACAAAGTAGGATCCATATCTAGAAGGCTTCCAAATTGGAGAGTCTGCTGTCTCTTAAAGGTCTCATTGAATCCGGAATTTCCTCTAATTTCTTAAGCTGAGAGTGTTGAACTCGTAACAAAGGCTTAACAATTTGAAAGACGGTCTCTCCCACCTTCGGCTCTAAAAGGAAGAAACTTGGGCATTTGATTTGATATTGCAACTAAATAAATATGAGAAAAGGGAATTGAAAGAAAGTGCATCTAATCAAAGGATCTTCCCAAAATTTAATAACTGAACCATCTCACAATTTCACAGTATGAAAGAAGTACAATTCAGAAAGCCTTTGAGATCTTGATTTATGCCTTTCCAAACTGGAGAGAATAATAAAGGTGATTTTCTGAATCTGATCCCAAATCTCTTTCTGAAATAATAGGTTCGATTGATCAGCTTTTTCCAGGATCTAGTCAGTTTTGAAGAGTACAAAATATTGGTGCTGTAATGCAGTCTTAAACATTTGTCTTGCAGATGTACAAAAGGCAACCCAAACAAGCTTAACTCTCTAAAATCTACAGGAGAGTCCAATCTATATTTAGACAAAAACCGTATACTTTAAAAACTTTACCATGAGAGTGCAGAAGCATACAGACAACATAAGTATATAGACATCACCATTAATTCATGAAAGTACATCAAGTTTGAATGGATGATCATACTTGTTGCAATGGGGATTCAACAACCACCATTTCTTGGATTAAAGGGAGATCAAATTGCTTGCATTCCCTCGTCTACGAAATTCATTAGATCCTCTATATTTTTTCCTATAGATTCTACTTCTTATGGTGTACATTTATAGAAGGATATCAGACAACAAAACTATCTTGCAAACAAAGTAGCGTCGACCTTCAAGTCTAATTACCAGAAGGAGCAATTTTCATCGAAACTTCTTCCATTATTGAACATTGATGCTAGGGTTGAAGACTTCCCATGTACCAAAATAAAAAAAAATAAAAAGGGTATAGAAGCCAGTTGAATTATACTGTATAGTCCCATAAGATCGACAAAAGCTATCATGAGAGTGCTTTAATGCTCTTTGCGTATATTTAATTAAAGGTGTCGATGTTAAAGCATATATAAGCTATTCAAGCAATTATTCACCGTAGTGTAAATATGTTGTATTATAGAATCAGGATGAATGATATAATCGTACGTGGACATGAACGTCCTATCATATAATTATAATTATCATGCATAATGGAACGTTATCCATCCTGCCAGCATTATACCCACCGTTAAAAATTAGCAAGGACCTCCATTTTGACGTACGCTTTATTATATAATAACACAAGTATTGGAAAGCAATCAATGCACTACTCAAATCCACGTCACATGCATGAAAGATACAACTCACAGTTGATTACATAAAAGTTGAACTTGAGCGCGTACAAAAGCCTCCATCAATCTTATTACACACGAGCAATCGCAGCTAACGCAAGAATTAGATAACAACACAACCACACAGACGTGAAACAAGAGAAAACAATATTAGAAGGAAAATAGGAGGCCTAAGCGCATTGGAAGCCAGGAGGCACCTCGTTGCCACAGTAGTTAACAAGAAGGCTAAGGTTGATCGGAAGGTTGAGGTTTATGCCAAGGATGTTAGCTTTGATGGCGGTGCAGAGGCAAACGGCGACCTCAAGATCGACGAGGCCTGACAGTAGAGAGCAGCATGGCTCCTTTGGTGGTGTGCCGATCGTGACGTTGAGGAGGCCACCGAGGGCGTCGGCCACACACCAAGCTTAAGGGCGTCTATTGGGCACTTGCCAGAGCTTGGGCTTGGGGTGGGTGAGATGGGGCTGGGTGTGGTGGGGTGGATGGGGTTGGGCTGGGTGGAGTGGGGGTCGATGGGGTGGGGGTGGATGGGTTGGGCTCGATGCAGTGGGGCTCGGTGTGGGGCTGGCGCAGGGGCTAGGGCTGGCGCTGGGATTGGGTGGAGTGGGGATGGGGGTGCGAGGGGTCGGGCTGGGTGGGGTTGGGCTCGGGCTAGAAAGTTTCGGGGGGCAGGATCTACAGGCACTGGCAAAGGTGAAGAAGAGCAAGTTAAAGATGAGGAAGAGAGCTAAAACTGATGTCTTGGAGGCCATGGATGGTGTAATTGAAATCAAGAAACCTGAGTGGATTCAGTGCCTCACACTTTAGAGAGTTTGGCAGGTGTTTGTGATGGGCTGTGTTGTTGGAGAGTGTATGTATTTATAGAGCGAGAAGGGTGGAGTTTGGTAGGTGTTTATGGAGCGAGAAGGTTTGTTAATTGAAATAATTAAGCAGTTGTTTAAAATTTCAACCATAGCTGTTTGCTTGACCTCATGTGGTCGCGATAGCATCTGTCGTGTGGGCTGGCAAGAAGGAAGAAGACTTTTTTTAAAAAAAAAAACCGTCCCTCCTCCCTTTCCCGCGGAAATAAGGAGGACGAAGTCACGAAAATGTGCTGGTAATTTGTTCGTATCTTGGGGAGTAAGTGAAGTTGAAGCAATATTTCGTTTCGAAGTTGGCAACAAAACTTGACCCGGTGACTTAATTGAAATGCTGGCTTAGATTTAGCCTTTTCATATGAGGCAACAAATTTCGAGTCGACTGAAAACTAAAAACTAGGCTGGCCAAGTAATATATGGACGGGGTTTCGGGAATGAAATGGAGATGGAATGAGATGGCAAGATTAGTGGATCAAACCAAAGAAATAAGAAAAAAGAGATACCATGACTATGAGACCCGAGCTCGGTGTACAAACAAAGTTGGAGCAGCAATTCACATCGGCTAGATAAATTTGTTCAAGCCATATGCTATGAACACAAAAGGAAAACTCTTTGTGCACGGCCTATGGTATAGGAATCTATGCATTGAGCTTGGTCTGCCCATATGGTCATGCATGCGGTGCGAAAAAAATGAAAATATTCTCGGTGCATACAAGCGCCATGCGTTCATTTGCACCGTGCGTGCGCGGTGTACAAAGACTTTTTCATACACAAATGGTAGAGAGGATCTTGGCCCAACTAAACTTTTTTATTTTATTTTTTGGATTTATAAAGTGCTTGAATCAAGAATGAAGAAAGTAAATGATCTATATTTAGGTGCATTCGAATGTAACTAAATCTACCTATACATATATATACATTCATGTAGCCAATCCCATATAGTTGAAAAAAAGGCTTAGATGAGTTGAGTTGAGTTGTATATATACATACGATATGAGTGAAGGCTAAAGGGAGTTGATTCTCTTTTAACCGTCTAATTTATTAGAGTAAAAAAATGAAGGATTACTAAATAGTGAGTTATAAAATAACAAGTATCATACATAAAAGGAAAAGAAATAAAGAAATAAAAACATTTAATAGAATAAGCAATTTCGATTGTCATTTCCATAACTTTTCTAAAACCACACCAATTAGCTATCCCATGGTATAATCCAAGTAAAAATTGACAAGCAAATCAAGTATATTTTCAAAACTTTATCAAGATTCAAATTATTATTATTATTAATTTTTTCATGATATGAACAAAATTCTACGTGACATGGCCACCTTAATAAGCAGACTTGTGGTACCAATGAGAAAGGTGGGCTCTTAGATGAAATAAGAAGTTCTATGTGGAAGGTGATCACTAACCTTAGAAATGAAGAAGTCTTGCATCCAAAAATGGATGGCTAGGGCTGTTGCCAGCTGGAAAAGCTAAGCAGCTCAAACCATGTTATCAAATTGATTCCAATTTGATACAGTTGATCCCTATCAATGGCCCTACAATTGAATCGCACGAAATCCCTCTCGTCAAAGTTCCATGTAGAGTAGCGTGTCTTGGAGAATGCCATATCCTTCTAAGTCAACAACTAGCACAGTGCGATAATCAAGTTAGGTATGAATATGGAGAAGAAATAGAAACGCAGCTCAGTGGTTGGTATCTTGTATATCACTCTATTCTTCTTGGAGTAGGTCTGTGGTTTCAGGCCAGAGAGGCATAGCAGCGTGGTCGTGAACTGGATACATGGAAAATGTCCATGCAAAGTTTTGGCGGGTTTGGTGACCACCATCACCACTATCTGTCCGGAATATTTGAGCCTGGATTATATGGAAAACATTGCATTTATGAAAACTAAAACCAGGTCTAATTGAGGCCCACCTTGACCTTGTAGAACAAAATAGATGGTGGGGAAAAAATTAACAGCAATTCGTTTGATTTATTTGAATCTAAAATGAGAATTCGTACGACTGGCTACTAGTCATCAAATGAGCGAGCATGTGTCAAGGGAGTCCACACTTCATCATCAAATGATTGGCTACTAATCATCAAACTATTGACATCTTTTGCCTTGATCCATTATCTTCTGTTGAGTTTCCGTCTTGATACGCTATCATTGTTCTTGTTTTCACACTACGTGTGACATTGTTTATATTGTAGTTAAAGTCTGGCTATGCCATGGTTTAATCCTCCATGAGACTCTCTATGGATTCTTTGGTTGATGCTTTCACAATAAATTAGAGGCCTATATATATGGGACTCTTTTGTCTTGATGATTCGACTAATTCCTAGCGGCTATAGAAATTCGGTGAAGAAAAGGTTATCAACATTCCTATCAAAATTTTACATAACGATAGAAACCCATCAAACGAGCAATGTAACTCATGACAAGGAAAAAAATATAGGATAATATTAATATAATATATATTATAATAAAGTATTATTATAATAATATTATTATATTATAATCATATAAATTATTTTCAAAAGTATTATTGGTATTGTATGTATAGTAATCTTTTATTCCTTATGGCATACTAAACATACTGACCTATGATTACCGATGATCCTTGATTATTAAAATATCTCATACCAAACGAGATAATGTTGGATTACAAGTGATTTATCATCAAGAAAAATCACCATAAGTGAATACTAAATGTCTTGTAACTTTGAAAAAAAGTAAAATATGGCACGAGCTATAGTTGTATAATAAACTCTCTACATAAACAAATGCATAAATAATCATAAATATTCAATAATAAATATGACTACATAAATAATTATAAATAACAAAAATATGTATTTATATTTAAACACACCATCAAATAACCATTATTCAAATTATCCTTATATCAATTATTACTCAACTAATTTGATACACCAACACACATCACCAAACCAACTATTCTAATTAACAATGATTTTGAATACCATATTATTTTGATTAAGCTACTAGTACCAGGTTCAGCATCCATAGGTGTATATAAATAAAACGAAGAAATTTTTTTCAACTTTAGACTAGCCATGTCAGTTTTTTATCTATGATGGAAAAATATAATCATGTTTCCTGTCTATGATAGAGCATCAGTAATGGTCATTTTTCAACTATAATGGAATAATCATAGCATCATACTTTCTCATTTTTGTTGTTGTAATTAATAGTACGACATTTTGCTTTCGATAAAATGATTAATAATGTCATATCCTAGTTGGTTATAGCAAACTACAGTATCATATTCCATCCTGTAACAGGTAATGTATAACATCATGTTCTGACCTACATCTAACAATCTTTAATATCATATCCTAGTTAAATAGATTCTTATTATGAAATTAATAAATGCACCCACCATGCTTACCACATCGAGGTGTAATCTATTTTTGACATTCCATGTATAATAAATTAAAATGACCCAAGCCATGCAAGATCAAGTCACCCAATGAGGATTCTTACCCAACCATCTAGTCATACACGTTGCAATTTTACTAGTTTAATAGACATATATATCATGCATACAATATTAAAATACTATATATGATCATAATCCATGTATAATCATGCCCATTTACCCTATGATATGTAGGTACATAATAGGAGATTGTACTTTTACATAAATAAGTATGTAATGGAAACTCTTATCTATATTAGTAGTGAAGATTAATTTGATNGCCCGCGCGTTTGCCTCGGCCAATTGTCTCCAATTCAGAAGTCCTTCGGTGCCTCGAAGCCATCTCCTCTCCGAAGGCCTTCAGCCGCTCCTGGAACTCCAGACTCATCTTGTTCACCTGCAGACAAAGAGCCGAGTAAGGCAAGAGTCGAAAGGCCAAAACGGACAAAACAGGGGACACCCTACCTGCTCGTCCCGCCGAGCCAGTTCATGGCTCAGTACTTGAACCCTTGAGAGCCTTCGATTTAGCCGATTGATTTTGACGAAGACTCTCTTTGAGTTCATCAACCCGGGACTGTCTGTCCCCAATCTCCCGATGAGCATAGTCGAGATCGTCGGAGAGCCGAGCAGCTCGCTCATCCGACCATTTTAGCTGATCCTTCATTTCGGCGAGCTCTTTATTCAAACGGGTAAGCTGGTCCTGCTGCCGCCGACACTTGTGCCTCCTCCTCGAGCCTCTTACTCCAGTTGCTTCTATCTTCGGCGTGGCTGGCCTTCAGCTGGTCCCATCTCTTCTCGAAAAACTGCTGCATGGCCTTGACCTTATCTTCGTGCTCCGCTCTAATCTGTGATAATTCCAGACTAGCCTTGTTGGATTGCTCGCGAAAGCCCTGAAGCTCATTGACCTGCATTGCAAGTTGAGAGGCTCTTTCTCTCAGCTGTAAGAATCTTGCGAGTCTCCTCGAGCTCCCTTTGGGAGATCGCCAAAGCTCGGGAAAGACTGGCTGTTGAATCCACCCTCTCCTTGAGGTGACCGATTTCTTTACGGGCTTGAGCCCAAGCTCCGACAGCCAAATGCAACGCCATTTCAACGCCCTCATGATCAAAGCATTCTGCGAAAAGAATCACACGTATGGAAACAGTCGAAACTAACTAACTAAAAACTCTACTTCGGGCGATGGCTTACCCGAGACGCATAATCCGTGGCAATCCTCGTGAGGGAAATGTCATCGATCTTGGTAAGAAGGAAAGCTTCATTCGGCACTCCAGTATACCTGAAGGCCACATCGACAAGGTCCACAGGATCGTCCCCTCCGGCCGAGGAACTTTCTCCCTCATGGAACGCAGACCGCATTAAAGCAGAGAACATGGCACTAACCTCGGATCGCGGGTGAAAATCTTCACTCAGGGGGCCAACTTGGGACCGCGGCCCCTGGAGCCCTCGTCCGGCTAACCTCCTCCACCAAGGCCCTCATTTGAGAGGCCTCAGGCATTTCAGCTCCGGCAAGGGGAGCCTCAACCCGGACGTCCCCTTCGCTTAGCGGCTCCCCTTCTTCTTCAGACATTTCTCTGCCCCTGGCGGACTCCTCTTGAGCTTCAATTTCTCTCGGGGCCTCCGGTGCCTCGGTAGAAGGCCTTTCGCCGGAAGATGTCCCGCGAAGTTCAGTCACTGGTTCAGCTGGTTCGGTTGCCCTTCATCCTCCGCCGGCTCTCCCGCAGGCAGCCCAGGCTGAACTTCAGCAGCTACAACCGTTCTCCCACCTCGATTGAAGCGGAGACGCTCCTGCCTCCGCCTGCACGCCTCCGGACCGCCGGCCTCCAATGAGGGAGACCGGGCAACCCCGACCACGGGGGTCTCCGAGTAAACTGACGTCGCTCCCTCGCCATCATCTGGCAAAACGACAACAGGTGGGGAGGAAATTTTGGCAGCCTCCTCCGAAACCCCGTGTATCCTGACCTCTCCCCGCTGACGGACCTTCCTCCGGCATCGAAGGACCGCGCGCCGCCGCTGGAACTTCGATACTTTCATCCCGCGGCGACGAGGGACGGCGATCATCGCCATCTCTCCTGATCCCCCAGGGCGGGAACCGGGGAGACCTTTTCTCGGCCCTATGCTTACTGCTGGGGCCGGGCCTCCCGCGACGCTTACCCAGTTCCTCTCTCATCTGATCTACGAACGCCGACCTTTCGGCTGCAGGCGCAATGCGACTTGCCCGTTAGCTCGTACAAAAATCAAAGCTAAAATCGCCTTAACCTGTTAGCTACAAAATAATACTTACCGCGAGGATCAACGGGGCTCAATCCAGCTGCGAAAAGAGCGTCCTCTGATAGAAGGGCGCTAGCTGGAAGCACTTGACTACTGCGCAATACGATCGGATCCCTCTTCTCCTGCTCGGATAACTCTGGATGCGCTTCCGGATCTTTTACATAACGTCCCCACACCCGAGGAAAATCCGAGCCGATATTTCCTTTGACTATGAAGAATCGCGATTTCATTCTTTTATCGACGATGGATTGTCTGAAATCATCTTGAAAGACCTCCGGGGACCAATGTAAGGCCACTCGGAGGCCCTCCCAGAAACCAAGTTGTAGCACACCCTGAACATCGGGAGGGTCGCGGTTACCCCAACGCGGCTGCACAGCGAGATGAATCCGATAAGGTTGCGCCAGCTATTGGGAGCCACCATGGTGAAGCATATGTTGTAGAACCTCATCACCTCCCGCACCAGCGGATGAAGAGGAAACCTGAGGCCGCCCTCAAACTTTCCTCGTAACAGAATGCTCCATCCCCTAGTTCAAATGTCACCCAGTCGTCGGCCGTCGGGAGCAACAGGCAACATCCTGAGGAACCTTGTATAGGCGGCATATCCGTTCCAGATCCGCCAGGGTCACCTCCGAAGCCAAGTCGCTCGGACTCACCATGCTTTCGATCGAAAGAGAGAGTCTTTTTCAAACCGGTGCCAAAAGGCACCGGTTTTAAATGAAAGTGGTGAATCTAAAGTTATTATGGAAATGGTTAAAGGGTAAAACGCCGTTTCAAATGGCGTTTTCCCATTGCCACATCCCCCTCCCTCCTCGCCAGCTGATGCCCCGTCAGCTGGGGTGCTTACAAGAAACGAAAAGAAATCGCCACACCATGTGGCGATTTGCCCCTAAATGAAATCGCCATCCCATGTGGTGATTTCTACCCTGAAATCGCACATGGTGTGGTGATTTCATCAGAACTTCCTCCCTCCCGAGACCCGATCGGTGGACTTCCTTTTTAAAGAGGAGGCCTGCCCTATGGGTTAAACGGCCCCATAAATCGCCCTGCTCCGCCCAGATATTTGCTACCTCTTAAACGGCACCGTCTTGGCCTTTTTTGTCAAATCGTGTGTACTCCGCACTTAATTCCCATCAAGGTAGATTCACATTCCATTCTTAAACTGATTTTTATATGCATGAATGTGTGTTTATACATTCCCTCATATAACTGATATTAATAGATTTTTTTGACAAAGAAGAAAGCAATATTGATGTTTTATTTTAGCTATGATATCATCATGGGAGATTAAATGTTCCTTATGGATCTTAGGAACCAATATGTGCAAATGCTACTAAAATATATGCATATTTAAATTTTTTTTTTGTTTGTAGCTGATCGGAGATAAATTATGATCACCTTTTTTCAGATGGAAATTGTACGTGTTCCTGCTATATTATGATGGATCAATTGAACATGGTGGTCAAGAAGGGATCATTATAATCAACCTCCACGTAAATGTTGAAATTGAGCACGGGAACACGCTTTGCTGAGTTGGTTGATCAGATACATACAGTTCTAACAATTCCAGTATATAGACATATCATTAGATTGATGTGGAGATCTCCAACATTATATCAAAAGTATGTGCTTCTTCTAATTGAGGACGATGACGATGTGGAGCACATGTTGACATTTCCCTCAAAGTGTTCCGAATATCGGTGTATTGAACTCTATGTTTTAAAGGATGATGTTCCAGAGCCATATAGTGTTGGTCATATAGAGAATGTTCGAGACAATTCTCCTATAGCCCAGCAGCAGGAACAGGTTAGAACTCTAATGGATTTCCCAATGATTGAGGGATTATGCCAGCAGTGCAAAGTGATGATGTGGTAAACAATCAGTGTAATATTGATAGTCGGGGAATGGAGTCAGACGAAAGTGCAGATGATGACTATTGGCTTGAACATGATGACTCAGATGAAGAGTCAAATAAAGATGAAGAGTCATATGGAGACATGGTAGTTCATGACACTGGCTTTAGTTCCATTCCTGCATACACTCATCCAGAACCTATTCCAACTCAGGTACATGATCATCAAGCCTTTGCATATGAACAAGTACCGAAATTTTATAATGAGTTAAATTTGCATGATGGTGGATGTGTACTCCAAGAGAGTTTTCCCTTCAAATCTCAATTTTAGGATCCATCAATGATTGAGTTGCTAAAGGATTATTGTTTTAATACTAAAGATGAACTGAAGAGAGCATGTGAAATGTATCACATCAAGAAGCATCGCATATATAATGTGGTGGAGTCGAAGAAACTATTCTGGTCCTGAGATGTGCCTCTTCAAGTACTGCCCAACGGTGTCATGGAGGGTTGTGTGCTACCAAGTTGAAGAAGCATGAATTTTTAAGATCACAAGTATGAAGGGCCACACTCTTGTTTATTCAGTAATTTAACTCGGATAACAAACATATTACATCTCGAGTTATTAGCCATGCTGTTCGACACATTATGGAGAAAGATCCAAGTGTGAATATTGAAGCTATTATAGCAACCATTGCATAACAATTTTTTATACAGTGTCATATGCCAAAGCATGGCATGGAAAGCAGAGTGCATTGATTGATATATTGGTGAATGGGAACCGTTATATGCAAAGCTTCCTAGATACATGCTTGCACTGCAGAATGCTAACCCTGGAACAGTTGTATGTTGGGATTTCTACAGTGAAGCAAGTTCTTCTGAACGGGTCCTAAATTATGTATTTTGGGAATTTCAACCATCTGTTGAGGGGTTTCGGTATTGTCGCCCGGTGATTTCTATTGATGGAACACATCTTTATGGAAAGTACCGGGGGAAGATGCTGATCGCGATAGGCACTGATGCTGATAATATGATATTTCCACGGCCTATGCAATTATGGAAGAAGAGTGTACAGCTAGCTGGAGCTGGTTTTTTGCTGAGGCTTAGGAGGCATGTTGTGAAAGATAAAAATGGCATTTGTCTTATATCTGACCGACATCCTGGTATACTAAGTGCCATAGCTGATAATAAAATTGGATGGGCTCCGCCAAGAGCTTATCATCGATATTGTTTGAGACATGTTTGCAGCAATTATGTGAATGGTCCTCTTGGAAGCAAGTAACAACATTAGACATGTCATGACAAGGGGACTTAACATTTCCAACTTTAAGCGGCGGTGGCGAATTCAACCCAAAAATCGACCGAAATTGAACCAAAACTCGATCGAAACTCGATCGAAATTGAACCGAAACTGGACTGAGACTCGAAACTTGACCGAAACTCGACCATAACTCATTCGAAACTCAATCGAAACTCAACTGAAACTCAATCGTAAATGCCAATCATGACAAAAAGTAATGCATTAGAAGAACACAATCTCATAGAAATTAGATTTTTCTGATACATGAAAAAAAAAAAAATTTACATCAGAAGGTTTGAGTACAACAATCTAGAAAACCTAGGTTCCATATCCTCGTCGAGGAGGTCGGCCAATACGTCCAGTCCGTCGCCTATAGGTCGCCAACGGTATAGGATCCTTATCAATCACCTGAGATACCCCCTCTTGCGTGGGGATCGCGCTAGCATTGAAAACATCATGCATAGCATCGTCCAAATGTGACCAGGAGGCATCAGCATCCTCACTTATCTCGGCGATGTCCGTATCGGCAATGTCATCAATGCGATTTGCATTGTGATCTCGACAAGCAGATGTATCCTCTTCGGCATCTCTCCTCTGTGAATTCTCGTGTGCTAATGGGGACCGCATGTAAGAGGGCGATGGGGTATAATGAAATGTCTCCGTCATCGGATCAATGTCGGCTCGTGTGGACTCCAGCACCTCCAGATAGAGTGCTGAAGGAGCTGTGCTCTGAACATGCTGATGCCGAACGACAGACAATGTACCATACGCCATCGACGTCGCGCTTCTCAAAATATGTACCCGCTCATCTTCCACTAGGGCGGCTAATGCCCGCTCGAGCTCCATAGTCAACTGTTGAAACCTCTTATCCTGCATATAATTTGACAACAAAAATTCATATGATAGCTTATGAAGTTGAAAGAAAAAGATACCCAAAAAAAATTAAAAATAGTACCAGAAACTCATATGAAGTGCCTTCCCCTTCATAACCCCTTGTACTATACTCAGAGCGGCCTACACATATTCGAGTGATGCTCCTAAACCAGGCCATATAATCGGGTGTGCATGGGAATCCTGCTACTATAGGCTCTCCCATAATCAGATGCTGACGCCGTGCATTCAATGTTGCAACATAAGTCCCGTGCACGGCATCCATGCAGCATTTGACCTCCCCCGTCGATCAATCTGATGAAGATGTAGCGATGTATCGCATGGACATGGTATGCACTGGCGACATCCAAATTGACAAAGCACCCGATCCGGCAAGTGCCACTCAACTACATCAAAACATATCAGCAGGATCCATGCCATCCAAATATCCGAACTAACCAAGCAGCTTGGAGGTAAAATAGAGATAACTGCCGGCGAGTAAGGACACCATAAGAACTGCATAGAAAAAATTTAATTAATCATTAGTCAACAAAATGAATCGATCTAATTGAATTGCATATACAACATGACATACCCGTTGTTCACTATCATCCAACAGATCCAACTGGTCCCTATACGCACGTAGTGTATGGGTTGGAATATTTTTCATGTTGTATCTTACGTGCCATCTATACCCCCACGGTGTACCTAAGTGCCAATCATCATCGGCATCCGAAGGTCTAGCCTCCGGAATCTCGAGTCTCATGGGATGGAAATAGGAAATCGTTCCCATGCCAAAATCTGCATGTTCGGATAATTCAAAATGTTAATTAACAATAAAAATTACCTCGATCTCAGACATAAGAATAAAGTGTTTACCTGTAGCAATGGGAGGTATCCTCCGATGTCAGACTGGGTAGGGCTCGTTGCACGACATAGTGCTCTATATAACCAGCCAGCGTAGCCGATCCCCAACTTAGAGTGGCAAATGCCTCCAAGTCTTCCAGAAATGGCACGTACATCAACTTAACTAAATTACTAGAGGTATCCGGAAGAATCACTCCACCAATGATTTGAAGAAGTTGTCCCCTCACGAACTGCTGGACAACCTCATCATCCACATCTTCGTCCAAGTGAAGGTCGCGATAGAATTGATCGAAGAATGCTAAACGAAAACGACCTTTCGGAAATGCTTTGATGGGGGTACAACACCAAATAACCTCCCAAATATAGCCTGCCACTCTGGAATTGTATGGCGCGGATCTAACCCAGTAATAGCGGAACTATCAATCCGGAGGCCACTCAAAATACTGACATTCTGTAGTGTAATGGTCGCCTCATCAAAAGGTAGATGAAATGTGTGGGTCTCAACCGCTATTATTTAGATCTAAATACAATGGATCTTATTTTTAAATATTATGCTTTTCTCCATGCATATGTTGAAGCTTAGCTTCCGCAAATATATTTTATGCTATGCATTTACTAAAATTTAGCAGGTTTTACATACATTTAAGGTTTGCTTTAAAATGTACAGTTGTACCATGATATTTGTGGGCCAAATTCTAGATCAAAGGTCATGTCAGGACCTTGATAGTTGCTGAGGTACAGTGGAGAAGCTACCAACATCAAGGGTGGGACGTTCACATTCATACAACAAAGCAAAAATAATTTGTTTATATAGAGCATGGGGTATGCTAGATGTCTCTAAACCCACTATTACTATCAGTGTCATATCAATTATCGGATCTAGTTGTCTAGGATTAAACTCAGGATCTCTGAAGTTTGGTGCACTTTGACATTGAGAAAATTACCTACAAGGGACTTTGTGTACCTTGTAAAGTCTACAAAAAAGATTACAATTGTGATACTTTTAGAGAAATTAGTTGCCTAGCCTATACTGTATCAAACAAAAGATGAAGAAAGAAGAAAAAAGAGACGACGACACTGCTTAGAACGCTGGCCCTATCTGTTTGATGGTGGAGCAGCTACCAACTATTAATAATTTGCTTTGTTGTATGAATGTAAAAACCACACCAGGAAAAAAGGAGTCTTAAAACAGTGGAGCAGCTACCAAACATCAGGGGTGCAACATCTCTCATCACAGCTAAATTGTATACGGATAAATTTTTAAAAATAAGCCCCTATCAACATAGCAAATGCATACTAACAAGGGATGGTCGGCGAGTGGAGGAGTAAGGGGCTGCTTTAGATGATGGATCTCCGGTGGTAGGCGAGCTGCGGCGGGGATCTCCGGCGAGCAACGGAGGAATCGGCGAGTGGAGGAGTCAGCATGCGATGGTGTGGTGAGCGGAGTAAAAGGGCACTCAGGCCCTTAAAAGAATCCCCCCGATCGCAGCCTCTCGGTCGGGGGTCCTCTGTTGAAATCGCCACACTGTGTGCGATTTCATTTCGTCACACGGTGTGGCGATTTCATTTGGCTGAAATCACCACACCATGTGGTGATTTTTGCTCGGTCCCTGTCAGCATCCCAGCTGACGGGGCCGAGCCTTGGGGGGGTGAAGTGGCTGAGGGAAAACGCCATTTGAAATTGAGTTTTACCCTTTAACACTATTTCTATAATAACTTTAGATTCCATCACTTTCCTTTAAAATCGGTGCCTTTTGGCACCGGTTTGAAAAACGAGTCTCGAAAGAGACGCTGAGCAAGGTCGACAAGAAAATAGGAGAACTAAGTTCTTCGAGGGAAAGCGAAAGAGCGCTGCGAATAGGGTTGGCGCCGCTTCAACTCCGTTTTTTCCAAAAGAAACCACCTCAAGGAGAAGATAAGAAGTCTCAGCCAAGACATCCGGAACCTCCGCTGCAGGCGCCGTGAAGATCGAGATCCCCTACGTAGCGCAACCCCAGCCGTTGCACCCAGGAAACGACGGATCCACCTCGTAAAGGCAAGGCGGCCACGCAACATTAACTAGGGCATCATTGTGTGGGCTGTCAAATCCAGATCCCCTCGTTCGAATCGCACCACCTAGGTCTATACTCCCTATGCCCGAACCTACGCTTCGAACTTGGGAGTGGGGGGCATGTGTTGAGGGGTAAAATCGTCATTGCATTGATAACCGTGCGAAGGGGCTAAGATCAGCCCTAGCCCCCACTTGCTACATTGTGCCAACAAAGAATGAGCTAACCAGTATGATTCGGCGGATCGAGCTACCCATAACTCGGCTCCCCCCGAGCAATCCATGGCCCGGCCTCCCCGAGCAATTTATAATTCGGCGGATCAAGCTACCCATAGCTCGGCTCCCCCGAGCAATCTATAGCTCGACTCACGCCCCTGCAAAACCTAGTATGGGAGAGCCCAAACTCAGTGTAACAGAATTCCAAATGAAAAATCATATCGAAATGTGGCCTAAGACCTACAATAACGGCCTAGGACCTACGCAGTCATTGGATCTCGGGCCATCAGAAATCTCTCCCAACCACCGATCCTCTAACGGACAAGATACAGATTTTACCGGCCTCACAACAGCCTGATTCAAATCATCTTCGAATCCCAATAACCTTTGAGCGCTCAAGATTCAGGCCTATAAATAGGACACTTCCAGATTTTTTCAGGTACGCGACCCTAGGCAGAGTTTCAGCCCGCTTTTTCTCTCTCTTTCACTCCTCCTTTTCTCCGCCATTAGCGCTATGCTCGAGCTCCCGAGAGGCCATCCTTGGAAGGATTCCTCAGAGAGAGCCTTCTCCCCATTTATGTTGATCGCTGATCTTCACTGACTTGAGCATCAAAGGATCTTGTACGGAGGGCCACCCTCATGTGAGGACTTCTTTGCAGGTCCGCAGGATCTTCTACGGAGGGCCACCCTCATGTGAGGACTTCTTTGCAGGTCCGCCCAAGAGGAAGCCCAAGCCCAATCAGGAGACCGATCGCGCCCGAGTCGGAGAATAGATTTCAGTAGCAATATATATATATATATATAATTTTAATTCTATTTGCTTAAAAATAAGCAGATGACAATTTATAGTTAGACTTTTTAAATAGTAAATAAAAAATAATTTTAATTTTTAAAAATAGAAAAATGTCTGAGCCCGGGTTCGAACCGGGGACCTCTAGTGTGTGAGACTAGCGTGATAACCATCTACACCACCCAGACGCTGAGTCACTTGTTTAAATCATAATAAATATTGAGTGTGGGCACTCTGCACACCTGGTGCGTAACTTTTGCCATTTCCTACCATCAACCAATTCTAGTTTTACCATTCAAATTCTTAAGGTATCTTTTGAACTTTGAGTATATTTTTAACTTTGAAACAATGTAGGAAAATAGCTTGTAATATTAATAATATTTAATTTAGACTTATGGTAGTTCTAGTAGCCTTGCATGTTTCAAATAGGTAGATATATTTATATGATACTATTAGGGTTCAAGAATTTGAAAATGAATTAAGAGACATTGAACCAAGGAAATGCAAACTAACATAATAATAATAATATGATAAATCATGCAATTATGTTCACTACCTTGTGCAATTGTTGAATCATAATTTGCATTTAACTAGAATATGAAATACACTTGAGACTTGTATTTGATTGGAACCAAAGCATAGCAAGCGATTATTGCCTTGCTTACATATGCTAGCATATTTGTCGCCAAAAATATTTCTACAATTAAAATCTTTTTAAGCATGAACTTTACCAAGCATTTGGTCATCCAATAAAAAACTTAAGACTCGTAGATTAAAAATTTTGTATAGCTTTGTGATGTAAACATCTTAGGCATTAGAAGCCATTAATGAGTGAAGTATGCAATATATGATATATGAACATCAATAATATTTGAAGTGTAGATAGACATATTTATATGGACATATTAGATTCATCCTACATAAAAAGTATGGGAGTTTAAATGCTAATATTGTTAAATTAATTTCAACTAATATGCTCTTAGCTAGGATTGCAAGTGGGTAGCAAAAGCAATTTTTTAGAAGATTCGTGCTTGATTCATATTTGAATCATCCAAAAAGGCTCATAGAGAGCATGTTACACTTTTTCTTGAATTTACTTTTAGTTATTATATTTATGTATATTATGCAGTAATTATAAACATTATCAATGTCTTATTTTGCATTCACAAATTAGTAATTACGTATATTTTATCATTTATGATAACATAGATAGTTGGTTAATTGTATAAAAGTTGTTCATGACCACAAATTTAATGTCTTGAACTTGATTAGATTTGGAGTTGGTGGAGAAAACATCTTGCATTACTTTTGAGTCATATTATACTTAGTTCATAAGGTCTCTCATAATTTAATTATGATTTATTTTATTTAATATAAATAAAAATTTTGAATACATTGGACATGAATAATAAATAATTTCATGCTTTTATTTATAACTAATTTGCATAAAAATTTTTGTATAGCTATTAATAGCTACATACGTACATGAAAGCTATCTTTATAACTTACAAATTTTTTATATCTAATTCATGGAGAAAGATATTAATTCTAATAAATTAAATGGTCTTGTTGGATGAATTATAATGGTAACCTTAAAGCAGGTAACCACAAATTTTATGATGTATGATAAATTATCCTTTTCTTTTTTTACATCACTGTATATTTTTATTTTGATAAAAAGGAGAAAAAATAGCAATAACCTTCTTAGAAATGAAAAATAATAAAATATATTGAGATAGGGAAGGCAGTAGTGCAAGTACAATCAAAGGGATTAAAAATGAAAGAAAATGCTGACATTATCTAAACCAAGTGGAATCAAAGAGTTTGATTAAATTCCACCCGAAACAAAAGAGTCCAATTAATAACTAATTTGATTATGATGGTCGGGATTTGAAATAGATAATCATCTAGATTTGAGCCATCAATTTTAATTTATAACAAGGTTGATGAAGGAAAAGATGAAATAATTTATGTCAGAGCAATGCAAAATAGCTTATACCCCTTTGTAGTATTTATAATTTATTTGTACTGATATGGCTGATAAAGCCATGTGTAAGTTAACAGTCAAAACTATCTGACGATGAAAGTTGAGGCAACCTTGTCTCCAGACTCGGCCCCAGCTTTCAAGGCAGCCTCTCCTCCGGACTCGGCCTCAACCTCCAAGACGGCCTCATCTTCGGACTCGGCCCCAGCTTCCAAGGCGGCCTTTTCTCTGGACTCGGTCCCAACCTCCAAGATGGCCTCTTCTCCGGACTTGGTCTCAACCTTCAAGATGGCCTCTCTTCTGGACTCAGCCCAAACTTTCAAGACGGCCTTAACTTTAACAAGACATGGCCCACCAACTGTCTGTGGCCCATATGTCTGATGGGATCTGGCCCACCAATCGCCTACAGTCCACATGTATGATTGGATTGGGCTCAACTACCTATACGTGGTCACTCAGATCATATGAAAAAAATCCTACTAATCGTGACATTTCATCCTAAAAATCATCATTCATTATGAGGCCTCAATTACTCAGATCAGATGAGACAAATCCCACCAATTTTGATATTCAACCCAGAAAGTCATCACCCAAAAAGTCATCATCCATCCATAAAGTCACCGTCCATCATGAAATTCCACATGACTCATTCCATCGCTAGATGACAAGGGATATCCATAAAATGAGTAAGAGGGAATCCTGACCAGGTATGAACACTTAAGTATTTAGAGAGCTCAAAAAAAAGAGAAAATTTTTAACTCTTTCTTTCGAGCTTTCTCAAGCTCACGGCTATGATTCTATTCACTTACTTGAGCGTCGAAGGGTCTCCATCGAAATATTCGATTCTCGGGACTTCTTGCAGATCCAATATTAAAGAGAAGCCTCTTTTGCAACTCATGGCGTCCTCATGGACATTCGCACAAGGTGATCAGGCATTAACATGTACCATTGATGGCTTTGACTATATCCAAAATCACGAAGAAGAGGGTAGAAAGAAACAAAAGTATAAAAGAAAAAAAAAAGGGAAGAACAAAAAGAAAAAATAAGAAAAGATATGATAAAGGAGATAGATTAGAAGTTATATATGAAAGAAGACCGGGGAGTTTATCAAAGAAGTTAAATTAACTTTTTTTAAAATTTCTTTTAATTAAGATTACCATACAGTGGAAAAGAATACTATTGACGAACAAAATGCTCTCTAAAATATATATATTTCTCTGATTAATATGCACTGTTATAGTAAAGATCAAACTTTATAATATATTATATGGTTTTGATAAGATGACTTTGCCACTCTATTTTTCAAAATTCAAATCCAAATGTTATCTAGTTCAAACTTAAATAATCTTTAAATCTCATGACTCTTTTTTTTTAGCAACAGCAGACATGATTGCATGTGTAGCATAGAACTCATATTATACTCTTAAAGTAATAATTAATGCTTCATATTCCTTCAAACTAAATTTCTATGATGATCAGTTGGAAAGAGAAGGCCGAGATTACACGAAAATTTGGCTTTGTTAACGTTCATTATTTCTTTTTAGCTCAAATAATAGATAGAAGGAAACCTGCCTTGAGAATCCATATCTGTCCAGTCAAACATTTATTAAATAAAAATTGAAAACGGTCATCTAATCCTCTGTTGTAATAAGAAAAAAAAACCCTATGTAATGGCTCCACCCCAAAATCTATATCTGATTACTATAACAGTGTTAATAACTAATATAATTGATGTTTAATTAAATCATAAAATTACTATATGGTATATTATTAATGATAATTTATAATAATAATTTTATAGTGTAATTCATGTCATATTAGTTTCTTACTTTGAAAATAACTTTTTGAGTCGAACCAACTTGAAGACGCAAAGCAAGTATTGAAAGAGAATGAAATGATAGTTAAAAGTAATTATGCGACTGAGTCTAGAAAAATGGTGTCTAGCTAAGTGTTGATTATTAGTTAAAAGTAATTCAAAATTTTAATGTTTTAAGAATAATCTCTTATTAGATATTAAACTTAATATACACCCACTTAAATATGATTGCTTATCCCACATGGCGTAACTTTCTAGGTTACTTGATCTATTAAGTAGATAAAGCATAATTTTTATCTCAAAATCATGTCGATCTCTATTCCTTTCAGGGAGAACAATAGCAATTTGTTATCAAACTAAGTTTTTATTAGCTCCATTTGAACCAGACTGGACTCAATTTGAATTTAATAGTTTGCTTGTTATATAATATAATGAATACCAGCTATGAAGTGACTGTCTTTTAAATATATATATATATATATATATATATATATATAGATTTTATTTTTTTGAAGTCTATGTTACAAAAGAGAGGAATAATTTTCTTCAATGTTGGCTGAAATGTTTCGCCTGGACTGAAATATGGAGGTCGAGTAATCAGCAGTCAAAATATTTACCGGTTAAATTGTGTTTTCTTCCCTCTCCAACCAGCTGCTCATCTCTTTTAATAGATTAATACAGCATTAAATATGAGCGTCAAGTGTCATCACCTTGGTGTCTCTGGGAAGTACAACACCTGCACCTAATCTTAGCACTCGTTCCGAGGAAGGAGGAGAGGGAAGAAGGAAACGAATTGATCAACAATATAATATTTGGAAATATAACTATATCTATTTTAAAAATTTTAAATAGAATCCGGTTGAGAAATAGATAGAGAACCATGCATTTGTTTTTAGAAAATATAGTTTAATCAAGATATATAAGACCAATTATGTAGATTAGAATTCAGAGAAGGTACACACGGATTATATATCTCATTTTCTTTCATTCGTATTTTTGATAATCATGAATTAAGAAACCAAGACTATTTTTGTCACAAAAAAAATTGAGAGATTAAAATGAGTGTAAAATATTTTTGTTCTTATTTAATAATATAATATAGATATTGCAAACTCCATCCTTGTTCTTTAACTTTACTTAACTATTAATTCTATGGCTGCCTTCATCTTGCATTAAAAAGTTAAAAAAGTAAGACAAATAACTAAAACCAAACCATTCAAGGAATGGCATACATCATTCACAACCATTGATTTTTTTTTTTTTTAACCTCTTGTACAAGTCGAATTTAAATTTCAAAATAGTGCCATCAATTTTACTCAATCTTCTATTTTGAATTTTCTCGCATTCTTATATTCTTGCTATTCATTAAGCATTGACCTTTTTCCTATTAGCTTCAATTGAAAGCAAGATGTATAGCCAAATAGAGGTTGGTCCATTTCTGTATCTTTCTCTCAGGTGATATATGTATCAGGTTGAGATTAGATTTATGAAATTTAACTCAAGTCCCGGACGAGGGTAGAAGATATTAAAGAGAATTTTGACAGCAAGGTTCAATATGCTCTTGTAACAACGCAAAGTAAAGTGCCTAACTCCAGTAATGCAAGTAGGTAGCGGATAAAATGGTGCCAAATTTTTACCATTAATTTTATTATATAAGGAACTAAACAAACACCAATTAAGGGTTCTATATTGTCAATTAGCGATTGGTCTACAACTGGAGAAGGAGATTAGAAATGGGGTTTTGGACGTACGTTTGATTTTGGGCTTTAAAAAGAACTGTCGTGCACTTTCTTAGGATCGAGATGTCTTTTAGATCAGCTATTGTTTCGAATTAGGTGTTGGGAACAAAGCTCATTTCCAGTTGGGTGTTTGGAAATGAGGTGATCATTACAGAGCCAGTCAACTAAGTTGAAAGGGAGGTCCGTGGAGCGTAGCGGTTGGTAGTTGAAGTTTTCTAATGAAGCATTTGGCTCAAGATGACCCGAGAACGTAGAAAACTGGAATTACCAAGTTAATTAAGGTATTAAGAGATCAGCCTCTATGATCCTTTGTAACTTCAACCACTTCCACCCTTGCCTTCCTATTACCTCTTAACTTATATATATATATATATAATGAATTTGATGAGTCTCTCATCCTTTCATTAAAAAAAAAAAAAAAAGAGAGAGAAAAATTGGTGTTGACGGCTCAACCTTGGGTACTTGGTTTCACTGCTCCAAAATGAGTTCAGTGCTTGAGAACTGGCTAGTTCAGGTTGCATTGACGAAATAATTACTATCCAAACACTTTTGGTGATTTCTATAGAATACTAAATTTCTGTTTGTTAATCGAGACAACATCAAAAACAAGATCGGCAGAAGTGCAACAACGTAAAGCAACATCAAGAAGAAGGTGACATAAGGCTGAAAATTAAATATAACTTATCATTACAGCCTTCATGAAATGAACAGATTGAATTGAGCAATATGGTTTTTTTAAAAAAAAGTTGCATCATAGATGAAGTCGATTTTTCTTTCAAGGACAGAAATATTTTATTTCTTATAACAATAATACGGTTCCCTTGGTACAATCAGAGATTCATGCATGTATTCATGTATCACTAACATTGGATCCTCAATTTCTTGAAGAATTGTTCAAGGGAATGAATCCTACTAATCCCATAGATAAAATACAATAATAATAATAATAATATAATAAAGACCTCATATTTTTCTACTGAGACCATATATATTATTTATTCTCGATATAAGGAAAATAAAGTGCATGTCTTGAGCCCTTCGTCTCCGTTATTTCATCATCTCCGCAGCAAATTGATGGCATTATTTAGGATCGAATTAAAGGCCAGATATCCTGTGGGACTGCTGGGCAATGATGCTTGTGGTCGAGGGGCATTCAGAAAAAATGATCTCATAGCCATCTCCAAAGTTATTCATCCCCGGGGCCAACACCTGCCAGAAGAGCCCACCTGCGGATGGCCCTCCAGCTCTGGCAGAGCCGTAGATCTCATCGAACACGTCCGAGAACAAGGAGTCCCTTTCGCCTACGGTGTACCCTGAAGTCTTGCAGGACTTGCCAAATTCTGTGATCATGAGTGGCTTTCCGAGGACCGCGCCAGCATCATCAGTATGTGATTGAATCCAACTCTTGAGGAACGCCATTTGGGCCTCATCCGAACCTGAAATCCTGAAACAAATTTGGGAAACAAGGAAGGTTATTTGAAGGATTATATATTACTCCATCCATGAATTCTGTACGTTGATGAGCTGGTAATTGTTGGACTTCTGACAAGAAAAGCTTGCAACTTATTAATTATGGCACACCGTTTCTGTGATGCCCGTTAAAAAGCTCCATATCGGGAAGTTAAAAAAGGGAAAGGGATTTATATCTGAAAGCAAGAAAAAAGATAAAATAATAATAGAATTTATTTTGAACTGTAGTGATCAAAATTGATATGAAATGGATCCGTACCACGAGTTTAGATTGTTACAATATGTTATCAAAGCTATGCATCAGTCGAAAATGTAGAAGCCTATATAGGATAGATGGGAGCCATCTCTTAAATATGCCACCTCTAGAATCTTTCTTGATGGTTGCATGACGATATCCCCTTTTTAAGGGATAGATTGTGATGTCCGTTAAAAAGTTTCATATGAGAAAGTGTTTCATAAGTTAAAAAAGGAAAAGGATGAAAGGGGTTTATATTTGAAAGCAAGAAAAAGATAAAATATCAACAGGACCCATTTTAGACCGTGATTCTTGCTTTCTTGCAATGAAACAGATCCATACTATAGGTCCGGATCGTTACAGTTTACAATGAAAAACTTATACCATACTCTCTCAAAGTTAAAAAAGGAAAAATGGTTTTATATTTAAAAGCAAGAAAAAGATAATACCAACATGATCCGTTTTGGACTGTCATGATTCAAGTTAGTAGAAACTTCATCCTTTCTTACTTTCTTATAACGAAATGAGTCCATACTGTAGGCCGGGTCGTTGCAGTTTCCATTGAAAAACTTATACCACACTCTCGCACGTACAAACTCTTGCAGTTGAAGTGTAACTGGGGGTTGACAGTGCTCGGAGAGACGGCTTACCATTGATCGGGGTAGGCATGGATGGTGGCAAAGTCAATTCCAGAGACCATGTTGTTGGCGATGAAATCAGTGCCAACCTCATAGCCAGGGTTGAATTGCTTCCTTTCGGGCCTAGATTCCCCATAGAACCCTTCCAACCCAGCTTCAAGCATGTGGTTGCTATCTATGGATTTCACGTAAGCAGCCATCTCTGTGATCCAAGCCTGTACAAAAAAAAAAAAAAAAAAGATTGTACAATTTTGGCTTTAATCTTGAATTTTGAGCTACTTCAGCTTACAGGTTATTCGCTTATAACTACATCTACAAGAGCTGATCTTGAAATGAGATTAGAAATAGTTTAGTAGAAAAGGATGAACTAGGGTTATGATTATAAACCTGTAGGGTTTTTCCAGAGAGGTCGTTTTGGCATCGTGGTTCATTTATAAGTTCCCATGCAAAGATGGTGGGGTCGTCCTTGTATGCCACTCCTGTTATCGTGTTCACCCTCGTAAGAACCGTCTAGATCAAACAACGTACACAAAGAACTAGATGTTAGGATGATGACAAATTGATTCAAACCAAAGAGTCAGCACTCTGGTGCCTGCAACAATACTTGATAACGTGCATGGGAAAAAGGACGTCGAATCTCATGGTCACCTTCGCATGATCCTTGTAGAATCCTTTGGCGACATCGTTGGAATAGAAGTCATCATCGCAACTCAAGTACTGTCCCTTGTCCTTTGCCCACTTAACATACTGCTTCCTCCCTCCAAAGTCTGCGTAGTTGTTCACCAAACTCAGTATCAAATACACTCCATTCTTCTTAGCCTCAGCGATCACGAAGTCCAAACCCTGAGAACGAATATGCAAAGCAATAGAAGCGTTCAGCAGCCGTTTCAAAGCAGAAGTAATAACTAATTTTTGGAAATTAAATCTGAACATTTGCCGAAGATCATCGTCATGAAGCTCAAGAATCATTTTGGTTAATCATTAAGAATCCATAATTAATAAACGAAAGCGTATATGAATCCATATTGCTTGATTGCTCTCCAGAATCCTTCGGTTGAACATATACTCCGAGAGAGCCCTTTAGAATTTTCTCTAAGCTATTCTTTCTAATGAAGAGATAAGGTCGTACATGCGATCCAGAGACCATAACCGCTATATATAAATAATTTCATCATTATCTTTTAGCATTTCTATTTTAGCCCATCATAAAAATAGAAATAACCGTCTCTAAACATTAAAGGGCCACTAATAATCAGATACATTAAAGCTCAAATCACTAAAACCTTAGCTGATCACTTTTAATTGGGCTTAATCTTATTTGACGGTTTGCAACACATAATTATTTTACATATAAGTCCAATGTTGGGTTAAAACATGCAATTTTTTTTTCTTTTCTTTATTCCGATTCTAATAAAGGATGATATATACGTGCTTTTAAATTAATCCACTATGCTGTCTCGATCCAAACTCATGCAACCAAGTGTTACGATTTGCCATGTAACATGTGGGTATATATTATTGTATGTACCTTGAACATAGCCTCATTGTAAGAGCCAGGAGAGTGCTGCAGGGGGCTGCTCCCGCCGTCGCTGAAGGCCCAGGTCCTGACCACTCTCACGCCATAACTGGACGCCTGTTGGAGGACGGTGGACACCTTGCCCCTCTCCTCCGGGTCCGATGCCTTGAGCATCAACCAGTACGCGTTAAATCCATCGGAGTGGAACGGACGCCCATTCATCACAAACTGGGTTCCTCTGGTCCTTGCAAAGCCGGAGCCAGTGTAAGAACTCGCAGCAGCATGGAAGACAAACAGCACCAAGAGTGCAAGACTGGAAAGAACTCGCTTCCCAACCATCTTCAA
The DNA here is from genome assembly GCA_900491605.1 of Calamus simplicifolius. Lineage (NCBI taxonomy): Eukaryota > Viridiplantae > Streptophyta > Magnoliopsida > Arecales > Arecaceae > Calamus > Calamus simplicifolius. The sequence continues at coordinate 212,949 of UESW01005109.1, forward strand.
AGTAACTAGAGAGGAAGGATGATTAATGATCTCAATATCAAAGATCGAAGGCTGGATGTTTTGAGCTGTGGGATGGTGAGAGTTCTCATGGCGGAGGGATGTTTATATATATAGAGCTCCAGGGCATGCATGAGGTCGACAAGTAGTTTCCTATTTTGCTGCTAAGATTCGGTGCAACTTGATTAACGGTATGGCCAACCAAAAATAACATATATGACCACCGAAAAGTTCTCTCGGGGAAGGCGATATTAGTCAAGAAATTTCATGAGAAATTGCTCCTGAAATTAGTATGTATGTACGCTTACTTCCAATAACGATGGCTACTATACATGGGTTGGAGTAGCCTCCCAAATAAGAACTCATCCTATTACACGGAGTCCCTATTATCCGCTTCCTTAGTACATGAAGTCGATCGGTTCTCGACTCTTGATTGGCAAGCATCTTCAGCATGCCAGTGTTTTGAAAATCAGATCGGTTGGTTCAATCAAAAATCAATCATTAGTTTGGTTTAATTTTATTATTAAAGTTAATCTTTTTATGATTCGGTAAAAACTAAAAAAATTATCAATCGGTTCATCGGACCTAATTTTATATTTTTTTTATTTTTTATTTAAATTATATTTATATTTTTATTATTTTATATTATTAAAATAAAAATTAATTATAATATTATTCTATCCGATCAAACCACTTTATCTGATTCAACCGATTAACCTGTGGCTCAAATATTAAGCCGATTTATTATCCGATTCAATTTTCAAAACATTGGTGCATGCACGGCAAATGCCTCAGTGCTAGCAGCTGGTAGGTTTGTTTCAGAATTTATTATCTCTTTTCCATCCCTGATTCAAGCTTTATGCATGCATGTGGGTTCTAGAAATATAGCACTGCCCATGCTGATCAGCCACGACTGATGCAACTGCTAGCAATATTCAACGTAGTGCAACATGCATCCTTCTAGGTTGCCGCTAGGCCAAGGCAGATGCATGCAATTAATTAATGCACGGCATGGCCATCCATAGCACACTTATTAAAGAAACTTTATGTCTATATTTACTTGAAGAACCAATTGAGATATAAAACATGTATCTCAATTCATTCTGACGCTACTGACCAGAGGTGGAGGCTTGACGCGTGATGCTACGTATGACATAAAGTTTTCTTATTATATTTGTATACTAAATTTTACTTAGTTTATAGTATACGGAGAGAGAAGCAAGCTCACGTTCAATGAACATTGAAATTGGAAATGCTGGTGTTGGGAACGAGCTAGGAGAAGGTGTGGGTCCGGACATCGGTGTCATTCGTCCAATAAATTAATGGCGGCCGTCTCCAGTGCCATGTTTGCTGGAACCGATCTTCTCGCTAGCAGATCACAGCTATATGGTGGGAAAGCTAATTAATTTGATATTTATTTTTTAAATTTATACTTATTATTAAAATAATTAAAATTTAAATCAAATTAAGAATTAAAGTATAAGGGCCATGGGGGGTGAAGATGAGCAGGATATATGTACTTATTCTCATTCTTTCTTGGTCTTCACAAATAAGGCATAAAAATAATTTTTATTTTATCTGCATCTCTATAAATAATTAAAAATCCTTTGAGGTGGTAGGACCTTTGTCGGTTGAAACTATTTAAAGTGATATTTTGTGGTATCAAAATACCATTGTGCAATTCGAAGTTTGAGATAGGTACATAAATCTTTTTGGAGGGCTTTGTACGTCGTTTCACAGTTAAAATTGCAGGCTGCAATTAAATTGCTAGAAAATTTTATTAACTGCCCGCAGCTTCAATTTAGAATTACATGTTGTAATTAGATTCTAGGCAACATTGTATTAGTTGTTTGTAATTCCCGTTGTAGTAATTGGAATCACAAGCCCTCTAATAGTAGCCAAACAAAAAATTTCCTTATGGGAATTGAAATCACATTAAAAAAAAACTTGCTGCATTGCCCTAGCAAGCGCGCACAGTGCGCAGTGCACAGTAAGACTCATTAAGCTACCGCATGCGCGGACGGCCAATTCGCACGAGCAAAATTTTTTTTTGAATCACAAGCCCTTTAATCCATCACTAAAGCCTAGTTGAATTAGAAGGCTTGAAAAAAGGCTTATTGTACCACCATTCGATATAGTAAGTGCGCATCGATTTGCGAATTGGCCATCCGTTTGCGTCTGTGTGCGTGCAATGCACAATAAAATCTATTGGGCCATCGCACTTGTGTCACCATATATGAGCGGTCAATCCATACGGTTGATGTGCACATGCTATGCCGAAGATGCAGCAAAACTTTTCCTATAAGGCTTTGTCCCTATCATGGGCCACAAGGGTTAACTAGAGGTCCACCTCTCCTTCTCTGCCTCATTATGCAGGGACAGCAATGGCAATGATGAGATATCTGTTCATGAATAGAATTTTGTGAGTTTTTGAGCTAAACCAATCTTTTAAAACAATGATTTGAACAATGAAAATTGAATTTGATTCAAATTAGTTTTAAAGAATTTAAAATATAATTTAAACCAGATCAGATTTGAGTTTAAAAAATCATATTCGAGTATACCTAGTTTTTTAAAGATTATAAAAACTATTATATTTTTAGTGCTGATAATTTACATTATATTTCATTTTTAAAAAATTTGTAGATACATTTTATTTAATTTAATTTAATCTTAAATATATCTTGAATTGATATAGAGATATAATTTTTTTGAAAAAAAATGAATTAATTTTAATTCTCAGTCGGCTTCATGTAGGATTGCTGGTATTTATCTAACCTGATTTTTATAATCGGTTCGGATAAGATTTAGTTATTGATTTAATAACCTGATTTTCTTTTTCGCTTCTTGCTGTCGAAAAGATAAAATGTTAAATTTATATTATTTTACTAAAATTTAAAAATCTTTTCTAAAAAAATAAACAATATAAACTTTTTTTTTCCTTTTTTTTTTAGGAATGATGTAGATTTTATTAACGCATTCAACAACTAAATAAAATAAAGATAGAATGACTCATAAATGATGGGTACATAAATTTTAAAGAAAAGAAGTGAAAAGATGGCCAAACCTGGGGTGCACCAGAGAAGGGAGGTCATAAGAAAGAAAAAAAGCTTCAGTATAGAAATTAATGGATCGTAGATCTACGATCCAAGATTAGATAACTATGATTAAAAATTAAGCCTAAAACTTAGTTTTTTAATTAAAATATTTTTAAGGGCAGATTTGGTTATTTGATACAGGCTTTTGATTTTTAATTTGTTGTCCAATTTCCATATCTAAAATTAATGATTTGGAGCCCAATTCTAATAGGCATTTAGGAGGAATGGTTAACATATTTGTTACATGATATATGTTACATTAGTGATCCATTGTTGATTCATTTTCTTAATGTTAATCTAAACCAATCATAGGCGCCTTGGGGGCAATGGATATGCTATAATAATAGTATCTAATTCACTATTACTATGAGTTATCATATAATTCAATAGTGTCCAGCAGTTACCTTAATTCAATGTCTAATTATCGAGTGATTATTGAGTCAATATTCTTCTGACGTACACGACATGAGATTACCTCGAAGCCCATAAACTAGTTTCAAGTTTATCCCAAAATACATTCAAAACAATTTTGATTCAACTCGAGCTATTGGTATCAATATATTGCTGGCCCTACCTAGGGTAAAGAGTATATATTTTTTGAATTTTTTTTCATATCTAAAATAAAATTAGAGAAAGACTATACAAATTAGACTTGGATTTAAATAAGCATATAAAAAGATGAAAGGAGTTTAAATACTAAATTATTTTAATTTATAGAAAAGCATATAAAAGTAAGGGCGGGCTTCGACGAACTAAACCCATGTCAAATTAATAATAGGGTTCCTCCGGAAACGGTGATTCGAGAGTTCCGGAGAGCTGGCATTCCGGGTGAAATCGAAGCTGTCAGCTTGGCTTATCGATGCTCAATCTTTAAATTCTCTGATGATAATGGGAGGATGATGGCTTTGGAGAGGCCTTGGGTTGTTAATGGTCAGCCCATTGCTACTGAGCTGTGGTCCCCTGAATTCTTCCCGTCGCCGGATGTTGTGGCATCAGCGCTGCTGTGGGTGCGTATTCCAAGCCTTCCCCTTGAGTTCTGGTCAGAGGACATTTTGAGTTCTATCTTGGCTCCGGCTGGCACCTTGGTTTCCTTGGATTCCCAGACGAAGCAGAGGAACAGGGGAGCTTATGCGCGGGCCTGTGTCCGTGTTAATCTTTGCCAGCCTCTTCGTCCAGGAGTTCGTGTTAGGGGGACGCGTTCTCCCTTCTGGCAATAGTTTCAGTATGAACACCTTGAGGGGATATGTTCCAGGTGCGGGTCTTTCATCTGAATGGGTCATGTGATCCTCAGCCAAAGACGGAATCAGCTCCAGGTTGCTTGAAGTACGGCCCCTGGATGTCAGCAGTGAGGCACCGTCGCCTGCCTCTTTCTTCTGGTTTGGAGCAGAGGAGGAAGGGTCATGGGGTTCAGGCGCCTGCTAGGGCTCTACTTCGGCCGAAGGTTGGGTTGAGCCGGTTAAGGTTGCTCGTCGGAAGGTGTCATTTCCCACCTCCCCAGCTGTGGTTCAGGACTCTTCTTCGTTGCAAGCTTTGGGGGAGATGGAGTCGAGTAATAGAGATTCTAGGAGTGTGAGGGTGGAAACAAACTGTGCTGGGCTAACCGGCACGGGGCAAGTTACTGTTGAACAGCTAACAAAGGCTTCTGTGACTTCTGATGTTCAGATACAGAGGAAGACTTGTTTGATTTCGGAGAACCCATTTGCCTTGCTGGGCTCGAATAGATGGGCTGGGCGGCCCCCTGTTATCAAGGATGCCCGCCCTGGTCCAACAAGAGGGCAAGGGCATCTCATATTGATCATTATAGTAATAATTCAAAAAATGAAAAAAATGAAAATAAGGAGAAAACAAAAGGTAAAAAGGTAGTTGCTGGGACAAAGACAGTTCAGGAAAATTTTGTATTTTTAGCTTCCTCTGTTCCAGGGCAGGTTCCGCTGCTTTGGGTAGAAAGGATGGTGAGTCCTTTGATGATTCTGCAAAGACAAACAGGTTGAGAGCTGTACCCATGAAATGATGGTTTCTTCTCTTAAGGAAGTTATTACAGGTCAGGGACATGTGATGCAGCCTAGGTCTTTGTCATCTGCGGAGGAGGGGGTTGAAGCTGTGATGGAGGTTTCTCTCCTGGAGGGAGGCACCTCGACAGTTGGATGTATTCCAGATACTGTGATGGGTGAGGATGGGTTGGGGGGCTCCACCTCTCAAACCTAACTATGAAAATTCTGATATGGAATGTTAGAGGAGCGCGGAAACCTTCATTTCGCTCCTCTTTTGGGAGGCTTATGCAGCTTCATAGTTTTGATATTTGTATTCTCTTGGAAACACAATTGTCGGGTGACAGTCTAATTTGGTTTCGGAGGCAGGTAGCCAGATTGTGGTCTTCATATGCTGTCGAGTCTGTGGGTCTATCTGGTGGCATTGTAGCTCTCTAGCGTAACTCCTCCATTCGGGTAGATGCCCTTCATCGGTGTAATCAGCATGTTGCTCTTGTCATCTATGAAGGGTCTTCTGCCCCCTGGTTGCTTATGGGGGCGTATGCTAGTACAAATTTTTGGGAAAGGCGTGCTCTCTGGTCTGAGTGTCTGGCCTTTCTTGGCAGGGGTTTTCTGTCCCTTATTGCTGGTGATTTCAACTATATTATTGGAGCCAGAGAGAAGAGAGGAGGCAGGCCGTTTGTTGATTCTGTTGAGTATGCTGAGTTTAGATCTTTCATCTCCTCTGCTGGGCTTTTTGATTTAGGGTTCTTGGATACCCGGTTCACTTGATGTAATAATCGTCAGGGGATAGCTCGTGTGTGGGAGAGATTGGACAGAGCGATGGCCACGACTCAGTGGCTTCATATGTTCCCTTCTGGCACTATTTCTCATCTGCCTCGGATTGCGTCTGATCATTGTCCCATTTTAGTTTCCACGGAGTCGGCAAGGCAGCACCAGAAACAATTTCGGTTTGAGCAGATTTGGACTTCTTATTCCGTGGCTCGGGATATTATTTCTCAGGTTTGGCGCCTACCTATTAGAGGCAGGGCTGAGTACAGACTATCCAGGTGACTTGAGTTAGCGAAGCGTCGGCTATCCAGATGAAACAGAAGGGAGGTTGGGGACCTTGTTCGGAGAGTGGAGCTGGTTGAAGTGGAGATTACTACCATTCAGAACAGGGAGGATTCTGATGGAGGTCTCTCTAGTTCTGATCTTATGACCCTTCGAGGCTTGCTTAATTGTCATCACTCTCTTCTGCTGCAACAGGAGATTTATTGGAGACAGAGGTCTCGGATTTAGTGGATTCGGGCAGGGGATCGCAACACCAGATTCTTCTATCAGAGCACTTTGAAGAGACGTGCTGCTAATAGGATTCGGCGGATTGTAGATGATGAGGGCCAATCTCAGGAGGATTTTGATGTTATTAGTGATCATTTCTTCCATTTCTTTAAGTCCCGTTGGAATGAACGTACTGGTGATGGGTTCCCTGTTCATCCGGTCAGGCACTCTGAGAAGGTCTCAGCTTTCGAGAATAACCTTCTTACTAGACCGATCACTGGGGATGAGATCCGTATGGCTTTATAGGATCTTGGGCAGGATAAGGCCCCTGGGCCTAATGGTTTTCTGCCCCTTTTCTTCCAGACATACTGGAGCATTGTTGGTCAGGATGTTCAGCAAGCTATTCTGAATGTTTTTCACACTAGAGTCATTCCGGCTGAGTGGAATCGGACCCTTGTTACCTTGGTGCCTAAGCGCCCTGACGCTTCATCGCCTATTCACTTTAGGCCCATTAGTCTCTGTTCCACCTTGTACAAGGTCCGTTCCCATCTTTTAGCCAACAGGATGAGGACAGTTATTTCTCATATTATCTCTGTGGAGCAGGGAGCTTTTATTCGAGGTCGTAGCATATCTGATAATGTTCTAATTGCTTAGGAGTTTATGCACGACCTTCACAGATCCTCAGGTTGTCATAGTCTTATGGCTGTTAAGCTCGACATGGAGCGAGCTTATGATAGACTGAGTTGGGATTTCTTGAACATGACCCTTCTGGAGTTTGGGTTCGATGGGCTTTTCATTGACTGGATTATGACTTGCATCTACAGACCATCTTTCTCCCTCATTATAAATGGCTGTCCGACGGAGTTCTTCTATTCGACTGTGGGGTTGCGCCAAGGCTGTCCACTCTCACCATTATTGTTCATTCTTGTGGTTGATGATTTATCGCGTGCGCTCCGCCAGGCACAGCTCGATAATCGTATTACTCCCTTCTTTCCAGGAACGGACGGGCCTTCGGTCTCACATCTCCTTTTTGTCGACGAATGCATCTTGCTGGGGAAGGCTAGTGCCCGGAATGCTAGTACTTATGCTACTATTCTACAGGAGTACTGTAGGGCCTCGGGGCAGAAGGTCAATCTTCCTAAATCCATGGTCTGTATTAGTTCGAAGACCTCCAGATCTAAAAGAGAAGATATTCTTCAGTCTTTTGGTATTTTCACTCAGGCTGATCGTCTCTCATATTTGGGTATCCCTATCACTGGTAGGCGGCCCCGCTGCTCTGATTTTGGAGAGATTGAACATCGAGTCCAGGACCGCATTGAAGGGTGGCAGGCTACTGGGTTATCGATGATGGCTCGGATTACTCTTATTCGTTCTGTTCTTTCGTCCCTCCCTCTTCATCTATTATCTAATGCTGTTATCCTGATTACTTGTTTAAGAAGGATTGAGAGGTGTTTCAGAGACTTCCTCTGGGAATCAAAGCAAGATGGCCATGGTATGCATTTACTGGCCTAGGATTCTATCTGTATGCCTATCTCTGAGGGAGGTCTCGGCATTCAGTCCTTAGTGGTGCGAAAGGAGGTTATGCTTGCTAGACATGCCTCTCGTTTTCTCCTTGACCCGCATTGCTTCTGGAGTTCTGTGATGCGTGCGAGATATGGAGAGTGGCCTTCGGATATGCCTTATTCTTTCCCCTGGAATTATTCCTTCTTCTAGAAGGAGGTCAGTGGTTGTCTGCCAGCTATCAGGAACAACATCTCGTGGATGATTGGTGATGGATCTGGGGTGAATGTTGTTCATGACATATGGCTTTCATATCTTCCTCTTGCGTATTGGCCTACTTTTATCAGCTCTGAGGTCTCTTGCCATATGAGAGTCGCTAATTTGATTTCCCAGGATCTTTGCTCCTAGTATATCCCCTCGGTGCGGCGGTTCTTCAGAAAGGAGCTGGCTTGTCGAATCCTTTCTATCCCGCTAGTTGCTGGTAGGGTTGAGGATACCAGGTTATGGAGAAGATCATGTTTCTCGCGGGCGCCGACCAGGGATCTTTTGAAGATCTATAGGCCTCAGTCTCTGTGCACGAGGGATGCTGCTTGGATTTAAAAGCTTCCTATCCACCCCCGGTTGCAGCTCTTTATATGGAAACTTGAGTTGAATTGTCTTCCTACTTGCTTCTTGCTTTCTGGTAGGGGTGTGTCTATTCAAGCTATCTGTCCTTTGTGTGGTAAGGAGGACGAAACTATTGATCATGCCATCTTTGAGTGTGTCAGAGCTAGACATATATGGAGGATTTTGGGATATCAGATATGTGGGGATGGTTCTAGTTCGGCTCGGATCTCCTTTCTCAGAGACATTAGAAGGAATAAGCAGCAGCAGGGTGCCATCTGGGCTGCCATAGTGTACCAGATTTGGTTATCCCGCAACCAGTTGATCTTTACTGACATCTCCGTCCCCCCCCCCGAGCGGACTGCTCGGATTGCTTTATCTTTCTCTACTGACTACTCTCGCTCTGCTCTTGATTTTGACAGATTTGGACACTGGAGTTCCCCTGCTATTTCGGTAGCGAATCGGCAGACGGTTTTTATCTCTTGGGAACCCTCCTCCAGGGTATGTTAAATCAACTTTGATGGGAGTGTTCGGGGCAGCTTTTATTATTAGAGGGTTTGATGGTGGTATGCTGGCAGCCGGAGGTTTCGGGCTCCTTGATTCATCTGTTTCTATGGCGGAGCTGTATGCGGCGTGGGCTGGAATTTCCTATGCTGCTCGGACTCTTCATGCTCAGAGTCTCTTTGTAGAGGGTGACTCCCTCACGGTCATCCGCTGGCTTCGACAGGACTGTAGTGGTCTCCCTCCTACCAATCCTCTTCTTCTGGATATCTGGTCTCTTTTGAAGGGGTCTCCTGCTTCTAGATTCGGCATGTCTATCATGAGGCCAACATGGCAGCTGACTGGATTGCGGGTGTTGCGGCCCTTTTTTCTGATTTTTGGTTATGGAGACAGGATGATTCCTGTCCCATTGTTCTAAAACAGCTTGTATTTCTGATATATCTGGGCTGACTCGCATTAGACTGATATGATCGCCCATCTTCTTCAAATAATAATAATAATAATAATAATAATAATAATAATAATAATAGGCTAGCCCTCCAGAACCTACTCTTCGCTATACTTAAACATCATCATCTTATTGAGGGACTATCTTATATATGTACATAACTAAAAATTAGATTTTATATAACTTCTTCAAAAAGAAAATTAATTGTTTTGCATTTGGGTTGGAAGAATGTAAGAGATTTAAAAAAATCTACACATAAATATTATATAAATTAATCTATGAAATAATGATAGGATCAATCATGAAATAATAACATGATCAATGTATTACCTCCCCTCAGGATTTGCTTTTGACCCAATCTCTCTCTTTGCTTTTGTATGGTTTTCTCACGTACAATGTGATATCAAAAACCTTAGAAGGAAGACTTTCTTAACTTCCTTCCACGCCTACTCTTATTAAAGAGGCATTTTAAATTTTTAAAAAAAGATATAGTTATCACTTAATTAATTAGTGGATGGATATTGTTGAGAGTTATCTCGAGATATATATGTAAGTGATTACCAAATAAAATAAAATCAAATAGGAACATTACCAATGAGATACTACAAAGGCAACATAAATAAATTTCTTAATATTATTATTAAGAAATTATTTATTATCTAAATAAAGAGTTTTTATTTGATATACAAATTTTATCTAGATATCTTGAAAACTAGTTAAGTCACAAGTTTTAAGTCATATGCAAGCAAGGGTGGGATTTAATGCCAAATAATAGGTTAACACCAACTGATCGACTAACTTCACTATATTTTAAGGTTTCAGCCTTACTACCACCTATCCATTTCTGAAAATTTTTAAGCAATAAATTGATTTCCTTATGTCACAGTATTTCTATAATAAATATTCATTTTCTTATAGAAAGTCCTTAGATTCTATTGTTAGCATATTCTTTCTGTGCTGCTCAAATTGTTGCAAGCATGACCTCAATCAAAGCTTTTAATTTCCTTGGCTTAAGAAACTATGAAAGAAGCTTATCTAGCTATTGAATACTACCTATGTTAATTATTTTGTACAAATAGTAAATTCAACGTAGATGAATGGCTTGAAATAAGAATATGTATTCAAATACTATTTAAATTCTTTAAGATTTTAAGCAAGAACTAGAAAATAAGAAAATAAACCCAGAGATAATTAAATAAGAAAAATTAACAATATATATTTTTATATCCATACAATACTTTAATCTTACCATAGATTTATTTTCTTACTTAGGCTAGCTTAATATAATTTGTCAATATTTCTATAATGCAAAACGATTTAGGCATGAAGTTCATGAAACGGTTGATTTGTTGTTGATTTTTTACTAGCCAAAAAACTTATCTAGAGCATCAAGTTAAAAAATGCAGCCATACATAAGATATTATCCTCAAATGTTTATGACCAAATTGTCCCTATCAAGACAAATTTTCAATGAGAACTTTGTAATATATAAACATATATAGCATTATCTTCAAGCATGGGTATTCATATTTATACAAACATGTTAATCCTCACTTCTACAACAACAAAAGAGCATGTACATGTTAAATCCTTACATTGATAACAAGTTGTATTTATATCACCTAATATTTTCAGTTAAATATTAGGTGATATAAATATTAAATTAAGCATAGTCTACTTTTTTTTCGAAAGAGATGGCAAGAATTATAAATAAAGAAGTTAAAATTTTGATTGGAAGGATGCCGTTTGGCTTGATTATAACCATAGAAGTTGGCGTAGTAGCTAAAATTAACATTATTTCAGTGCTAGATTTGGTGAACAAGAATTTTTTTTTTTTTTTTTTTTGAGTCCATCAAACTTTGTCAAGATAACACCATCTTTAGTAAATATAAATTTATTTTTTTAATTACTAGTTAAAACTTAAAGCGTACCAACAAATGGAGATAGATTTGGTTTACCTACCAATTTCTGGCTTACATAAATAGAACAAAACTGTTTCATTAGTTCATTAGACATCACAAGGTACAAGAAATCCAGTTTAAATTTCAGAGCAGCGCCAGAAGAGTTCTAATATCCCGCGGATCAGTGTAATCGTGAGGTCTCCATCGACGACAAGCCGTTGACATTTCACGGGCCTTTCCCCAAACTCCTGGCGTTAAAAGGTTCCTCGAAGATAGCAAACCGTAGGCGGGCCAAGTTCCTCAAAGGCTTCTCTCGCCAAAGCTGGACTAAAAAAGACAAAAATTCGGAAAAAAAAAAAAAAAAAATCGGGGCGAGCGCGAGCGCGAGAAGGACGAGCGCGAGAGGGCGGGGTTGGGAGATCCCTAATATCTTGCCCTTGTAGAAGAGATGAAGAGGGAGGAGCCGCGGGAAAACCTAACCCTAGGGAAGCGGAGGGCAGTGGAAGCGGTGGCGGAGGAGGAGGGCGGAGATGAGGAGGAGGAGAGGGAGATCCAGGAGCTGGAAAGCAAGGTGGGCGAGATGGCCCGGAGAGTCCTAGATTTCCGGAGGACTATCCCGGATAGGCTCATGGAGGCTTTCTCTTCTCGCCTCGTAGCTCAGAGACCGCTCTTTCCGCCTCAGATTGAAGCTAGCTCTGCCCAATCTGAAGCCCTGGTGGATTCTGTTTCCGGAGCTGGTATGTTTCTGCTGTTCTTTTCTTGAATCAATTACTCGAATTTCGTTGATGTGTTCTTTGGTCGAGCTCTCTGCTTGTTGTTTGTTTTTAACTATTAGTAAAAGATGGGTCTTTTGGATTTTATTAAAGAGCTGTATTTTAGATTGATTTTGCTTCTGTTTGTTGCTAACAATCCTGAGAGAATAAAATCTAGGGTCTTCTAGCTCGCCATAATTTCAGGTTGCGTAATTTTTTTTAATGATTAATTAGATATCTTGAGTTCGATGATAAAAGAGGGAAGAGTGGAAGAAATGGTAAGAGGATGCCGGTGTTTCGTGTTTGATTGATGAAGTGAGGTAATGCCAGATGGATCCACTGCTGAGACTTTTACACCACAATAATATGAAGTGATTGCTCACACAACTACAAATTTCGAGTCTGATGACCTGAAAGCTCTAGTTGCAAAAAAGTTCATTGATGCAGGGTTCTTGACAAGCATAGGCAGTAGCAAGTCTTTTCTCCAGAAACTCAAAGTAAAGTATTTGACCTTGCAGTAGACTCAATGTGATTGAATTCGTCATGCGGTGAAAAAAAGTCAAAATGTGCAAAATGAAGGAAAAAGGAGACGGCAGCTTATGATTGCAAAAAGCTTGTTTTTGCTGTGTTACACTGTTAGACAAATGTAGGCTGAAGTTTATAAAGTCACAGTAGCCGCACTTTCTTGAAATAGTCACTTGACATTGAAGATGAAATTACTTCATAGTCAATAGTAGATGTCAGAATTGATTGGGGCAGGCAAGTTCTATAGGGGATTTAAGGAGTTTTAATCATAGTTTCAAATTCCTACGGGATGTCACTATCCCATGTATCAGGGCAGGACTCTCTTGCCATTATCTTCGCATTACAAACAACATTTCTTGCTACAATCATCATCTCAAGTGTTATGATGAGATGAGATGACAGTCTGTCCCATTTCATGGAAAAAAACAGGATGGTCCTATTACATGGAATTTATAATCTTGGTTCTGATCCAATTACATCATAAAAATCTGGCCACCTAAACTTTATTATAGTGTGTGGAGCATAAGACATCCATGGCCACAAATAATTCCTCATACTCCTTCATGGCATACGATAGGTATTGTTGTCATCACAAGCCAATGCTTATTTCCCTTGCCGAGGTGTAGATGCTTGTTATAATCCGCATGACAACTTGTTGGAGACAAGTTTCTACTTATTTTTTTAAAAAAAAATTAAGGATTGTGCTTGATGAGCACTCAGCAAGTTTAAATGAAAATTGAACATATAAAAGAGAACTTTCAAAGTTTAGGATGAAAATTGATGACGCTCGGTCACCCCTCCTGGACGTCGGGAACGGAGGCTCTTCTTCTTCACCGGGTTGCCTGCAAAGAATCCCAAGACCGGAGAGGGTTCTCCGGTGGGACCCTCCGACGCCCAAGTTAGTGACAGAGGTCACAGTAGAGAAGGAGCTCGAGAGAGCTCTTGAGGAGGGAGAAGTCTCAGAAGGATCAAGTAGTTCTTTTGAGAGTTAGGGCATCAAGTGCGTAAAATGTGCCCTTACCTTGTTTTCGACGTAACTTACCCTTTTATAGGGGTTGACGCTGGCACCATCACGTGGGTTTTCGTGAAGTCAGAAGGTCTGCTGAGCCGTTGCGTGAATCTGGGCTGGTTGGTGGGTTACGTCCCATCAGTAGCTGGGCTGTTGGGCGGCGCACGTCAGAGAAGTGGTTTTTTGAACCGCTGGGGCTGATCTGACGGGAACCGGGGGGTTCCGTCTTATCAGGGCCGAGCTGGGTTGACCTGAGATGGCCGGGGCCCGTCCAGCCGGCAAGGCAGTGCCGGGGCGGGGCAGAATCGGCGGACTTGGAGACAACAGGGCCGAGTCGGGCCGACCGAGGATGGCCTTGGCCGACTCGGCGGGACCGGAGACACCGGGGCCGAGTCGGGCCGGCCAGGGACGGCCTTGGCCGACTCGGCGGGACGGGATGCCGGGGCCGAGTCGGGCCGGCCAGGGATGGCCTTGGCCGACTCGGCGGGACAGGGGACGCCGGGGCTGAGTCGGGCCGGCCAGGGACGGCCTTGGCCGACTTGGCGGGATAGGGGACGCCGGGGCCGAGTCGGGCCGACCTGGGATGGCCTTGGCCGACTCGGCGGGGCTGGAGATGCCAGGGCCGAGTCGGGTCGGCCTGGGATGGCCTGGGCCAACTCGACGGGACAGGAGACGCTGGGGCCGAGTCGGGCCGGCCTGGGATGTCCTTGGCCGACTCGGCGGGACAGGAGACACCGGGGCCGAGTCGGGCCGGATGGCCTTGGCCGACTCGGCGGGACAGGAGACGCTGGGGCCGAGTCGGGCCGGCCAGGGATGGCCTTGGCCAACTCGGCGGGACAGGAGATGCCGGGGCCGAGTCGGGCCGGCCAGGGATGGCCTTGGCCGACTCAGCGGGACAGGGGACGCTGGGGCCGAGTCGGGCTGGCCAGGGACGGCCTTGGCCGACTCGGCGGGACAGGGGACGCCGGGGCCGAGTCGGGCCGGCCTGGGATGGCCTTGGCCGACTCGGCGGGACAGGAGACGCCGGGGCCGAGTCGGGCCGGCCTGGGATGGCCTTGGCCGACTCGGCGGGACAGGAGACGCCGGGGCCGAGTCGAGCCGACCTGGGACGGCCTTGGCCGACTCGACGGGACAGGAGACGCCGGGGCCGAGTTGGGCCGGCTTGGGATGGCCTTGGCCGACTCGGCGGGATAGGAGACGCCGGGGCCGAGTCGGGCCGGTCTGGGACGGCCTTGGCCGACTCGGCGGGACAGGAGACGCCAGGGCTGAGTCGGGCCGGCCTGGGATGGCCTTGGCCGACTCGGCGGGACAGGAGACGCTGGGGCCGAGTCGGGCCGGCCCGGGATGGCCTTGGCCGACTCGGCGGGATAGGAGATGCCGGAGGAAGTGTCGGGGCCGAGCCGCTTAGAGAAGTAGGGGCCGCCTGGGAAGATGCCGGGGCCGAGCCGCTTAGAGAAGTAGGGGCTGCCTGGGAAGATGCCGGGGCTGCCTGGGAGGTGCCGTGGCCGCCTGGCTTGGAGAGGCCGGGGCCGGCTAGGAACCGGGGCTGCCTAGCTTGGAGAGGCCGGCCTTGGCAGGTGTCGGCCTTTGATGTGCCGACCTTGGGGGCCGGCGCTGGAGACAACGCTGGAGGCCAACGCTGGAGGCCGACGCTGGAGGCTGTCGGCCTTTGGCCAGCGCTGGAGGCTGGCGCTGGAAGCCGACGCTGAAGGCCGATGCTGGAGGCCATCGCTGGAGGCCGACACTGGCGGCCGACACTGGCGGCTGGCGCTGGAGGCCGACGATGAAGGCCGATGCTGGAGGCCATCGCTGGAGGCCGACGTTGGCGGCCGACGTTGGCGGTTGGCGCTGGAGGCCGACGATGAAGGCCGACGCTGGAGGCCATCGCTGGAGGCCGACGCTGGCGGCTGACGCTGGCGGCCGACGCTGGCGGCTGGCGCTGGAGTCTGTCGGCCTTTGGGGCCGTCCAAAAAATTTTATATTTCATGGGGTCAGCTGGCCCCATCAAATGCCCCCCCCACACTCCTTGAGCTTGCGTGCCCCGCATTGACTAAGCGAAAGGAGTGTAGAACTTTTACCTTGACACCTTGCACCGCCTTGGATGGACGTCTGCGTGCATTCTTTGGCTAGCTGAGGGCGACTAGTAATCCTCTCCCAACGCGGGGTCTGGAAGTCTTTTGAACCCAGGAGGGTGACCTGAGAGCTGAGAGCGTCAGGTTCCTTTTCAACCGTCTCGGGGGTGTGAGAACCGCTGCGAGGGGCGACTCAGCGGGGTACGGGGCCTTTAGGGTCTTAACCGACCCGGGGGCACCGCCGTGCCGGGGCCGAGTGGTGTCCCGTGGGTCGCAATGCCATTGAGCTCCCTTTGAACCAACTTGGGGGTTTGTCTGCCCCACAGGAAACTCCGTTGATTGGAATCCGCAGGTCTTGAGCTTGAGGGTGCCGACACGGAGCCGGTCTTTGTTGCCGATGCGGAGTCAGTCTTTGTTGCCGACGCGGAGCCGGTCTTTGGTGCCGATGCGGAGTCGGTCTTTGGTGCCGACGCGGGGTCGGTCTTTGGTGCCGACGCGGAGCCGATCTTTGGTGCCGACGCGGAGCCGGTCTTTGGTGCCGACGCGGAGCCGGTCTTTGGTGCCGACGCGGAGCGGGTCTTTGTTGCCGACGTGGAGTCGGTCTTTGTTGCCAACGCGGAGTCGGTCTTTGTTGCCAACGCGGGGGGTCTTTGGTGCCGACGCGGAGTTGGTCTTTGGTACCGACGCGGAGTCGGTCTTTGTTGCCGACGCGGAGCCGGTCTTTGTTGCAAATGCGGAGTTGGTCTTTTGGTGCCATCGCGAAGTTGGTCTTTGGTGCCGACGCGGAGTCGGTCTTTGTTGCCAACGCGGAGTTGGTCTCTGTCTAAGAAATACACTCATCCCAAGAGCGTGATAAGACAAGGATATTCTGAATAATACTTTATTAAAGGATCAGCAAGCTACTGAGAGTACCGTCCGCGTTCCGAATGTGGGGGAGAAGCTTCCCATTTTGATGCCAGCTTGCTTCCTTCCGTCGGCTCCCCGAGCTGCTGCTCGCCCCATGAGGTCATGCTATTGTTCCTTCCGTTGGGGCATTGTTGAGGCAAATCTGAGGCGCTGGAGGTGCCGACGCACCCGGGGTCGTGAGGTTTTCTCGAACGAACTTGCCCAAGTGGCCCTGCTGGACAAACTTTTCAATGGCCTTCTTCAACTGGCGGCAATCTTCGGTGTCATGCCCACAATCTTGGTGATACCGACAGTAAAGCTCTTTGTTGTGGGGGTTTATTGACTTTAGGGGACGTGGGTGTTGAAAGTACGGCTCCTCCTCAATCTCTAGCAGGATGTGGGAGATCGGAGCCGTGAGAGGAGTAAACCGCCTCTTAGGAACCAGCGCCTGGGGCCGTTGGTCAAAGCGACTGGGCGGCTCGGGCTGCCTAGATCATCCCTCAGCTAGTTTCGTGGGGGTTGGCTTCTTATTGGAACTCCTGCCGGCTTCCCTTCTGGACGAGTCAGCCTCGTTGGCGCGGATGTACTTCTGGGCCCGGAGGAGGAGGTCAGAATAAGAGCCCGGGGGCTTCTTATCTAGGAAGAAGGTGAAGCGGGACGGAAGGAGTTCCCGCTTCAGCGCTAGGGAGGCCACCGCATCGTCGAGATGGTAGACCTCGAGGGCGGCGGTTTTGAATCAGGACACGAAGTCTCGCAGTGACTCTCATTCCTTCTGGCGGACGGAGAAGAGGCTGTCTGCCACCCTTGGGATCCGGCGGCAGGCGTCAAAGTGGGCCAAAAATGCCCTCTCCAGCTCCTGGAAGAAGTCGATGCTTTGAGGGGGCAGGCGTGAGTGCCATGCACGTGCGGCCTTCCGCAGAGTTGCGGGGAAGGCCTTGCAGAGGAGGGCGTCTGGGGCGCCCTGGATTTGCATCATAGCCTTGTAACTTTCGAGGTGGTCGAGGGGGTCGGTCGTACCATCGTACGGGTCCACATGGGGGAAGCGGAATCTCGAGGGAACCGGTTCCTCCAGGATGCGGCGAGTGTAAGGAGGACGAGTGTCGAACTCTTCCTCCGGCTGACGGTTGATCTTCTTGGCGAGCTCGTCTAGTCGCCTGTTGTACTCCTCCAGGCGTTCCTCCGCCTGGCGGTTGATCGTCGGGGCCCTCCGAGGTGGCTCGGAGGAAGAAGAAGAAGAGGAGGCGGACAAAGATGGAGACGGAAGTCGGGACTTCCGCCTGGGTTCCTCGTGATGATGTGGCTTGGGAGGAAATTTGTTGGGGCCGCGGTCAGAGGACCGTGGCCGCTTGGAGGGCTCGCGTCGAGGCTTCCTGGGAGAAGCTTGACGTCGGCCGGTCTCTCGCCGACCGGCCTCCCACCGGGGGGAGCCTTCCCTCGCCGACTACTGACTGGCGAGGGGAGCAGTTTGATGCTGGGTGGCCACAGACTGTTATTGCTGGAGGCCGTGGATCATGGCGGCGAGATTCTGGACTTGCTGGGAAAGAGTCGCCAGCTGCTCCGCTGTTTGGACAGCGGCGTCTGGCGGCGGGCAAGCGACCGGAGGGTCGGCAGCAGGGGGATTGGCCTCATGCTATCTAGTTGGCGGGGGAAGCCCCGCTGGGCAGCTGATGGAGGCGTCCTGAGCTCGGGTCACCACCATGGCTTCTGGAAGAAGAGGGGGGACGAAAGATGTAGCTCGGGAGGACGTTCGCTACTTTTTCTTATGCCCCCTACCTGGTGCGCCAATCTGATGACGCTCGATCACCCCTCCTGGACGTCGGGAACGGAGGCTCTTCTTCTTCACCGGGTTGCCTGCAAAGAAGTCCCAAGACCGGAGAGGGTTCTCCGGTGGGATCCTTCGATGCCCAAGTTAGTGACAGAGGTCACAGTAGAGAAGGAGCTCGAGAGAGCTCTTGAGGAGGGAGAAGTCTCAGAAGGATCAGGTAGTTCCTTTGAGAGTTAGGGCATCAAGTGCGTAAAATGTGCCCTTACCTTGTTTTCGACGTAACTTACCCTTTTATAGGGTTGACGCTGGCACCATCATGTGGGTTTTCGTGAAGTCAGAAGGTCTGCTGAGCCGTTGCGTGAATCTGGGCTGGTTGGTGGGTTACGTCCCATCAGCAGCTGGGCTGTTGGGCGGCGCACGTCAGAGAGGTGGTTTTTTGAACCCTGGGACTGATCTGGTGGGAACCGGAGGGTTCCGTCTTGTCAGGACTGAGCTGGGTCGACCTGAGATGGTCGGGGCCCGTCCAGCCGGCAAGGCAGTGCCGGGGCGGGGCCGAATCGGCGGACTTGGAGACGACGGGGCCGAGTCGGGCCGGCCAGGGACGGCCTTGGCCGACTCGGCGGGACAGGGGACGCCGGGGCCGAGTCGGGCCGGCCAGGGACGGCCTTGGCCGACTTGGCGGGACAGGGGACGCCGGGGCTGAGTCGGGTCAGCCTGGGATGGCCTTGGCCGACTCGGCGGGACAGGAGACGCCGGGGCCGAGTCGGGCCGGCCAGGGATGGCCTTGGCCACTCGGCGGGACAGGGGACGTCGGGGCCGAGTCGGGCCGGCCAGGGACGGCCTTGGCCGACTCGGCGGGACAGGGGACGCCGGGGCCGAGTCGGACCGGCTTGGGATGGCCTTGGCCGACTCGGCGGGACTGGAGATGCCGGGGCTGAGTCGGGCTGGCCTGGGATGGCCTTGGCCGACTCGGCGGGACTGGAGACGCTGGGGCCGAATCGGGCCGGCCTGGGATGGCCTTGGCCGACTCGGCGGGACAGGAGACGCCCGACTCGGCTTGGGATGGCCTTGGCCGACTTGGTGGACAGGAGACGCCGTGGCTGAGTTGGGCCGGCCTGGGATGGCCTTGGCCGACTCGGCGGGACAGGAGACGCCGGGGCCGAGTCGGGCTGGCCTGGGATGGCCTTGGCCGACTCGGCGGGACAGGAGATGCCGGGGCCGAGTCGGACCGGCCTGGGATGGCCTTGGCCGACTCGGCGGGACAGGAGACGCCGGGGCCGATTCGGGCCGGCCCGAGATGGCCTTGGCCGACTCGGCGGGACAGGAGACGCTGGGGCCGAGTCGGGCCGGCCCGGGATGGCCTTGGCCGACTCGGCGGGACAAGAGACGCCGGAGGAAGTGTCAGGGCCGAGCCGCTAAGAGAAGTAGGGGCCGCCTGGGAAGGTGCCGGGGCCGAGCCGCTTAGAAAAGTAGGGGCCGCCTGGGAAGATGCCGGGGCCGAGCCGCTTAGAGAAGTAGGGGCCGCCTGGGAAGATGCCGGGGCCGCCTGGGAGGTGCGTGGCCGCCTGGCTTGGAGAAGCCGGGGCCGGCTAGGAACCGGGGCCGCCTAGCTTGGAGAGGCCGGCCTGGCAGGTGTCGGCCTTTGATGTGCCGGCCTTGGGGGCCGGCGCTGGAGACAACGCTGGAGGCCAACGCTGGAGGCCGACGCTTGAGGCCGTCGCTAGAGTCTGTCGGCCTTTGGCCAGCGCTGGAGGCTGGCGCTGGAGGCCAACGCTGAAGGCCGACGCTGGAGGCCATCGCTGGAGGCTGACGCTGGCGGCCGACGCTGGCACTGGAGGCCGACGATGAAGGCCGACGCTGGAGGCCATCTCTGGAGGCCGACGCTGGCGGCTGGCACTGGAGGCCGACGATGAAGGCCGACGCTGGAGGCCATCGCTGGAGGCCGACGCTGGCGGCTGGCGCTGGAGTCTGTCGGCCTTTGGGGCCGTCCAAAAAATTTTATATTTCATGGGATCAGCTGGCCCCATCAAAAATCACAAAAACGAATCATCAAACATGCAAATGTGCAACTCTGATTAAAGATATGTCAAAAATGATAAAGAAAATGCAACATTCATTGGGGTCTAGTGGATAAGTGGAGTTGTGCTTTGAGGGTGTAATGTTATTTACAAATTGCCTTGCGACTTAAATGAATCTTGTATATGATGACAATAAAGCCTGCAATCCTGAATGGTTTAAGGTATTCGGTTGAACAAAAATCTAATGCAATAAAATGGACGTTAGAAATAAAATTGTGGAAATGGATTTGTGTTAGAACCTCATTTACCAGAAGTGGTTGGGTGTGGGTAAAGAGGAGTGGGTCTTTTAATTAATTAATAATAAAATACTTAGAATGCGGCTACAAGGATGAGTTTCTGAGGGGATTCTAGAGTACGTGCACCACCCTAGATGGAGGATTCATGTTACTAAGGATTGAACTATGAAATGAGAAACAAGTACACAAGCAGGAGTAATATCAATTGAGGACAAAATGATGGAAACCTGAAAAAGATGGCATGATCATGTGCAATGAAGGTCCAAGGAAGCCCTGTTTAGGATATACTTTTGGGTTTGCATCAAAGATTCTTGAATGAAAAGACATAGGTTTGACCTTAGTGGAACAAGTGACAAACAAGGATTCATAAAAGTGGCAACAAATAGCTGGAATAAGGCTTGATGGTTTTGCTCATGAGTTTTTTTATGTATTTTTAAAATTAGCTCAAATTATGAACACTGAAATAAACCAGGAATGTGAATTGCTGTGTGTTTGTTCTTATAAAAATTATGAATCTAATCAGGGGGCTACGTTCTATAGATTTTAGGGCAACATGTTTGCGGCACGGTGGCTGATAGAGGTTGCAAGAGGGCATATATACTAGCTTTATCTATATAGTGAATAAATTGATGATTCTGCTTGGTTCACTCTGAGTGTGCTCCTTGGTGGATTTTGGGCAATTCCATTTTTCTAATTCATGTCCCTGCATATATCATCCTTTTTTAATGACTCATCCTTTTGTACTTTTGCCTTAGAACCAGACTTGATAAGCAGGTGCACTTCTTACCTTCATAATGCTGAAAACTTAAAGCAGCTCTATCCAATGGAAGGAGTTTCTGCACATTTATGGAGAGTGACCCGCAGAGTAAATGTGATTCAAGGACATTTGTTGAATATTCTCTTGAACACTGTTTTACAATATGGAAAGATCAGAGTGTAATGGTGACTATTCATCAGGAAATTCTGCCACATTCTTCATTCAAGTTTGTACATGCAAGGCACTTTTATGTCAACATTGTTTAGAGAATCTGGAATGATAGTAAACATCACATCTTGAGCATCACCTAGATGGTAACAACTTATATATGATTTCATGTGAATGACTGACTTTGACAATGTATTGTAGTTCCTATTGACAGAAGCTGGTAAGCAAATTACACAGTTCAAATGTTCGGTCATTTTGTCAAGAACCACTAATGCAGTTCGTTATGCCCTTGTTTAACTTTTCTGCAACATTAGATGTGACACCAAAAGTAGGTCCAGTGCTGATATAGATGATGTTGTGATAATCTAAAACTAGTCATAAAACGGTCCTGTTTCAAGCTATTAGTAATATAGAAGCTAAAAAGAAAGTGGCTATTAATGAAGGCCATTGATATGAGCCATCTGTTAAATTGGACCCATCTGTGGTATATCCTCGCTGGGAAAATATTCTTCAAAAACTTGTGATATGTCGACAACAGAAGTTATGGCCTTGTCTAGTTGTAAAATCGCTTCACAAATGCCTTATCATCTGGGACTGCTGAAAATGAACAAATTAATCTGATACTGGACTTTAGAGAATTCATATATCTTGATGAAAATAATACTTTCAGTGGTGAAGATTGAAGTAATTTACATGATTGACACTTGAGATGTTGTACTGGCAAGCTTGTGTATTTCTTCTTGTCATGATGAAGATACTATTTGGAATTAAAAGATGCTTGGACATTATGAAGTTATAAAAAGCTAATGAGAAAATTCCTTTGAAGATAATATGATTCTTTCTTGTTTTGCTAGAGACTTTCTTACACCAAAGAAAGAAGGGATCTCAAACTTTGTAGAGTTTTTGATGGTAAATCATGCTTTAACAGAAGAAATTTTGGCTCATACAAATTGTTTTCTGGTTGTTTAGTCTTAAGCTATTTGAATTATACCTTAGGGCTTTGTTTGAAGATCATTTGGTGGAGTTGGATCAAATTTCTTGGGAGCGTTCAGGAGCAAAATGTTACGGATATAAGTTTTAACCCCCATTTTGATTAGTCTAGGGTCTAAACTGGATCATGAAATCAGATTTTTTTTTTTCATTCACTTTATAATTTTGTCAGCTAAGGCAATCAAATTGATCCATCTGACTTTGGATAGCTTTATCTGCTTGTCAATTTCAGCTGAAACATTTGGCTTCAATTTTGACTTGTTTTAATTACAAGTTAAATTTGAACTTGTGGGAGCTTTGACTTCAAGATAAGCAATATTGATTTCAACAACCATTTCAGCATTGGCATAGGCCCATTTGCAGAAATAGAACTGTTTGCTGACACTGTGAAATTTCAGCTAAACTTATCAAGATCAATTCAACAATCTAGTGCTGCTTTTGATGGTTTTACTTGGTTTTTGTCACTCTCAGGAAAAAATTTCAATGTCATCATATCTGAGTTTCAAATAAAACTTGCCTGGTTTTGGCAAATTTTTACATTCACATACCCAAGTGAAAATCTGAAGTCCTAAAGGAGGTAGCTTAAATCAGAGCATTAACAAGGGTGAATTTGGGTGTGCAGGTTAAGAATCAGTACCATAATAAACATTAGTATGTGAGATTGTCTGGGATGTTCTTCTATAAGTTACTTCAAAAATTTTTAGATAATTTAGATTTACTTGGATTGGTGCTTTCTACTTTGTAATTGAACTTCAAAGGAAGGTAATATTAGTGGTGGCACTGTTGCATACCTTGTTGAAAAGTAGTCCACAGTCTCAAGTAGTGTAAGTAATGACAAAGGATTCTGGCACCATTCAGAGTAGAGATTTCTGCTACACTGGTTCTCAAACACGCTGGTGTTGTAATTGATAAAACTTCATCCATCCTGTGCGGAATAATGTTCAATCACTTTTGCTTAAGCTTGGATTCCCTGGATTGTTCACTTTAACTAGTGAAAAGGATTCCCACCTGGGTTTAACTCATTTCCTCGGGAATCACTGTCTTCTCATTTGTTTGCCAAATTACTTTTTGCTTCACAAAGAAACAACAGCTACTCAAATATTCCTTTTCTTTTTTACATTGTTTTTCTTAATTGCATATGTTGATTTTAAGTTTTGGATTCTACTTGAGCTTTCTATGTTTAACCATGATAACCAAGTCCTCCCCAGTTGGCTTTATGGATTTGTGTCTGCATTCATTCCAGTTACATGCCAACTTCTGGGTTACCTCATACATGTTTTCCTCTGTAATAAGTTCTGATGACGCCTGATCACCGGTCTCGAACGTCGGAAGAAGAGTGCTGCTTAATCTGCGGTCCCACACCTGATCGGATGGCCTGCAAAAAGTCCCAAGACCAAAGGGAAGCTTCGGTGGGAACCCTCCGACGCTCAAGTCAGTAACCGGGGTCACAGCTTAGGGAGAGCTCAGACGAGCTCTGAAAAGAAAAAATGAGTCCTTCGAAAGAGGGAAATCCCTTTCTGGGTATCAGGATAGCGAGTGTATGAGTTTGCGTACCTTGTTTCTGAGTGGACTTACCCCTTTTATAGGGGGTTGACACCTGTACAACCACGTGGAGTTCCGTAAGAAAGGAATGTCCGCGGGGTTTGTGGGGTTGTGTGAATTTGGGTTGGTTGGTGGGTCCTGTCCCATCGGAGAGGAGAAAACGGCGGTTGGTGAGCTACGTCCCATCGGTCAGTGGGGCTGACAGGTAGTTAGGTCCAGTCCCATCAACGGCGTGGCTAATGGGTAGTTGGGCCTGGGGATGCCAGGCGGCGCGCGTCAGAAGGACGGCGGCGTGAACAGCCAGGACTGTTCTGGGGCCGACCTGAGACAGCCTTGACCCCCCGGAGGGCGCCGAGGCCGAGTAGGGCCGACTCGGCTGACTTGAAGATGCCAGAGCGGGGCCGACCAGGGAAGGTCGGGGCCGACTTGGTCGACTCGGAGACGCCGGGGCCGAGCGGAGCCGACCAGGGAAGGTCGGGGCCGACTTGGCCGACAAGGAGATGCCGGGGCCGAGCGAAGCCGACCAGGGAAGGTCGGGGCCGACTTGGCCGACTCGGAGACGCCGGGGCCGAGCGGGGTCGACCAGCGAAGGTCGGGGCCGAGCGGGGCCGACCAGCGAAGGTCGGGGCCGACTTGGCCGACTTGGAGATGCCGGGGCCGAGCGGGGCCGACCAGGGAAGGTCGGGGCCGACTTGGCCGATTCGGAGATGCCGGGGCCGAGCAGGGCCGACCAGGGAAGGTCGGGGCCGACTTGGCCGACTTGGAGATGCCGGGGCCGAGCGGGGCCGACCAGGGAAGGTCGGGGCCGACTTGGCCGATTTGGAGATGCCGGGGCCGAGTGGGGCCGACCAAGGAAGGTCGGGGCCGACTTGGCCGACTTGGAGATGCCGTGGCCGAGCGGGGCCGACCAGGGAAGGTCGGGGCCATCTTGGCCGACTTGGAGACGCCGGGACCGAGCGGGGCCGACCAGGGAAGGTCGGGGCCGTCTTGGCCGATTCGGAGATGCCAGGGCCGAGTGGGGCCGACCAGGGAAGGTCGGGGCCGTCTTGGCCGACTTGGAGACGCAGGGGCCGAGCGGGGCCGACCCGGGAAGGTCGGGGCCGACTTGGCCGACTTGGAGATGCCGGGGCGGGGCCGCCTTAAGATTTAGATTTTGCCATAATTGCCCTCATGGCTACGTCAGCCACATCAGATGCCCCCCGTCCCTGAGCGCGAAGGGCCACGCGCCCGCTGCCCTTTGGGCGAGAGGGGCGTGAAAATTCAATAAATGATTGCTCTTTAGTGCGCTTTTAATAGCTTGGTGAGCTGGCGCGTCGTCCCGAGGCAGTGTCGCTTCGAAAATCTTCCATAATCATGCGGTAGGTGGGAGCTGACGCTAGCGCCGGACGCCTCGAAGAGGAAGCCTATTGGGGGAATGGAAAAAGGTAAAGGCTATCATTGCTTCTCCGTTTTCTATGCCCCGCGATTGGTCGGGGATCACGCTTCTTAGGGCGAATCGAGGCGGCATGCCTCGGGCGCCAGCGAGATTTTCGGTGGACAACTCGTGGAGCAATAGGAGAGCGCCACGTGGTAGGGCCTCGATTATCGTCGCTCGGAGATAGGGGTATAAAAGCGCCCTAAGGGCCTGAGGAAAGCTTTACATTGCCATTGTTTTCTTCCAGCTTTCTTCTCCTGAGTTCTTCTGCGACTTGAGCCTTTTTGTCTCCAAATTCCCTTTGATTTCCAGATTAGTTTCATCTTTCCTTTTCATCCATGGACCGTCTGCCATTAGGGAGGGTAAGAGGCCTGTAGTTGAATCTTTCCATTCCGATAGTGAAGACCAAACCTCCTTAGCCCGTCAGGTTCCTCGTCCGGTGGGCGGAATCGCCATCCGCGGTCGACCAACGGTGACCGGGCCTCTGTCTGCCTCATCCTCCCCTATTAGGGCAGTCATGTGTCCTTCCGCCGTCCGGGACAACCTCCGGCGGTGAGTTCTGATCCGGCAGATCCGTCCGGAGTGGCCTCAATCGTGACCCCCGAAGACGTAGAGGCCATTCATCTGTCCGCGCCGGGGCCCGAAGATAGAGTGACCTCTACCTACCCCGATCGGGTCGCTCTGTATGAGGAATTTTTTCGATGCAAGCTGCGCCTTCCTCTCCACCTCTTTTTCCTGAACCTTTTAGATAGGTATAGGCTAGTGCCGGCGCAGTTGACTCCGAACTCGATTCGGATCATCTGCGCCTTTGTTATTCTTTGCTATTTCTAGGAGGCCCGGCTGGGGTTATCACTGTTCCGAGCGTTTTATAAACTCCGCCGCCAAGGTGAGGGGGCCTGGTGGGCTTTCACCGCTAGGCCGGGTAAGGCCTTCCCCCTAGGTCTTTCGTTCAAGATTAGGGGATGGAAATCCCGCTTCCTTTTTGCCCATGTCGAGGGGGTGAGGACCGACTGGATGGAGCCGGACACTAGCTCCAATGATAATGCCACCGTGGGGGAGAGAAATACGGAACTCTTCACCCAGTTGTCCAACTGCCAAATCCCTGGCTACAAGGAACTCCTGTCCGAGGAGAACCTGATAGAAGCTAAGTTGGCCCCGGCGGTCGGTGAGCACGACGCCTAATTTCTTCTGTCTCGACCGGAGGATTGCTATATGCTGTCACTAACACTTCTCATTTTTGGATGCAGCGATGAAGTTCTCCACCGGTGCGTTTGAGGCCGCCTTGAAGCAGAAGAGGCCATCAGCCGGGGAAACGTCAAGACAGGCGAAGAAGGCCCGAAGAGGGGAGCGGGCTGGGCCGACCCAAGTCGCTGAGGTCCCCAAGGCTCCAACGCCTGCAGAGGAGCCGGCTAAGGAAGCGCCGGCTGGAGAAGTGGTCCCGAGGCCGGCTGGGACCGAGATAGAGGAGGGAGAGATTCCAGCCACTACCAGAGCCGCCATGGTGATTGTGGATCTTGAGGAGGAAGCTCCTGCCCCGTCGTGCCCGAGGCGGGGCAGGTCACAGTTGCCGTCAGCCCTTCGGCTGCCGCGAGCCGGAGACGGAGAGGGCTCCCCCAACTGCCGGAGAGAGGGAGCCAGCCGCCAAGAAATCCAATGCTGGGGCGGAGGTGACCGGGGAGCAGAGGGATGGGCCGGAGAGCTCATCCCAGCGGTTGGTGCGCCACCCGACCCGTCCTCGGGTCAAGGTCCGCAGGAGGGGCCAACGCGGCCGGCCCCTAGGCTCAATTCAATGGCGGACGCTGCGCAAGCCGCCCATCTTCTGTCAAGAGTCCGGACTGCCGAGTCCGAGGAGGAGACGCGGGGATTGAGCCACTCCGCGCTCCTGGATATGGTGATGGTTGCCGTTCTCCAGGTAATCTTCTGAGTTCTCTCTGTTTCCGGACGTGTCTTTTGATGCTCCAATCTTTTAGGGTTAACATGTTCCCCTTGCTGCAGATGGCCAACGGCGCGATCGGCTTTCGTGAGGTGGTGGCCCATTCTTCGGACGCGCTTACAAGGGCCATGGCGTGGGCCAACAAGTACAAGAAGGAGAGCATGATGCAGTCCCAGAGCCTTGCTAGACTTCACCAGGAGGCCAAGGCCCGGGAGGAGAACCTGGGCGGCCGAATAAGGAGACGGAATGCCGGGCCGAAGCCGAGAGTGGCTGGGCATCCGCGGCCGAGGCCAAATTGGAGCTGGTCTCGGATCGACTGAAGATCGCCGCGGCGCAGAATGAGGAGCTGGTCCGTCAGCTTCAATGCGCCGAGAGGGATCGGAGCAGCGAGAGATGACGCCCGGGCCGCCGCGGAGAGAGCTGCCGCCGCGAGAAGGCGGCGGTTGAGGTGGGCCATGAGAAGGCTGGGGATGTGGCCTATGCGGACGAGGCCAACGCACGAGCCGAAGAAGCCGAGGGCCGAGCCAGGGAGGTCGTGGCGCAAGTCCAGGAGGCCAAGGCCAGGGCACAGAGAGCCGAGGCCGAGGCAGGGCAAGCCGTCTCCAGCTACAAGTCCTCACCGGAGTTCGGGAAGGAGGTCCTCGAGGCCAGCCTCGATGCTTACGTCAAGGGCTTCGAGATGTGCAAGACTAAGGTGTCCGCGGCTCTTAAAATTGACATTGCCGAGCTCGAGGAAATCCGGCCCGGGGAATCTGACGAGGAGCCGGCGGAGGAAGAGGACGACAAGGAGAGCCGGGCCCAAACGAGCCCTGAAAAGTTATTGTTTCTTTTCCCTTTTCTTTTGTAATCGGCATCGGGCCAAATTTTGTACTTCAATTTCATTATCAATGAAGAAGAACTTTTTGTGAAGACGCTTTTGTCCTTTGTCTTGCTCGTTTCTTCTTTCCTCTGGGTTGAATGTTTTATTGTGCGACTAGCAATAAAACGGGTCCCGTACTTGTTGATGAGAGAGGGCCTTTCTTTTGAGATGCCCCTTTACTCTGAGTGTTGCGCACGTTGATAATGTCGTGGCCAAACCGTTGTATCAGGTTGGCCAATGTTGAGATATGTCTTCGAGGTATAAACCGACCGCGTAGGAGATTACTTAGGATGCCTTGAGCTGTCGCAGGCCGTTTGAAGGGAGATTCGTCTGCGCTCGAATATTCTAAGGACTTAGAACGATCCGAGGGCAACTTAGCGCCGAGATCTGCTTGAAAACGCCGGGGGCCGAGTGGGGCTTGACCGGGAAGGTCTGAGCCGACTAGGCCTGATCTTGGAGATGTCGATGCCGAGTGGGGCCGACCAGGGGTGGTCGGGGCCGACTCGGCAGACTTGGAGATCGTGGGGGTCGGCAAGCTCTTTTAGAACCACCTCGGGGGTTTGTGTGCCGCCCGAGGGGCGACTCGGCGGTACGGAGCCTTTAGGGTCTTAACCGCCTCGGGGGCACCTCCGTGCCAGGGTCGAGTGGTGTCCCGTAGGCTGCGATGCCGGTGAGCTCCTTTAGAACCACCTCGGGGTTTGTGTGCTGCCCGAGGCGACTCGGCAGGTACAGAGCCTTTAGGGTCTTAACCGCCTCGGGGGCACCTCCGTGCCAGGCCGAGTGGTGTTCCGTAGGCTGCGATGCCGGCGAGCTCCTTTAGAACCACCTCGGGGGTTTGTGTACCGCCCGAGGGGCGACTCGACCGAGTACAGAGCTGTTAGGGACTTGAACCGACTCGGAGGCGTCTGCAAGCCGGACTGAGTGGTGTCTCGTTAGCCGCGATGCTGGTGAGCTTCTTTCGAACCGCCTCGGGGGTTTGTGTGCCGTCCGAGGGGTGACTCGACTGGGTACGAAGCTGTTAGGGACTTGAACCGACTCGGGGGCGTCTCCAAGCCGGACCGAGTGGTGTCCCATTAGCCGTGATGCTGGTGAGCTCCTTTTGAACTGCCTCGGGGGTTTGTGTGCCCGAGGGGCGACTCGACCAGGTACGGAGCTGTTAGGGATTGAACCGACTCGGGGCATCTCAAGCGGACCGAGTGGTGTCCCGTTAGCCGCGATGCGGTGAGCTCCTTTTGAACCACCTCGGGGGTTTGTGTGTGCCCGAGGGGCGATTCGATCGGGTACGGAGCTGTTAGGGACTTGAACCGACTCGGGAGCGTCTCCAAGCCGGACCGAGTGGTGTCCCGTTAGCCGCGATACCGGTGAGCTCCTTTTGAATCATCTCGGAGGTTTGTGTGCCGTCCGAGGGGCGATTCGATCGGGTACGGAGCTGTTAGGGACTTGAACCGACTCGGGAGCGTCTCCAAGCTAGACCGAGTGGTGTGTTAGCCGCGATGCCGGTGAGCTCCTTTTGAACCGCCTCGGGGGTTTGTGTGCCGCCCGAGGGACGACTCGACCGGGTACGGAGCTGTTAGGGACTCAAACGACTCGGGGCGTCTCCAAGCCGGACCGAGTGGTGTTTCGTTAGCCGCGATGCGGTGAGCTTCTTTAGCGAGATCTGGTCCTTGAATGCAAGGGAGAGCGGGCTGTGGTGTTGGAAGGGACCCTTTTATTGCTCGTATTCTGGGGGATACATCATTAATAATATCGGCGGAGATTATCCGCGTTCCAGGTACGGAATGGGTTGTCCGTTGAGCTCTTCTAGTCTGTATGCCCCCCGGTGGAGTGTCTCGGTGATACGGTAAGGACCCTCCCAGTTGGGGGATAGTTTGCCCCCCTCCGTAGGCTTAGATACCTTAGCCTTTCTTAAAACAGATCTCCGTGGTGAAAGACCTTGGGACGAACTCGGGCGTTGTAGTACTTGGCTGCCCGTTGACGGAAAGTCGCCATACGCAGCCTTGCCCGGTCATGTGCTTTGTCGATAAAGTCTAAGTTGGCTCGTATCAATGTGGAATTGTCTTCCTCGTTGAAGGACTCCACGCACGGACTGGGCAGTCCGATCTCAACAGGGATGACGGCTTCGGATCCGAAGACGAGACTGAAGGGGGTCTCGCCTGTCGGGGTTCTGGGGGTCGTATGGTAAGCCCATATCACACTGGGGAGTTCCTTCACCCATGACCTTTTGATCCATCTAGCCGAGTCCCGAGCCCTATGAGAATGATGTGGTTCATGACCTCGGCCTCCCGTTGGTCTGGGGGTGGCCGACGGAGGTGAATCGATGGTGAATGCCTAGCTCGCCACAGAAAGTCTTGAATGCTTCATTGTTGAACTGGCGACCGTTGTCCGTGACGAGGGTGCGTGGTAGGCCAAAGCGGCATATAATCGACTTCCAGAAGAAGGCTTTGACTTTACTCTCGGTGATCTTAGCCAGCGCCTTGACCTCGACCCACTTGGTGAAATAGTCGATGGCTACTAGCAAGAATCTCCGCTGTCCCGAAGCTGGGGGGAATGGCCCAAGGATGTCCATTCCCCACTGGGCGAAGGGCCAAGGGGCTGAGAGCGGGTTGAGTAGGGTAGACGGTTGGTGTTGGATGTGTGCGTGGCGCTGGCAACCATCGCACTTCTGAACTAGTTTGCCAGCGTCCTCCCTCATGGTAAGCCAGAAGTATCCCTGCCGAAGGGCCTTCTGGGCCAGGGACCTGCCCCCAGGTGATTTGCAGATGCCTTCATGGATTTCTCTAAGGATGTAGTCGGCATCGGCAGGTCCTCACATCTGAGCAGGGGGTAAGAGAATGACCTCCTGTATAGATGTCCGTCTAGGAGGACGAATTTGGAAGCCCTCCACTTGAGCAGCTTCATTGCGATCATCAGGGAGGGTGCCGTCAGTGAGATAGCGACGTAGGCATCCATCCATGTAGGCTCTTGGGTGAGCGGGAGGACTTCCTCGCATCTTCTATGCTGGCCTTTCTAGGTATTCGATGTAGGCATCTTGCGATACTGTCAGCGGAGGTAGCCAAGCGGGAAAGGATGTCGGCCTTGGCATTCTCACTCGGGGGATGTAACTGATGCTGAAATAAGCTAACGAGAGACAAGAGCCGAACCTTGCCCAGGTATTGAGTCATAGCAGGGTCACGCGCCTCGTACTCTCCGTTGATTTGTCCGGAGATGAGTTGCGAGTCGGTGAAAGCTCTGAGACGCCTTATTCCAAATTCTTGGGCCAGCCTTAATCCTGCCAGCAAGGCCTCATACTCGGCCTGGTTATTGGTGGCTTTGAATAGAAACGTAGGGCGCATTCTGCTTTCTCTCCCCAGTTCGGTGAGAATGAGACCGGCACCGCTTCCCTGAGAGTTTGACGCGCCGTTTACATGGAGGATCCAGGTTTCTCCATCGCTGCTTGGCCCGGGCTCATGCTGTCCACGGAAACCTCCCTGGTCTCCTCATCCACCCAAGTGCACTCGACTAGGAAATCGGCCAGGACTTGGGACTTCAAGGCCGGCCGCTTGGAAGGAAAGGTCAAACTCTCCTAGCTTGATGGCCCACTTGGCGAGTCGGCCTGAGGTGTCTGGACGAGCAGAATGGCTCGGAGGGGCTGGTCCGTGAGCACCACTATGGGATGAGCTTGAAAATAAGGGCGGAGACGCCGAGCGGAGACAATTTTTTCTGTCTTGGAGTACCTGACTTCTGCGCCGTGGAGCACCTTGCTCACGTAATAAACGGGCTTCTGGGTTCCATCAGCATCGAGACGCACCAAGACTGAGCTAACGGCCTCCGAAGAAGCAGCTAGGTAGAGGAAGAGACTTTCCCGTCCCTTGGTTTGGATAGGAGCGGAGGAGAAGACAGAAATGCCTTCAGGTCATCGAAGGCTTTTTGGCAGTCGTCCGTCCACTCGAAGCTGTTTACTTTCCGCAGGGCCTTGAAGAAGGGCAAGCACCTCTCGGCTGATCTGGAGAGGAAACGACTTAAAGTGCCACCCTCCCCGTTAGTCGCTGTATTTCCTTCTTGCTGGATGGTGGTCTCATATCGAGGATAGCGCTGATTTTCTCTGGGTTTGCTTCGATCCCCCGCTGAGTCACCATAAAACCCAGGAACTTGCCCGCCGTGACTCCGAAGGCGCATTTCTTGGGATTCAGCTTGACCTGGAAGCGGCGGAGGTTGCTGAAAGTTTCCTCTAGATCAGAGACATGATCAGAAGCGCGGATGCTCTTGGTCAGCATGTCATCCACGTAGACTTCATGTTCCGACCTAGCTGATCCTGAAACACCATGTTCATCAATCTTTGATAGGTCGCCCCGCGTTCTTGAGACCGAAGGGCATCACTTTGTAGCAATAAATCCCCTTTTTGTCACAAAGGATGTGTGCTCTTCATCACTGGGGTCCATCCTTATCTGATTGTATCCGGAGAAGGCGTCCATGAAGCTGAGGAGCCCGTGGCCGGAGGTGGAATCTACCAGCTGTCTATCCTTGGCAGGGGGAAACTGTCTTTCGGACACGCCTTGTTGAGGTCGGTGAAGTCGATGCAAATTCTCCAGCTCTCGTTTGCCTTTCGCATCATGACACGTTGGCCAGCCAGCTAGGGTAATGCGCCTCTCGGATGTGGCCGGCACTGAGCAGTTTGTTAACCTCCTCATCGATGGCCTTTTGTCGCTCGGGAGCGAAGCTCCTCTTCCTCTGGCGGATTGGAAGGTGCTTCGGATCGATGTTGAGCTTGTGGGTGATTACTTCTGGAGGAATGCCGGGCATGTCAGATGCTGACCAAGCGAAAACGTCTGAGTTGGCCCGCAGGAAGGTCAGGAGGCGATCGCGATCCTCCGGGAGGAGTCTGCCGATGCGCACGGTCTTCGCCGGATCGTCCCCGAGGGGAAAGGCAGGAGGTGCTCGGCCAGCTCCCCTCTCCTGTCGGACTCCCTGGGGTCAGGTGCCTCTGGGACCGGCTCGGCCTCCAAGGGGCTTGACGCCGTGTGATAGCAGGGCAGAACTGATCCGATCTCGCCTTTCATCTCCCCAACACCTCCGCTAGTAGGGAACTGCACCAGCAGATGTCGGGTGGAGATAATCGCATCCAATAGATTTAAGCCTGAGCGCCGAGAATGGCGTTGTATGCCAAGGGGACCCGTACAACCAAGAACTTCATGATCACTGTGCTTTGGCATGGCGGTGTTCCGGCTGTCACGGGCAAAGATATCTCGCCCTCAACTTACCGAATCCCCGGTGAATCCGACTAACGGGGTTGCTACAGGCTGGAGAGAGTCTAGAGATAATCCCATCCGAACAAAAGCGTCATAAGTGAGGATGTCAACTGAGTTGCCACTATCAACCAATACCCTTTTTACAGGGTGCTTGGCGATCGTCATAGAGACGGTGATGCCTTCATTGTTTACATTCTCAAAATTCATCGGTCCCCCCCCGAGAACTACATTACCCGGTGCGTCCTCCCCTCTTGGCCGCTTGGATGAGGAAGCCGCTCCCCAAGACACCATTCCAACTGTCCGCTCCGTGGGGGTGTTGTCGACAGCGGCCTGAGCAGGTGGGTCCATGAGTGCCGACAGCGGTTGTGGCCCCTTTTGGACATATTTGCCAAGGTAGCCCCTTGGATGAGCTCCTCAATAGCGCGCTTCAAGCTGAAGCAGCTGTCGGTGTCGTGCCCGTAGTCTCGATGGAATCGGCAATAACGGCTTTTGTCGCGGGAAGGACCTTTCTTCATAGGAGGAGGGCGCTGGAGATAAGGCTCGCCCTCGATTTCATCAGGATGTGGGATCGAGGGGTGAGGAGAGGCGTGAGCTTGCTCTCGTTGGGGACGGGTTTTGACGCTTGTTGTCGGATCGGCAAGGCGGGTCAGGCCGCCGGTGGCGAGGGCCTACTCGGCTCGGGGCGAGCAGGCTTACGGTTGGAGCTCCTTGATGATTCCCGGCGGTGAGGTCGGCCTATCCGCACGATGTACTTCTGAGCTCGGAGGAGAAGGTCGGAGTAGGAACCGGGGGCTTCTTGTCCAGAGAAAAGGTGAAGCAGGACGGGAGGAGTCCCCGCTTCAGCGCCAGCGTTGCCACCGCGTCGTCCAGATGGTAGACTTCAAGGGCGGCGGTTTTGAACCGGGACACGAAGTCCCGCAGCGATTCCCCCCCTTCTGGCGCACGGAGAAGAGGTTGTCCGCGACCCTCGGGATTCGCCGGCAGGCATCAAAATGCGCCAGAAAGGCCTTTTCCAGCTCCTGAAAGGAGTTGATGCTATGGGGGACAAGCGCGAGTGCCAAGCGCGAGTAGCCTTCTGCAGAGTAGCAGGGAAAGCTTTACAGAGAAGGGCGTCTGACGCACCCTGGACTTACATCATGGCCTTGTAGCTCTCGAGGTGGTCGAGAGGATCCGTCGTACTATCGTACGGATCTATCTGGGGGAATCGAAATCTAGAGGGAACGGGCTCCTCCAGAATCCGACGAGTGTAAGGAGGACGGGTGTCATACTCCTCCGGTTGGTTGTTGATCTTCTTGGCGAGCTCGTCTAGTCGCGGTTGTACTCGTCCAGGCGCTCCTCCGCTTGGCGGTTGATTGTCGGGGCCCTCCGAGACGGCTCGGACGATGAAGAAGAGGTAGATGAAGAAGGAGAAGAACGTGGAAGATGAATTTCCGCTTTGGTTTCTCTTGGCGGTGCGGCTCTAGAGGAAACTTGCTCGGGCCACAATCTGGAGATCGTGGCCGCTTGAGGGACTCACGGCAAGGCTTCCTTGGAGAAGCTCGGCGACGACTGGCTTCTCATTGAGGAGAACCTCCTCTTGCAGACTATTGACTTGCAGAGGGAGCGGTCTAATGCTGGGTGGCCACGAACTGCTGTTGCTGAAGTCCATGGACCATGGCGGTGAGGGTCTGAACTTGCCGAGTGAGGGTTGCTAGCTGCTTCGCAGCCGGGACAAACCGCTTCTGGTTGAGGGGAAATGACGGGAGGATCAACGATAGGTAGGTTGGTCTTCTGCTGCTTAGTCGGGGGAAGATGCCCTCCGGGGTGGCTGACTGAGGCATCCTGAGCTCATGTCATCACCATTGTTGGGAGAGGGAGAGAAAAGAGAAGTATACTGTAGGGTTTGGGCTTTCTTTGCTTGCCTTACCCCTACCTGGCATGCCAATCTGATGACGCCTGATCACGGTCTCGAACATCGGGAGAAGAGAGCTGCTTAATCTACGGTCCCACACCGATCGGATGGCCTGCAAAAGTCCCAAGATCGGAGGGATGCTCCGATGGGGACCCTTCGACGCTCAAGTCAGTAACCGGGGTCACAGCTTAGGGAGAGCTCAGACGAGCTCTGGGGAGAAAAAAATGAGTCCTCCGAAAGAGGGGAATCCCTTTCTGGGTATCAGGGTAGCGAGTGTATGAGTTTGCATACCTTGTTCCTGAGTGGACTTACCCCTTTTATAGGGGGTTGACACCTGCACAATCACGTGAAGTTTCGTAAGAAAGGAATGTCCGCGGGGTTTGTGGGGTTGCGTGAATTTGGGCTGGTCGGTGGGTTCTGTCCCATCGGAGAAGGAAAAACGGCGGTTGGTGAGCTACGTCCCATCGGTCAGTAGGGCTGATAGGTAGTTAGGTCCAGTCCCATCAGCGGCGTGGCTAGTGGGTAGTTGGGCCTGGGGATGCCAGGCAGCGCGCGTCAGAAGGACGGCGGCGCGAACAGCCAGGACCGTTCTGGGGCCGACCTGAGATATCCTTGACCCCTGGAGGGCGCTGAGGTCGAGCAGGGCCGACTCGGCTGACCTGAAGATGCCAGAGCGGGGCAGACCAGGGAAGGTCGGGGCCGACTTGGTCGACTCGGAGATGCCGGGGCCGAGCAGGGCCGACCAGGGAAGGTCGGGGCTGACTTGGCCGACTTGGGGATGCCGGGGCCGAGCGGGGCCGACCAAGGAAGGTCGGGGCCGACTTGGCCGATTCGGAGACGCTGGGGCCGAGCGGGGCCGATCAGGGAAAGTCGGGGCCGACTTGGCCGATTTGGAGATGCCGGGGCCGACCAGGGAAGGTCGGGGCCGACTTGGCCGACTTGTAGATGCCGGGGCCGAGCGGGGCTGACCAAGGAAGGTCGGGGCCGACTTAGCTGACTTGGAGATGCCAGGGCTGAGCGGGGCCGACCAGGGAAGGTCGGGGCCGACTTGGTCGACTTGGAGATGCCGTGCCGAGCGGGGCCGACCAAGGAAGGTCGGGGCCGACTTGGCCGATTCGGAGACGCCGGGGCCGAACGGGGCCGACCAGGGAAGTCGGGGCCGACTGGCCGATTTGGAGATGGCGGGGCCGACCAGGGAAGGTCGGGGCCAACTTGATCGACTTGGAGATGCCGGGGCCGAGCGGGGCCGACCAGGGAAGGTCGGGTCCGACCAGGGAAGGTCGGGT
The DNA here is from genome assembly GCA_900491605.1 of Calamus simplicifolius. Taxonomy (NCBI): domain Eukaryota; kingdom Viridiplantae; phylum Streptophyta; class Magnoliopsida; order Arecales; family Arecaceae; genus Calamus; species Calamus simplicifolius. Next base: position 249,632 of record UESW01005109.1, read on the forward strand.
CCGACTTGATCGACTTGGAGATGCCGGGGCCAAGCGAAGCCGACCAGGGAAGGTCGGGGCCGACTGGCCGACTTGGAGATGCCGGGGCCGAGCGGGGTGGACCAGGGAAGGTCAGGGCCATCTTGGCCGACTTGGAGACGCCGGGGCCGAGCGGGGCCCTGACCAGGGAAGGTCGGGGCCGACTTGGCCGATTCGGAGACGCCGGGGCCGATCAGGGAAGGTCGGGGCCGTCTTGGCCGACTTGGAGCCGGGGCCGGGACAGGGGAATGCGGGGCCGACTTGGCCGATTCGGAGATGCCGAGACCGAGCGGGGCCGACCAGGGAAGGTCGGGGCCGACTTGACCGACTTGGAGATGCCGGAGCGGGGCCGCCTTAAGATTTGAATTTTGCCATAATTGCCCTCGTGGCTACGTCAGCCACATCAAGTTACATCCTTGCTAGCTTAGTATCTGCTTATAGAGTATTGAAGCACTGCTTCTTGCTGTGGCCTTTATACCGTTGTTGCATATACCTGTATTATCTCAATTGATTTTGTCATGCTTATATGATGCAACTGTTAGACCTCATTTAAGCGCACATTTCAAAGAATATAGAGTTTCCTTCCCCATCCCAACACATCCGTTTTAATATCCTAAATTCTTTCATGGTTTCTTACTTGGGACAACAACAACAACAACAACAACAATATTATATCCCTTTAAAACTGTTTTATAAAAATTTTCATCTACATTGGCACAGATGCTTTAGTATTGTGGCTAAGCATAGTTTCTTTTTTCTTTTTTGTGTGCATGTGTGCTGTGTGTGTGTGCACATGCACATGCGTGCGTCCATACATCTGTGCGCCCCCACATGACAGAGAGAAGTCCTGATACTTGGGGATACTATCCAAGGAGGGGAGTGTGACTACTATGGCATTGCCTAGTTCACTAAGCATAAAAAGTTGAAATCAACTATTTTATTCTTAAGGCATCTATGCTATAAAATTTCTCACCTTAATGAAGCAGTTTGAAGAAATTGCTATGAAGTCATTGGTGTGAAGAAATCAGCTTTTACTTGTCAAAATTTAGATGCCAATGTGCCAGACAAGAAAAATGCCATCAGATTCCGAGATGATATTTTGCTACAATTTAGATAACATCTATTTTTTATTGCTAATTTGATTCCTATAATTTGTATCCACAATTAAGCACTTCAGATAACATCTAATTTTTATTGCTAATTTGATTCCTATAATTTGTATCCACAATTAAGCACTTCCCACAAATTTAATTTCATGATCAAGATATCTAGTTAAAAGAACAGATAATTTTTGTATGATGTGGAACACAACAAAACTAATCTGGTTTGGTGACGCTTGTCTAACTTTACGTTATAAGCAGATTGACTGTTTTTGGATTGTACAACTTTTTTTGTTGACTTACCTGAGTCAGAAATCAAAATCAATTCCCGTCAGTTGAATTATCCTTCATTTTACTTTGCGGTGTTCAGATGTACGTGTAGAATCTGAGTTGAATAAGGGGACCCCACTTGCAGCTGACCAGGTGATGCTTGAGAAATTAAATATTTTCAGAGCCAAAACTGAGAGCAATATTTCTGCAATGCCCCTCATTTTGAAGAGATTGAATGAATGCATTGCAAGGATTGACAAACTTGATCGGTATAATGTAACCATACATCCTGCCTTCAAAAGAAAAAGGTAGCAGCAGCTGATAATGTTTTGTTCACAGTTCTTAATGTATAGTTTAACAAACGAAGATGAATGTGCTTTGAGTGTGCCATTTGTACTCTGTATGCCAGCATCAAGAATCATTGGTTTAACAGAATTTGATGAAGAAAATGACTCACTCTAGACAGAACAGTCTCTAGCTTGATGTAATATTATTGCAAGTGTTCCCATGGATAATGAAAAATCCATGGCCTTTCTGTGAAATATGATCGTTACTCTTCATTGGTTCAAATCATATTTTGTACACGATTTGCACATTCTGGATGAGCTTAGCAGCATGGAAGCATTTAAATCATGTCATATGGTTGTTGATAACATGCTGCACATAATTCTAGGACGCCTTATAACGAGCCAATTCTGTATATATCTGGGATAATACCCTCCCCAGAAAGTCATGATCTGTGCTCATTCAAAAGCATATGTATTTTTAACATGAGTTAACAGGTGTAACAAAATTATCTGTTTATTTGCATTTCAACATTATTTATGTTGTCTCAATTTAGTTCTGATCAAGTAATAGTAGTACGGTACTATGGTTAGTCTCCACCCGTGATCGGTAACACTATTTGTATGAACTAATACCCTCTTCTAGATAGCTAAGGGCATTTCAGTAGATTTCAGTTTGTGATATGGAGGAAGAGGTAGAGTGAGATTCCGGAAATTTTCCTACAAAACTATTGTAAAGAGAAATAGGTGAAATAATATGAGAAAGATATGTCACAATGTTATAAAACGAGTTCTTTCATTAGATTTATTCAGGTCTAAGATGTAGTCAACGAGCCATCTTTCTAAGCATCTTGGTTTTCAATATTTTTTAATACCCTTTCTAAAATCCCACTTTTTCGTGGTTTCAAAGCAGCATTAACAGCATTCTTCATAACATAGGTACCGTGCTATTTGTGGTGGACAATTTTTCAATCATGGATTCATAGCGTTAAATGTTCCTAAAGGCATTGGACATTAAAATTTGGATCAATATGCAACTGACCTCGGATCATTTGGCCCGTCTGGTTCCATCCACACCAATTGCTGAACCACCGTCGGAGCATTATTAGCCCTTGATTTTTTTATATATATATTTTTTAAGTGCCACAGCGAGGGAAAAAACAAAAAAAAAAAAATCTTCCCTTCCTGAACTGCAGCTGTTATATGATAATGACCAGGGACATAATAGAGTAGTTCAACCGAAACATAAACCAAAAGTTGCCAAAATCTGCCACCAGCTAGCGAAACTATTCTTTGTAGCTCTTTCATTTGAATAACATTAAATTGAAAATATTCTTGGCTGAGGGGTGGAGAGGGATCCAAAATTTTGTTTCATTCAGTTGTATAAGCACACATAAGCCGGTACATGAATTGCTAATGTATACAAAAAGAACGGGGTACTGAGGAGCTCAAGCGAGCATACAATCATGCAAAGATCCAAATGACATTTCCTGTTGCTTGATAAGAACTTGAAATCTTTGAAGAATGGGAAGCTTCATCATGTTCAGAATGCTGCTTGAAATGCTGTTGGATCTGATGCTTAAGCCAGCTTTGCATCCATGGTTGCAGATTATTTATCCGTGTAGCATGAATCCAGTACTTGGAAACAAACAGAAACAACAGGACACAAAAGAACCAAATTGATGGAAGAAATTTTCCTCCTTCCCTCCATAAAAGATTGTAATGCTTTTCCCTTCAGAACATCAGGTAATATCCTTCCTCCATCCAGTTACAGGTATTAAGTGTAAAAAGACAACTTTTATCAACCAGAATTCTAGAGAAATATTAGCATAACAAAACCTCGAAAAATCTCTAGTATATTGAAATGTTGGTTGGAAATAAATGGATTGCAAAACCTAACTTCAGGTTTGTTCTTCCAACTAACACTCTCCTACAGATGCCTTCTAAGTTGACATATCTATGACTTTATTGCATTGAAAAACAAATTGAATATGAAATTCCAAGTATGTGCACAAACTGTTCTTATGAATGCAATTTGTGCATTCTCAATTGTGCAGTATCAGCTGCTTTTTGTTTGTTCTCAGTGACTTGAGAAGGTGGTCGGGGAACCTCCAAAGCAAAAACTGCTTTGAGAAACTCATATGATGCAAAGAAGATGGCTCCTTGAGAGACATACATAGCCAACCTTGGAGTCAAGCCCCTGAAAACAGAAAAAGAGAAAAAATTAGCTTATAACAAAATTCAGATAAAGTAATCTCAATATTATAGATTACAAGCATAATTACAGGCTTAGAGAAGAAAATCAGCTGTTCAATTATTGGCAGTGGAAGAATGATCTCACAGATTTTGTAGGAAAAAAACATGGTACATTTACAGTAATTACCTAATAGAGATACTCTGAAAAAAACACTACGCTTACCTGTAAAGACCTTGCAAACCTTCTTCCCTTGCTATTTCTTGAAGTGCGTGAAGAACCCCATTGTACCTTCCAAGAGTCCCAGGAGCCTACATGATAAATTCTCATTAGAAGCGCATAAGCATTCTAATGAAATGCTCTATAGGCACAAATATGTAATGGTGATAAAGCATAAAAGATTATCTAATCTCTTATTCTCCAAAAATGATGATCATATTCAACCCATAAAGTTCAACATGTTGCTTTCTCGCAGTTGTTTAGTTAGTTATCAGATAGATTAAATGAAGGCTCAAAGCGAGGGCCTGACATAATTACAACTTCTGTAATCAACAATGCCTCCCTCGCATAAAATATTGTATGATTTTGCTCTAACAATCACTCATACATTTACCATATCTAATTAACCAATAGAAAGTATATATTCATTGATTCTAATCTAACCTATTTAGCATTTTCAGTCCAGTCCACAAGGCCTGATTCACTGCAGGATGTGTTGGGCTCAAAAAAATTTTGGCCTGAGTTGATTTTGGATCAGGTTCGGGCTCAAGCTGGATAGAAGTTTACCAAGGCCTGGCCTGACCTGCCCCAAACCATTAAAGGATATAGAAGTATCATATATATCAAATTAATAATTCCTAATCTCGTCCTCAATTTCAAACCTAAAATTCCTTCTTTTGTTCATTTACCCACTTCCCCTCTCACTTTGGCTGCTTTCACTCTCATCCCCTTATCCCTTCATCCTTTCCCTCCTTTACCTCCTTTGAGGCACTGTTCATCAATGACAATCATTGCACCCAATGCCCTCTCCATATCAACCTTAATCCCTTAATCTCCATCTCACAGCCCTCCCCACTACCATTCTCAACTACACCCTATGTTCTTCTAATACCTACCTAATCCCTGATCTATGACTCCTCTCTTTCCTAAAACTAAACCCTAACCCCAACTCCCTACCTTTTCTCTTTCCCAGTAATCACCCCCATGCTAGGCCTGGCCCCTCCAACCTCGCACCCCATCTCTCTCTTTCAAGGAAGCCATGAAATGAAGGTTGCCTTTAAGTTGAACATAGGCTTAGGCCATACAGTGCCCATCCTAAGCCTCTCACAGTCAAGCTGCAGCCACAGCTCTAGCCGCAAAGGCAGCCCGTAGCTTGCAGTTAAGCCGCGGCTTAGGGGGCTGCAGTCACAGCTGCACGAGCAGTTACCGTTGGGCCCCGAAATTGGGTTTATGGTTTAACTGCTTAATAATTGAGTTGGATTCGGGCTACAAAAAATAGGTTCCAAGTCAGCTGGTTTGGGCTTGTGCCAACTCTTCAGCTCTTGACCTTGCACTATGACCTTACATGAACCTAGCGCACCTCAACAATTGTCCAGGTTTTTTTGTGATATGAATGACACTGCATACAAGAGTTTCCAGATATTGAAAAGTTTTATGTGATAGAACACTATACCTTTAGAAGGTGCCATACACCTAATATTTGATCAGTAACAATTAGAACAATGCTCATACACTTTATGACCAACTTAACAGTTTTCAGTCTATCCTCAACTAACAAGAAGAGAACTTTAGAATGGTTCATTCTCCAGATTAATAGGGTTCTTAAGACCATGGCCAAAACATGACATATATGACTTACAAAGATATAATTGTCTAATTTCTAATAATAGTTGAATATTCAGAATTTTTTCTGATTTTATAAGCCGATACTTTGACATTCTTAGACAGCAAAACTGAGACATGCAAAAGGATTTCATGCATCATAGCACAACAGAACAGAAAAATAACTTTGAACAACAGATGATGCCAGATCAAAATGGATAAGGTGACGCTTAACTGTCATGATTCAAAGGCAAAATGCCAGAATTATTTATCAAAAATTATCTTCTCAGGATAATTAAATTCAATAAGGAAAGCTGTCTTGAAGTCATCACTAATGCAAGCATGGATAACTCACTTGTGTCTGTAGTCTTGTTTTCACTACATCAAAAGGAGTTGTGAAAAACGCAGCAGTAGATCCAGCAAGGCCTCCACATACTAGCTGCCAAGATATAAGCATTCTAATCAATTAGTCTGTATAGGTGTCTAATACTGCATGTAATAATCATTAGATACTATAAAGAAAAAACACAAAGCACAAAATTCATTGATTTAAAATGCATCGCATCTGTACATAACACCAACTCAAGATAACAGATTTAGCGGGTCGGTACTAGATGCTTGCCAATTGTTGCAGACTTTCATAACCGTTAACTGTTAATAGAAAATTCTGGCTTTTTCCAATATGTGATCATGAAATCCATGTGTGTGGATGCCCACACAGAGATGCTCATAACAGATGAATGCATAATCAGCACACTTGATTTAGCATGCATACAATAGTAGCAGTAGCAGCTGCAGAATGTCACCGACTCATAGCCAAAAACTTAAGCTGTTGGGTGGAGGACCAGCCCAGACTTACCATGTGGTATCTCTTTTTATTACTCGATGTGGGATTATGATAATCTTCCCCACCCAATCTCAAGATGTCTTCCTAATGGATTAGCTCTTATTTGAAAGAAGTGTCCAGCCATGGCCTCAGTCCTACATGACCCTATCGGATCATACTCAATCTTGGTTCCCCAGTAAGCGCCCCACATGACTAATAAAAGCTGTGACCCACACTGGGCCTAGCTCTAAAACCACCTATTACAGACTCACAACCCAAAAACCTAAAGCTGTTTGGTGGAGGTCCAGCCTAGGCTTATATAACCCATGTAGTACCCTTTTATGGTTGACGTCGAACTATGACAAGTAGCAGTAATAGCAGTGGCAACAGTATATTGTCGCACATTGTTTGGACCTTAATTGCAATGAATAGGCTCTTCTGAAGAAATCCTCAAATAGAAACCAGATTACTGAAAACATTCATATGAAACAGAGCAACAACATTGGAGAATGCTCACTTGTCTTAAATTAAAACTAGTATAGAACAAAGTGATTTAACAGCTGCAATGACAGATGTTAAAAGTCAATGCTAGCGGCAAACTTAACACTAGAACATGCTGCATCCTTTATTAATGTATATACATGTTCACAGACACAGAAACATATGATATAGTGCGGTATAAATGTTGGATATTATGCTTTTTTTTTTTTATTGCTGCACAAGCAGTTTTGGATTGTTCCAGTTGGAGGATTAAATAACTAGATTATTAAGGAATAACACAATTCACATATCAGAAAACTGCACAATTGAGATCTTCAGTCTTCACAAAATCAAGCAAGGCTGGGTACTAGCTAACAGAGAACTTTAGTTTACTATGCATTTCTTGGAATGTATAACTCCAAAGAAGTTTTCTTCAAAGCAAACCATTATTAAAGAAAGCAGGTCCAATAGCTAGAAGTATAGTGCTCAAAGAATGAAGATGAAAAGAGAACCAACCGTTTCCAATGTGTCGAGACCAGCACCAGGTTTTGCTGATGTCAAGAGGAACTGCTTCAGGCTTTCATAGGTATAGAACTGCACATATATGGACATGGTAAGCACTCTAAACATACCAGCCTTTCAAAACACCATCCATATTTAAAAACAGACAGAACAGCAAATAACAAATAGCCATTACTGTTAACACGTGTTTGAAAGCTATATAATAACAAAATTAAATAAGGCAAAATACCTTAATGATAGAGTGTGGGATGTTCCTGCAAAGGACTGCACCCCATCCAGCATATAATGAAGGCACACCACCTTTTTCAAGACATCCAATCATAGCATTCCTGCAAAAAGAATTCTTATGAGATATTGATGAAAGGACACATAAGCTAGACAACAGAAGTACAAGTATGATTTCTGAGAGAAATTTATCATGCTGAGTAAAGTTCTGCAGCTAACATCATGCGATAGTTAAATAATTTTGCAAAATCCTAAACATATTTTGAAACTGCTATCAAGAACTATTAATTCTTTTATAGGCTCAATAACAGCTTTTCTTTTGGCTGAGAGGTTGAAACATGAGTTAAATGCTAGACATCCTAAGACTGGAAGGAACAAGAGGGTATATTATGTTGTTTCTAGCAACTACAAATGACGACAATAAAGAGCTCAAGGGCTATTAAAGCTCATGCACTATGCATGTGATGCTATGCTAGAAAAAAGTGATAAATCGACAAATTTCAAGGTTAACCAGTGTCATTTTTCCTTCAAATTCAAGGTGCTTAGATAATAAAAACTAACTGAACTTGGTTTTGTTGCCAAAACCAGATCTCTTATAACTAAGCTTTTCTGTAATACCCCTTGGTTGTAAAGAAAAATACCAAAATAAGAATTCAGAGAACTCTCTAACTTGGGACGAAAAGTAATATGCATTAAATGATTACCAGCAGTTCTGATACTGTAAACCCACTTGCATCTGCTGCTTAATACGTTCACTAGGAGTAAAGACAAAAGAGGTCGCTATGCTTGAACAGCCACCTGCAATGCAGTGTGCCAAGGAATGGTATTCCTGCATAAGAAAGACCAGTAAGACCAACAAAGTCCCTACAACAAATAATGACATCTCACAGATGCAAGGACAAAAATTCACCTTTGGCAGAAGAGGCAGGAGAGCTCCCTTAACTGATTCATATGTGAAAGTATAAATTGCAGATATTGGTGCTGAAGAAGCAATATTGCTAGCAATTCCACGATAGAGTCCCAATATTCCTGCAAACAAAATCTATGCACATTTTAGAAGGGTCCCCATTACATTCTTTAAACAATAACAAAAATGAATTTCCTAAGCATATGCACTCAAATTTACCTTTATCAGATATAATTCTCTTAACAATGTGATAAGATGATTTTTGACCAATACCATTAGCCTGAATGACAGTCTTAACTGTATCGACAGGATGTAGACAAAGGCTAACCAATGTTCCAGCCAGTGCTCCTGCTATAGCATGTCTATTCTTGGCAAAGGCATTTTGGACTTTTTCTTGCATGGATAACCAATGTTTTACAGAAGACTCTTGCTCATAAATGAGCATGTCATGCGATTTTTTCCAACTATCATGAACATTAGGATCCTTGGAAGCAGAAACTTCTCGTGAGGATTCAATGACCGAACATGAAGAGTCTGTTTCTTGTTGATGTTGTTCAAGTGTGCAATCAGTTGAAGTCAATAGATCAATATTACAGTCATAGTGAAGACCAGAACTTGGATTTCTCAAAACAACAATAACCTCTTTCGTAGTTTTTAATGGTTGAAGTGTATGAGTTGAATAAAGAGAACCATGGGTTTGTAAAACATTTTCTACTAAATTTACAACATTACCATTAGAAACATTTTCACATTCAGTTGTTACATTACCCCCTTCACTCTGACTAGAAGATAACTCAGTCAGAGAATTTCTTTCTGTGATGATGCAATTTTCATCTGTTCCATCTGGCCCATTGCAAGTAGCTTCTGTCAGAACTTTTGAACCAGGCTTCCTAGTTGTATTTTCATATGGGTCTGCTACATCATTAGAAACTTCTAAGCTTGCCACCTTATTGATTCCATAAGAGTCTACAGGTAAATGACAATCACTGACCTTGACATTTGTACAGATGAAAGACTTACTGACATTCCTATTGCATGAAGCAAACAGTAACCTTTTCTTAATTGTTTTCAGATCTTCAAAGTTCGACTTCACAGAAGATGTGAAACAGCTACTGGATGTGAGATTGTTGCGAACACTTTCTTCATTAGCAGATCCAGGTTTTTGTTTTCTTTGGCCATCAGAATAGCATATAATATTATCTTTCTGACGAATATCATCATATTTCAAGCTACCATTGGTATGAAAAATTGCTGGCTGACCAACAGAATCCCAGATCCCTGCAACTACTGATACAAACTTGGATGTACTTACTGAGTTGCCATGAGCTTTGGTTTCAGATTGTGAATTGCTTTTTGCACAAGAAATAGAGACATCTTCCTTGAGGAAAAATGTATTCGTATCAAAGGATTGAACGTCCACTGGAACCCACCAATATCTGATTGAAGATCTATTGCTTTTTGAAGGCCGACGCTGGGAGGCCATTATCAGAAACCTTATATAGAGTGTCCTCAACTGCTAATGCATAGCAATGTCTATACTGAAACAATTACAAACACTACAACCACTCAGAAAAGCGAAATAATTAATTCTTGATAGCAAACAAATAGTTACAGCACAATAAAATGGAGCATATATTCTAAAATAAATCTTGACAATCTATGCATTTGAAGATACCTGACTAAAAAGCTGTGTCGCTAATACTGATATCAATGAACATACACAAGATGGTAATCGTAATATTTGAAAAAGGCATAAAAATTTATTATTTACTAAGCAATTGCATCACAACTAGCACAGTGTAAAGAAAAGTACTGCAGCGGTGATTCCGAACTTGAATGCTGAACCTAATTAACTGGAGGTTTTATTTCTAGCAGACTGGAAGATAGGAAGCAAATTATCCAAGTCAAATCAGTACTCCATCTCACAAATTCCAATGAAACCCAACAAGCACGCAACTATCAGAACGCTTACATAACTTCCAAACAGTGAGATTAAATCAAACACTATGTCCCACTCACAGCTATTCATCAAACAGATGTTCTTCATAACCTAGCATCGAAATCCCCAACACTAGCAACTCAAGAACCCAGTAACTCAAACACGACATAGCATCCAATCGTAAGTTCACATTTTGAAATTTAAGTGCAGATCCAACGTAGTAGAAAAATGCAATTATAGAAGATGAAGTACCCATCTCTTCCAGGAATCTTCATCGATTTACACTCAAGGCAACACCTTTTCGAAGAAATCACAAAACCTAGCTCTCGATCGATCGGATTTATACCTCAAAGGGATTCGAAGTGGAGGAACCCGCTCTAAATGGAGGAGGGTAAAGGCTTCTCTTCTGCGGGCTTGGATGCTCTTCGAGGTCCATCTATCTCCTCTTATATACCATTCCGACAAGAGATTCTCTCGAGCAAGCATCATTCCCAGTTCCAAAGCTCTACAAAAATTATTATTTGCACGATCTAAAAAATTTTCTTAGGCTACGGTCGATCGCCATGGAAATCCAAAACATTTTCTTTGCGAAGAGGCGAGGGTCTCGGCTGCTTTGCGTAAACGTTTTTTAGCGTGCGTTTCAACTTTGGTAGACGAAAGGATGGAGCCGCGGAAAGGCCGCTTAGTACGGGGAAAGCGCCTCTCAAGGAGTTTTGTCTTGGATCGCTGATGCACGTGCGTACCGGAGAAAATACGTGGCATTATTATTTTTTTATTTTTATTATTATTATTATTATTATTCAATACGAGGCATGGCCGAAAATTTTCTTTTTTTATTTTATTTTATTACAATGAATGATCGCACTATTTTGCGCGAGTCAAACTTGATATATCAAAAAAAAAAAAATTATTTAAGTATAATAGGACAAGGATCTTCCTGCTTCCAGCTCTAGAAATCGAGTGATAGGCGGACAGGTGGATGGTAATTTTGTCTTCTGCTAAGTTGGTTTTTCGATAGACATGCGAATCTGGACTTTGCAAACATCTTGAAGAGTAGACCGAATGTCGCGGATCAAGGGATTGATTGGCAAATGGTCGCAGGAGTCTTGTTGGAGCCATCAAATAACAGTAAAAGAATGGCCCAAAAAAAGATGGTGGGCGCCAAGGATACGAGTGGCGTATAAGATGTCAGCCCAAGCAGCATAAGGTTTCGCAAGAGGAACAAAAGAGGCGAAAAGGCTGAATCCCCGGCGCCAAGGATATGAGTGGCATAGGAGATGCCATTAGACCCATGGATAACAAAGCCGAACCTGCAAATCTGCTCTGAATACTCTTATCAAAGTTGATTTTGATAAATCCTAAAAGGAAGGGGCTTTCAAGAGATGAAGACCGTATGCTAGTGCACTACAAGGGAGCAGGGAAGCCCCAGAGGATAGGACTGTCAGAATCAAGAGTCATATGATAGAGTATGTACAGCAGATAAAGATATAGATGTTCTTACTATCTTGTGAGAAGGTATAATCTCGTCAGTGAAAATAAGTAGGTTCGAGATAACTAGATTTGATAAGCTATGTAGGTCCAAAGGCCAAAAATTTCATTGGGGGATCGTTTGATACTTAACTCAAGAGAAAAAAAAAATTAAACCTTCTATAAATAACCATAGGTTTTTTCCATTGTGTGTATGCTTGTTTATTTCATAGTTGAGGCAGGTTCTTTTATAGTTGTATGGAGAGTCATTGTTTAAAGTCTTTTTCTTATTTGATCCGCTCAACGATAAATGACTCTACATAAACTTAGATCTCAAAGAAAATAGCGTTATTGTTCAAAATCTTTTTTTTTTTAATGAGATTTTTCTTTGTCAAAGGGCAAAGGACTTATCATCGACATTGATTTTTTCTTATATGTGCGCTTCATTAGGACTAACAAGAAAGATTGGTGCTCTCGATCAAGTAACGAAACTGAGTCTCCTTTTCAGAAGTGAAAGAAGTGGTATAAGTGATGGCTAGCTCCCTCTCTTTTTTTAAAGCTATCCTTAAACAACAATGCGCATTCCATCATTGTTGACATTTATTTTTCACTCTCTTGCTATTATTCATAGGGAGTGCAGCAGCTGACGATGTATATTATCATGTAGAAAGTGAAGCATAGCAATTTTTACTATTGAAAAAGTGTCACTAAGGTAGTGTTTGAAATAAGGGATAAGAGATAGATGGGAATAAAGTTAACTAAAGGGATAATTCATGGTTAACCATGGTTAACCATGGGATATTCCTTAATTTATTCCCTAGAAAATGTAGGAATAGCTGGTTATCCCTCCAAATAAGAGTAAAAAAAGTTATCCTATGAATTTACCTTTTTGCATTTGATATGATTAATGGGATAGTCAAGGAATATCCCTAGGGATAGCCAAGGGATAAATTCTATCCCATACATTTATCAATGAATAATATTTTTTCTATCAAACACTACCTAAGTAACAGATAATAGAGTTAACTCATGGAATAGGATGCAAGTAAGCATAATAAATCACATAGACTTATCCGTATCATGTCTAGATCAATCAATACATACCATTTTTCATCGGTTGCCACAATTCGCTTTCTACTCAGCTCATTTGCTCATACCACATTAATTTTAATGATTTATTGTTATTTACAATCACTGCTCATTTCACTCAAAATGTGTTTGCCAGGGATTTCGGTGAAATGGACAGTGATCCATAATGGGTGATTTAAAGCTGTTTTCTATTTAACATATATTTCTGTGGACTTTATTTGTTGGGATTTATATATAATTGCGATCAACTTTCATGGACAGCATATTTTTCCCCCAAATGGGAGAGCGAGTCCGTTCGAATTTTACATGGCTGACAGTGCAATTGAAGAGAGGTACAGATTTGAGTTCACATGGACGAAGATAATAACAATCCTGCATGAGTTTGGCATAGCCAAGGCATATTAGCACAACAAAAGGTACTGACCGAAGTATGGTCATGATTGAGGGCATCTTTGAATGATGGCCTTGCACCTAAATAATGTTCCCCAACCTTTGAATAATTAAAATTTTCAATCTAATTTTAATAGGAAACCCAATCTTTAAATCGTTTAAGATTGACATATGGTTGTGGGTGAAGATATCTAGATCATTTATCAGGTGCATGTTGAATTAAAATCAACTTTCCATTTTGCATGGCTCTTGGTCCTTGTTAAACTAAAATCAAGTATCCGAGTGATGAATTCCAGATAATTTTCTTCTCATGAATTTACAAGACTCTAACCTAGATTTTGTTCCCCTCAATTGATTGTTGCTTCATTTGTTTCTTGAAATAGTTGGATTGTTTTAAGGAATAGAGTTTACTACGGTACAAGCTTTATGCATAGAATGCCGTACATGTTTGGATGGTCATCATGTATCTCGTCTCAAACATGAACAACTATCCTCATTGATAATTGAAGCCTATTTTTTCACCTAACAAATTTTACTATATTTTTTAATATATTATGACTGTTTATATTGAAATACAAAATATAATGGTCATCTAAATATGTACGAAGCTCTAAAGAAGTCCTTCTGCATTGCTTTCGGTGCAAGAGCGTGCGCACTGTGCACCATGATTGATCGTGCATGCATGCAATGTAAGAAAGAACAAAAATGTCCTCCGATATGTGCAACTCCATGCATGCATGGTCAATCATCATGCATGATGTTCGCATCATGCACCGCACATGTATGTGGTGCACAAAGAGCTTTTCATAAAGTTTTACTATACAAAGCTTATAGGGATCTGTACACACATAGACATATATATATATATATATATATTCTTGGAAGAAAGAGGTAAACCATAAGTGTTGAAAAAACTGTTCACTCCTAGTATCAGCATCTAAGATGTGGACCAACTTGTTCAAAAGATGATCGCTTTAACAAAAGTTATGAGAGAATAGTTACTTTATGACCCATAGCTTGATTAGCATCCCTGAACACGCCTGATAACTATGGCATCTTTGAGAGATAATGGTAGTTTCTTGATAGATCGAAGTAGGGATGAAGACAGTAAAAAGAATCGCGGATCCATCCAATGACCATGGTGGAGTCTTCCTCAATAATGTAGCTAGTAGCCATCTTGATGGAAATTAGCCGTTTAACGCTATGCCAGCCTGCAACTACTCCGGCTGAATCTGGACGCATGAAACCATATCTAACTAAACTTATTAAGAGGGTGAGGAACACCAAGAAATAATAGGAGTATTTGTGGCTCCTGCTAAATGAGGATAAGGGTATTCTGAGATGCCTAGACGAGTAGTCAAGGACTAAAATCATGTAGCCCAAAAATTCGAATCAAAGCTAATGGGTAGCAAGTGAACTTGAGTTATAAGTACATAACATATTTCTCTTCTATCCAATGTGGAACTTAATGTGGGGAATCACAACTATTGCAACTCTTTAACTGTATTTCTGCTAGCTATAAGCGCCACAAAATGGGGAATTTCTATTTGCACCGCTCCATATGCTCAGTACACCCTTCGGATTAAAAAAAAATCCTAAGCTACCCTTATCACCCCGTGACCCATCTCCTCCTTCCCGTCCTTCCTCCGCACCGGCGCACCCCCTTCTCCTCCCCCTTTCTGGCACCATCCCCCATCCCTCCCTTGGCCCCCGTCTCCTTCCCTTTCATTCTCGGCACCGCCCTCCACCTACCTCCTTTCCTCACCCCGGTCTCTTTTCCACTCTCCGGCCCCGACGTTCCCCTCCGGTACCGTCTCCCTCCCTCCCGGGCACCGTGCCAGGGGGAGAGGGAGACGGTGCGGGGGGGGCTGGGGCTAGGGAGTGGGGAGGCAGTGCCAAGGAGGGAGAGGAGAGGGAGGGAAGGCTACCGGGGAGGGAAGGAGAAGAAAGGAGACGGAGCCGAGGAAAGGGATGGGGGATGGTGCCAGGGAGGGAGGGAGGGAGAGAGGGGTGGGGGATGGTGCTAGAAAGGGAGGGGGGGTGTGTCGGTGCCGAATAAGGGAGGGGGGGTGGAAGGAGGAGATGGGTTACACGGGTGATAAGGATAGTTTAGAATTTTTTTTTTAATCCGGATGTAATGAGCATAAGGGCCGGTGCAAATAGAAATTCCGTGCAAAATGTGTAACTTAGTGGATTTCCGTACCCTCTGCTTCATATAAATAAAGATGGGCTGCATAAAAATTGGCACATTCCTCTACGACGGACTCCAAATGAGGAGTGAGAGTATCTTTCAATAATCCCCAAAACTCCCAAGGTTTGGAGCAATGAAGATAGATGTTCCGTATCTAGTTTCATCCTCTCGGGAACGCTCGATGCAGCAAGACGAGATAGAAGATATATAGCCTCCAATAAGGGCAGAAATGAGGAGCCCATGGTGGATGATCATCCAAAGAAAGCACAACACCCTGTGGGTGTCATCCGGCTTCCAAACCTTCGCTACCTGTCTTGACCTCTAGTCCATGGAGCAAACAATCTAGATCCAAAAGATAGAGAGTATTGTGAAAAATAACTGGAAGGCCAGCTAAAGCCATGCCACACATCCAAGGATCAAGGTTCCACCGAACTCTGTAACCATTACCTACTGACCATATGAACCCACTGGATATAAGGGAAGAAGTTTTGGTAATCACATCCATGAGGGAGAAGAGGTCCTATTTAGAATTCTACTAAGATGAATTCTTACATATTTTTCCTATTCAAGTTTTGACATTTTCATCAAACCAAGAATTCAAATACAAATTCACATATATTTAAATCTGAGTATAGATACATAGAGCTAATTATGTATGGTATTTTTCTGATCTTTACTGGCTATGGATTGTTTGCTTTGATACATTAATCTAAGATTTTTGAGTTTTTTTGGGATCATGTATTAACGCCGTGCCAACCGTATGGGCTGTTCCATCTGAGCGGCGTGTCAAGATCACAGGCTTCCGCTGGGATTCATGATCCATGATGCTGAACAACGTGCAGCTTCGGGAGTTCAAGCATCCAATATGCACTACCAGCTGCACCTTAGAGCCTGAGATCCGCTTGTGGATTGGCTACCATTTTATCTTTTTATTTTTTTTAGTGTTTAAAAGAAAAGGATGAATGCAAATTCCACACGCTTGATCAAGCGAGTGAAGGCAAAAAAACAAATCAGCCTTGTGGGCTTACAAATAGAACGCTTGATCAAGTAATCTATTATCGGTTTTTACGTTTAATTTTATTTTCTGATATCATTGGTTTGACTCATACTCGAATGGTATGATCATCCGTCTGTACCAAAAAAATAAAAAATAAAAAAAATAAAGCGGTCACATAATCTAAACCAAACCAAAACAAATCTTAGCTCATCTGTCTAAACCATATAAACCAATTTGACTTCAGTAAACCAAAATCTGGACCAGAGTCTAAATTAGGCTTAAATTGATGAACTAGAATTAGGGCTGGACCCATTCCACTGAACCAGAACCTAAATTAATCCTAATTAGTGAACCATAACTTGAATTAGACCCAAATAAGGGAACCAGAATGCTAAATTGGGTCTAATTAATGTGGGTTCAAGCCCAATTACGCCAAATGTGGCCCATTTAAACTGTAATTAATCAATTAAACCCTAATTAAGAGGAGTAGGGATCTAATGAACCCTAATTGACCTAATTAAGCTATTGTAGGTCTAATTAAAGTCAATTAGATGGATTATAGACTTAATTAGATGATCTAAAGTTTCAATTAGAGTGAAATTAGTATAAGTGGATCCTAATTAAATTAACTTAAGCCTTGAACCAATCTTACTTTGATCAAATTAAACTAGGATGGGTCTAAATTTGATTTTAAATATATGATTCAATAATGTAGTGGATTAAATTATATGATGATGACTATAGATGATCGTATAGTTGGTTGACCAATTTGTGGATCATATTGAGATTTGGGATTAGAGATTGAGGTAAGAGTTTTACACTTACTCATATGTGATATATTTGATTTTATTGCATACATTTTACATTATGCATCATGAATTTATATGCATTGTTTCATTAGTATGTTTTAACTATTCATGGATGTGGCTTATGTTTTAGATATGATAATATGTTTTGGGTTATGTATGGTTATGACATATTTATACTATAATAGCATGGGCGATGATGTTGATGATATGAATTTAGAATCTGATTTGCATCAGAATATTAAAAGATCGATGAGGAATGGATGTAAGGGCATATGGACTAGTCATGTGGATGAGGTGATGTGGCATTAATGACAAGGCCTAGCTGATGATCGAAGGTTATGAGTATCAGAGTCTATTGGGATGGCTAGATGATTACCGTGATAGAGTTTATGGTGATGACTAAAGGTCAGTAGTGTTAGGATCAATTGGGATGGCTAAAGGATACTAGTAATAGGGACTATAATAATGGCCTAAGGTCACTGTGTGGAACTAGCCAGTAGGGGCTTGGACTTGGTTTATGACATTCTATAAATTGGTTGATGATTGAGATGATGTAGCCTAATGACATAAAATAAAAGCCGATAATAGATTACTTGACACATTGCTTTATGGCATAGTAATTGTAGAATGAGTTATTTTGTTATATACATTATCCTCATATTATGTAGATACTTTATTTTAAATGCATATCTATATCTATATATAAGAATTTATACTAAGTTGTGAGCTTATAACAACTTATCATACAGAGATTGAAGATTTTGATGTTAAGCCAGATTTAGATATTGGTAGAGGGAGGCTTAACATAGTTAATATGATTTCATATTGGGAATGTATAGACATTTTAATACTCTTGATGATTATGGATTAGATAATGTTTACTTTATGACACTTTTATAAATCTAAAGATAATGGATTGCTATTTCATTCGATGTTATATTTGAGTATATGGATGTTAACGATAAATAGGTCTTACATGATTTTAGGGTTTCACTTTAAGGGTATGTGACTGTGTCTGTTGGATATTTTCAACCTGGACAATAGGGGCATAACGTCAATAAAATCATAGTATGTTGGATATTTCATTTCTAGGAGTTTCAGGGTGAAAAAGCAAATTTTTCGATGCTTACCACATATAATAATCAATCATCAGCTCTCATTGGCCTAAGGAACCATATCCTAAAGAAGAAAAAGCAAAATGAAGAGTTTTATCAAATCAATTTATGTTAGTTTAATCCACCATGCTTTACATAAGCAGGCCTTTTTTCCTGAAGGATGCAAACAAGCTTAAGCATCAAACATTCTGTCATCATATGTGAGGGACCTGGCACCATGGAGTAAACTCGTCTTTGCTGCCGTGAATAATTATTAAAAGATGTCAATTTCCCTCAGGTTATAGATGTGTAATTTTAAGCTCTAAAAATAGAAGCTGCCTAATTTGGTGATACTAGAACATCTAACATGGGCCTCTTAATGCTAAATCGACTCCCAAACGAACTCCAAACGGAGCAAGAAGAAAAGCATATAAGAAACTGTTGAGGCCTTGGGATTTCCTCCGAGAAAACCCTTTAAGGGTCAGCTGAAAACCAAAAAAATAAAATGAAAAATATAAATAGAAGTGAGAATGAGCCTTATGTGATCTTCAAATGAGGCTTTAATCCCCTATTTATAGGCGTGAGTTAAACACGTATCAGACTTCTGGAGTAATCTGAACCACTTAATATATTCAACCAATCAGAATTTAACTCATGATTTTAATTTTTTGGTTTAATTATTTTTGGCATGTGTCATCATCCTAGTTACTTATTAAACTTATCTCCATCAGGAACAGATGTTCCCCACCTTTGGAATGCCGTTGACTTGGAAAAATTATCTAAAGTGAATTAGATCTTTCTAACAATCATCTAGAGGAGGATTCGAGTTCTTCATCCAAGTCTCAGGACTGAATACAAAATTCCACCACCTTGTCTTTAAGGCCATCCAGAGGATGAACAATGGATCGTGGGGTTAAAATTCTATTCCGCTTGAGTGTTTCTTTGAAATCATTTGAGAATTATTCCTTTCCGTTTCGTAGCTGATGGGCGCTTGTCATTCGTTGCTGGATATTTAATTATTCATATTTAAAACTAAAACTATTCCATAATTAGGCACGATAGAAAACTCATTTATAAAAAAAAATTTAGGATAAAGTGATGATATTAGAATATATAAATACTTTAAATTTATAACTAAATAAAAATAAGATGTAAGAGAAAGGTTTTGAGATATATTTAGAAAAAATAATGGATATAAAAGTAGTTCTATTTTATAGAAAAATAATTAGATTTGGGGCTCAGTGATAGAATAAAAAATAGAGACCTCGGTCCTTGCCTCCAAATCCAAACCTAATCGCTTTGTAAAAAAAAATTTCCATACCCATTTTTGTTTAATCCTTCTAAACTCATCTCCGTCAATGCGGTTCCCTATGGGGATTGCGCTTCTCCATCCCCATAATCATCCTTAGAGATTGCCCAAAAATTATCAACTCACCTTAAGAATTATATCAAATAAGTCCTAAATTTCAACCCATGCTCCAATGCACAAGACTAAGTTGAGTATAAATACTCTATGGTACAAGATTTATACAGTCAGATAAGATGAAAATTTGGGCATTATCATAGTTGTGATATATTTGAGAAATAAAAAATAATTTATTAGATGCTATTACAAAGGATGGAATGGGGATGATGAACAGCTATTTCTATCTTGCATAGGATATACGGTGGCCTTTTTGTAATACTTCACAATACAAAGCTTGTACAGAAGATCTTCGTTCCCTTTGGGTTATGCATAAATGCTTTCCCCATGCATATGCTGAATTATATCCTCTACCTCAATCCACTAAGGTAGTGTTTGATAGAAAAAATATTATCCATGGATAAGTGTACTGGATAGAGTTTATCCTCTGGCTATCCCTAAGGATATCCCTTGGCTATCCCATTGATCATATTAAATGCAAAAAGATAAATCCATAGGATAACTTTTTTTACTCTTATTTGGAGCGATAACCAGCTATTCCTACATTTTCTAGGAAATAAATTGAGGGGATAACCCATGGTTAACTATAGTTAACCATGGTTAACCATGGATTATTCCTTTGGTTAACTTTATTCTTAGCTATCCCTTATATTTATGGCTTTTGGGAATAAGAGGGGATATCCTGGATATCCCTCTTATTCCCTATTTCAAACACTACCTAAAGGAGTGTTTGAAATAGGGGATAAGGAGGGATATTCCTTGGATATCCTTCTTTATCCCCAAAAGCTATTACTAGAAGGGATATGTCTGAAAAAGTTTAACCAGAGGGGATAACCCATGTTTAACCATGGGTTATCCCCTGAACTTATTCCCTAGGAAACCCAGGAACAACTAAAGTTATCCCTTGATAGCAGACTTGTAATTTTAAAAAGGTGCTTATTCCCTCAGCTATCCCCTGGATAAATTATCCTGTACATTTATCCAGGAATAGCTTTTGGGAAGTCAAACACTACCTAATTTATCATTAAAACAAAGTTCAATGATTTAGTTAAAGCAGCATCATGGTTTCCCCACTAAGTTTGTTAGCCATGATAATGTGCAAGCTGGTAAACAACTCTTGGCCGATGGTTAATGCCATGGGAGTGAGGTTTGGAAAAATTTAATTATGAGTTTAGACTTTTTTGCTAAGAATTATTTTTTATAAAATAACAAAAATATGCACTAAATTGCATATTAGCTTATTTATTGAGGCACCATTTCTTTTCCTTATGTTTATGAAAATATTTATTTATATTTTCAAATAGTATATCATGATAGCCATAACATGAGGACAACTACACAAATTATTTGCAAAACAATAATAGAATAAAGTATGGAAAGATTTTTTTTTCTCTCCAAAGTAAAACAGTGAGCATTCTACCAATCCCTTATATACTAATAAAGGCATCGAAAGAAAAAATTTCAGATATAGCAAATATAACTTGAGACATGATTCTATGAGAACTTTGCTCAAGTAATTCACACTATTAAAGTATATCAATATTTGAAGTCCCTAATACTTAAATCATGGAAGTGGTTTCTAGTCATTTTTATTTATTCTAATACTCCATAGATAAGGGAGAGCCTTACAACTTTGCAAATGCTTACATGTATCTTTGGTTTCCCTTGAACTTTGGCCTAGCAGAAATTAACGCCACAGCATTATAAATCCAATCACATATCTTGTCGATGAATTGGATATAAGCAAATCTTGTGCTCTTTTAATCATCATTGCGCCAAGAAAACCCCAAAAGCCGACCACAAATCCTGGAGCAAAGCTAACAAAAACCCATATCATTTCTGAATTATTTGGATTTTCTTTCGATTCTTCTTCTCCTCCATGAATGGTTGGACCTTCAGCAGGTTTATCACCAAGGCACTTTCCTATTGGCTGTCCACAGAGATACTGATTGCCACTGTAGATGGATGGATTGATCAAGGTTTGAAGTTGGTTGCTGAATGGAATTTTTCCTGATAGATTGTTGTGGGACAAGTTCAAATAGCTCAAAAAATTCAAAGTAGTGATGCTTGTAGGAATTGTGCCTGATAGGTTGTTTATCGATAGATCCAGTGACTCCAACTGTCCCAAGGCGCCAATATTATTTGGAATCCTTCCTATCAAATAATTTCCTGATAAGTTTAAGAAACAAAGACCATGAAGGTTTGTAAACTCTTCAGGAATCTCTCCAGAAATATTATTGTTTGAGAGGTCTATGCTTATCACAAGAGTAAGCACACTAGTGAATGTAAGTTCCGAATTTTTGTGCTTATCAAGAGATTCTCGGTGTAATAGGGGGCTTCTTGAGGAAGAAAAGATTTGTTCCCATTTTGTATCATAATCATGGCACTTAAATTGCCAAATGATGGTGGCAAAGTTCCTGAAAGATTATTATCAGCAAGATCCAACACTTGAAGAGAAGCAAGAAATGATAGTTGCATAGGAATATCACCATCCAACATATTTGATCGGAGACGAAGAACTTTCAATGATGATAGGCTCTCTCCAATCCATTGAGGAATACTGCCAGATAGCTCATTATTGCCAAGGTCAATGATAATCAATTGTTTGCACTTTTTTAAGGATAAAGGAATCTTATCAGAGAGGTCATTATTTTCCAGATGCAATGATTCCAATTGATTAAGAGATCCCAATGAACTAGGAATGCCTCCTGACAATTTATTGTTTGAAAAATCAATGACCCTCAAAAATGATGAATTATCCCAACAGTTAGGGAAAACTCCCATTAAATCATTCTTGGCGAGATTGAGAACTTCCAGTTGATTTGCCTCACAGAACCAATTAGGAATTTTTTTTGATATTCCTGTACTGGATAGGTCCAATATAGACAAACTAGTCTGGTTCCGAAGCCATGAAGGGAATTTGGGCCCCAATAAGCAAGAGCTCATTCTGATTACTCGTGCTCTAAATGGAGGATGCCAACCTTGACTGACATTAATTGTTAAGGAGTTATGAGACAGATGCAAATATGATAAATATGTGAGGTTGGCAAAGTGGGCTTCAGTCAGTGCACCTACCAAGGAATTTGATGGAAGACTCAAATCAGATAAAAGAAATAACTTCCCCAATGATGCAGGAATTGAACCGTTCAATGAATTAAAACCAAGATAAAGATATTGCAAACTTTGGAGGTCCCCTATCTGATTGGGCAAAGGACCACGAAGATTGTTGTGACCCAAATAAATACCATTTATCTTGTTGATGCTGCATCTTGAGAAATCTTCGATGAATCCTGTAATCTCTCCACCTATATTGTTTTTGAAGCTTGGAGTATGCTCAAGTTGCAAAGATTACCGACTGTTCTTGGTATCACTCCAACAATACTATTGCTATCCAAAATTAAGTTCTCCAAGTTACGAAGATTTCCTATAGTATCTGGTATCTCCCCACTAATTTGATTGTCAGATAGATCTAAAATTTGCAAATTGTGTAAGTTTCCAATGCTTCCGGGTATTTCTCCACTAATTTGATTAGCAAACATATCTAATATTTGCAAGTTATTCAAGTTTCCAATGCTTTTGGTATCTGTCCGATAATATTGTTGTAAGATATGGAGAAGTATTGCAAGCCCGTAAAGTTCCCAGCAATTCTTGGAAGCACACCGCCAATATTGTTGCCACCCAAGCTTAAGTACTGTAACTTCGGAAGACTCCAAATGGCCTCTAGTAATTTATCATTGGTACCTTCTGTATTAAATTCTGTGGCACTGCTCAGGAGATCCAAGACCTGAAGCTTTTTGAGATTCCCGATGGTAAGCGGTATATTGCCATGGAAAGAGTTGCCCCCAAGGTTCAGATGTTCAAGTCTGCTAAGGTTAAACAGCCAACCAGGCATGCTTGATGCAAAGTTGTTCCAAGAGAGATCAAGTGCAGTAAGAGAAGTGAAATTAACATGGGATGGTGTAGAGGGAAGGCGAAGGAGAGAAGCCCAAGACAGACGCAGGACAGAAAGAGAGAGAGCATATTGATCGCATGAAACCAATTGGATGCTTTTGCGAGGTTGACATGACTCATATCAAGATGCTGCAAGAAATGGATCCGAGCTAACCACCAAGGTCATCAACATCTGAATTGAGATTACTGAGATCAAGATAGAGCAAGCTTGAGAGGTTCCCTAATTGGTGAGGAATGGTTCCACCAAATCCAGCATTAGAGAGGTTTAGATACTCCAATTTGGCAAGAGATCCAATGAAGTGAGGGATTGGAGCACCACCAAAATTGTTCATGCTCAAATCTAAATAATTCAAATGTCTCAAGCGAAGAAGCGAAGAACTCACCTCACTATTATTCTCATGAACAAAAAGATAAGGGTAGCGGAGGTCAAGCTTTACGACATGACCGGTCATGGTGTCGCACTGGACTCCTCTCCATTTGCAGCAGTCTTTGCCATTCCAAGAAAGACTTCCTTTCCATCTCTATGCAGATTCCTGACTTAGAACTATTTCCATTGAAACTGAGACACAACTGCATGGATCCAATAAAAAGGAGGAGGAGCCCAATCCAAATATCATGAGCATGAAGAATGGAATTGTTGGTTGAAGCCATGAGATCTGATCCCTATGCCAAGGAGCAGAGGGATGGTAGCTTGTTGAGAACCAAGGGAGACAGAGATAGGATTCTTACGCAATTCTCAGTCATATAAATAATGACTCGCTTATAGGTGGATGGAAACTCGGTCATGATGGAAGAACATTGTTAACCAATGAAGCTGAGCTGTTCATACCAGAAGCCTGATTCCAATATAGCTTCCAAAAGAATGGACCAACTTCTTGTGTTAAAAAAAAAGAAGTCACGTTCAATATAGCTGCAATTACGGGCGGATGAAGTCCTCGTTTATAAAAGTATTTGTGGAAAGCAAAATAGTTATCTGAATGCTATAGAAGTCGTTCATTCAGAATCAGACAAAAATAATTAGTTTCAGCTACCGGCCGAAGTTTCAGTCCAAGATATTTTGGTCAAAAATACTCCTTTGTCCATTCCAAGTCACCATAAAGACTAGATGATCGCATTGCCTTTCCTAAATTTGGTTTGGTTTGTACAAGTATCCAAACCTCTCTTCTAATTTAATATTGTATTGTTGATTGTTCTTCTGCAACAACTATAACCACAAGATTACATCCCAATGAGAATTAATTTATTATGTTGACCATCCCACGTTAAAGTTACACAAGAGCAGCTAGCATCTTTTAATTTTTCAGAACTTTTGCCTCCTTAAGAAATCTTTATTATTATTATTACAGTTGAATATAGCTAAAAAATTTTGGACAAATTGACATTGTCAAATTATAAGAAATAAGTTATTTGAAGAATTTTCTAGGCAAATCAGAATAATAAAACATGGTGCATAAGCTAATAAATGTATTAATATTTAAAACTATCCCAAGATTACGTCACTAGGAAAGTAGAACTTCAACCATCTATGTTCCACTCTACGAAGTTAGTCAAATGAAGCTATTTTTGACCATCTAAATATGATTTATATTTATAGTTAACCCAACTAATCCAACTTGATCTAAGTAAATCCCTCTAACTTCAATTTATAGTTGCACGGATCCAAAGTAAAGAAGGAACCTGTTGCCGCCGGGATCCGTCCTCCGACTCGGGCGCGGTCGGTCCTCAGGGAGTGGGGTGCGGCGGACCTGCAAAACAGGAAGCCCACACGCGGAGGGACGCCGGGGGTGGTCCTCCGCGGAAGGCCCTCCGACGCTCAAGTCAGTGAGGAAGGAATCGACGATCAACCAGACAATGGGGAGGTGGATCTCTTCGGGAGACCTCTCCAGGGGGCGGCCAATCGGGAGCTCTAGGAGGGACAGAGCACCGACGAGCTGCCGGAAGAGAGGAATGACTCCAGAGTTTTTTGCGCGTCAAGAGTCGCGTACCTGAGGGAATCTGCCAATCTGATATTTATAGACTGTCACCTGGGGACTTGAGCGTCTTCTGGAAGGCTCTGAGGTTGTTACGATACGGGGGAAGACAGAATCAGGCCGTTGTGGGGCCGTTAGAATCCACGCCTTGTCTGTTAAGGGATCGACGGCTGAGAGAGCTCCTTGATGTCTTGGGATCTGGGTGAGTAGACCTGAGGTGGTTACAATAGGTCTTAGGCCACGTCTCAACATGATTCCCTGCTTGAGCTCTCCCGCGTTAGGTTTCGCGGAGGTAGACGTCAGGCGCGGATCGCTAGGTAGCAGCGGGCTACGGAAGCCCGGAAGAGGCCGAGCTACGGAGGCCCGGAGGAGGCCGAGCTAGGGAAGCCCGGAAAAGGCCGAGCTACGGAAGCCCGGAGGAGGCCGAGCTAGGGAAGCCCGTAAGAGGCCGAGCCAGGGAAGCCCGGAAGAGGCCGAGCTACGGAGGCCCAGAGGAGGCCGAGCTAGGGAAGCCCGGAAGAGGCCGAGCTACGGAAGCCCAGAGGAGGCCGAGCTAGGGAAGCCCGTAAGAGGCCGAGCTAGGGAAGCCCGGAAGAGGCCGAGCTAGGGAAGCCCGGACGAGGCCGAGCTAAGGGAGCCCGGAAGAGGCCGAGCTACGGAAGCCCGGAGGAGGCCGAGCTACGGAGGCCCGGAAGAGGCCGAGCTACGGAGGCCCGGAAGAGGCCGAGCTACGGAAGCCCGGAGGAGGCCGAGCTAAGGGGGCCCGGAAGAGGCCGAGCTACGGAGGCCCGGAAGAGGCCGAGCTAAGGGAGCCCGGAAGAGGTCGAGCTACGGAAGCCCGGAAGAGGCCGAGCTAAGGGAGCCCGGAGGAGGCCGAGCTAAGGGAGCCCGGAAGAGGTCGAGCTACGGAAGCCCGGAAGAGGCCGAGCTAAGGGAGCCCGGAAGAGGTCAAGCTACGGAAGCCCGGAAGAGGCCGAGCTACGGAAGCCCGGAGGAGGTCAGCCTTAGCCGCCTCGCACGGATATCAATGCGATGACGATTTTACCCCCCAACACATGCCCTCCACTCCCTAGTTCGAAGCGTAGGTTCGGGCGTAGGGAGTATAAGCTCAAGTGGCACGCCCTGGACGGGACGTCTTGACCTAAACAGTTCGTGCAATGATGCCCTAATTAATGCGATAGGGCCATCGTACCTTCGGAGGTAAGGCTCCTCCACTGGCGACGGTTGAGATTGTGCCGCGCCGTGAATCCCGATCGACATGGAGGTTTGTCGAGGCGATTCCGGACGCCTTGAATGGGACGTCCCGCCTCCCTAGGGCGGTTCCTTGGCGGAGAAGCGAAGTGACAGCTGCCCTATATATATATATATACGCACATGTGCGCATGTTCGCGGCGTCTTCTCACCTTATTTTCGGAAGAGCATTGGCCTCTCATCCTCTCCAGCGTTCATCGTTTTCGCCCAGGATTTCCCTCGACCGAGATGGCGATGAGCCCTGAAGATGTGGCCTCAGAAGTCGTTGCTGAGGATTTGGGGAGGATTCACCAGAGGTATGGTCTGCCCATGGATGTAGTTTTGCGGGTGCCGGAACCCGAAGATAGGGTTACTCGGGATTAGAGTCTGGAGTCTTTATCTATGAGGATAGTTTTAAGGCGGGTCTTCGTTTTCCTCTCCACCCCTTGGTGAAGGAGATCATGACCCACTACAACATCTGTCCATCGATGGTGGCTCCAAATAGTTGGCGGAATATCGTCGGATTCATTTCGATGTGTCACCAGATTCAAATCGTGCGACTCTCCCCCTTTTCCGCACCTGTTACCACTTGACTCCTGGGAGGAAATCGGAGTGGACCTCATCGGGCCCCGGAGATCTTTTAATGTCATCGCGGATAAGCCTTCTTCCATCAAGGGGTGGAAGAGCCGATTTGATTGCGGAGGGGAACATCGGTTCCGATTTCCCTCGACGATGGGGGGAAGTTGCGAGGGATGCGGAGACGCATCCGGCCTTATCGGCGCAGGAGGAGAGGGACCTGGACGTCCTTCGTAATGGACGGGTATTTTCGGCTAACGATCTATTATCGGAGGGGGCCCTCTTCGCAGCCGGGCTCAGCCCTCTGGATCCACAAGGTGAGTCTCTTTTTGCGCTGTATATTTTCTCGATTACCGTGCTTGAGTCTGAGAATGTAAATTCTGGTTTGACAGCCACGAGGTTGGCGTTGTCGAGCCTCTCCAAGAGGAAGAGGGGGAAGCGCCCAGGGGAAGGTAGCGGCGCGGACAGCGGCCGGCCCGAGAAAAGGGCTCATAAATCCGCAAGGAGCCCGCCGGGCGCTGGAGCAGTCGCTACAGAGGCGCCGGGGGCGAAGGAGGATCCGGGGAGGGCGGCCGTGGCGCCCGAACCTCCCGTGTTGGAGATTTCAGACAGTTCGGATGAAGCTCCGCTGGCTCGTCCGACCGCGTCCCCCTTGAAAGAGGAACCTGCGGCGGGTCCAGTGGAGGCGGTCGTAGCAGAGGGGTCCATTGTCCCCGCGGGATTGCCACTGGCTCCAGCGGGAGAGGGGGAGGAGACAGCCGCAGCGGAGGAAGTTTGGGAGGAGCCCTGCTTGGCCTATCCGCCGGGGAGTCTGGTAGCAGCGAGGTCGGGCCGCCTTTGATGGGTCAAGAGGCGGTTCAGACCGAGACCTCGGGGGAGCCCGCGGAGGGACGCAGGTGGTGGCGACTGGAAAGGATGCATCGGTGGAGGGAGCACAACAAAGTGGGGGTCCCACGATTGGGGCCCCCTCGAAGAAGATTTTGGGGAGGCTGGCGCTTGGGCTGGCCGAGCTATCTGAAGAGGCCCAAGCCAGGGCCTTGATGGAGGAGGCTGGGAGGTTGAAGGCTTCTCAGCTGGGGATCGTCCAGGCCGGTCCCTCAGGCGGGGCCGGTCAACCCAGCAGCTCGGAGACTAGCATTGATGAGGCATTTTTCGCCATGATAAGGTCGGTCCTGTATCCGGGTGCGGATCCATCGACGGACAAGTTTGCCGACCTGGGATTGGTCGATGCTGCGTTCGGGCAGCAAGGTGTAGCTGAGGGTATCCATCTCCTTCCCACCATGATAACACGACTTTGATGAAGATGACCCGGGACTACGCTTCGCGGGTGAGCCATTTTTCAGCGTGACAGATGTTTCTCGATGGACTCCGTTGTGGGCGCTTATTCAGTTTTTGCCTTTGCAGAGCGTTTTGCTTTCCCGGGCGATTTGCTGGCGTCTGAGTTTGGCGACGGGGGCCAGCGTCCAGGCCCGGAGGGAGAATGTCGAGCTCCAGTCGCGGCTGAAGGTGTCTGAGCAGTTCGAAGAGCTCATGGACACAATGGACAGGAACTCGAGGGCGGCTAGGGCGGCACATCAGGCTGCCGTGGACGAGGTGTCCAAGCAGAAACGCAGGGTGGAGGAGTTACAGGGACTCCTGGCGAAGAACGACGACGCATGCCGGGAGCTGGCCAGGATCGAATCAAAACACTCCGCGGAGGTGGCGGCGATGCGGCGGGAACACGGCGAGAGTTTGAGCCGGTTGAGGAGAGAGGCCGACGATGAAAGAAGGCGCCTGGCGAGAATGCTGGACGAAGTGGAGGAGAAATTGAAACGGCGTGATGGTGAAATCGCCGACTTGAAGGAGAATGCTAGGTGGCATCAAGGGATGATGACTCGAGTGAGCAACGAGTTGTCGCAAGCTCGTGGGGAGATTGAAGCCGGACGGTCGAAGATCAGTACCCTGCAAGAGAGGGTCGAGCTGGTCGGCGCTGACAGGACGAGGGCCCGGAGTGAGGCCGAGGAGCTGGCCAAAAGGTTGGCCAGGCGAGAGGGGGAGGTATGCTCCCATTTTACCCTCTTTATTTTTCTACTGGTTCCTTGCGACGCCGATTGATTTTGGCTTTTCCAGATGGCGAAGATGGGGTCGGAGATTCGGGCTCTCCAAAGTGTGCTTGCGTCCACTCGCAGCAGGAGCTCGGAACTCGAGACACGGGCTAGCGAGCTTGAGGAGCAAAACGCCATCCTGAAGGCCCAGGTGATTGAGGCCGAGAAACGGGCCGCGAGGCCAACACGCAGCACGCCATTCTCAGGGGAGGCAAGACGCTATGAGCGTGACGCCTTCCATCACGGGATGGAAGAGTGCAACAGAGGATCTCAGTAGCATCCGGAATGGGACCTTTCTTTCCTGAGCGTCGAAGATTCCGAAGACGGCGAGTCCGAAGAAGAAGACGAAGATGAATATGCCGACGTTTCTGACGCCGAGCCTGGCGGCGCCCCCGGTCCCAGCGAAGCCGTAGCCTCCGAGGGACGGTCGCAAACTGTCATGGAAGGGGCGAAAATATTAGAGAAGGGCGAATCTAGCCGTGCTCCTGCAGACGTGACTGAGGGTATTCCCAAAGCCGGTGCGGCTCCTGGTTCTTAGGAGCCGCTCTTGTATCTTGCCCTTTTAGACATTTGTTTGACGTTTCATAGCAAAGGGATTTCCTGTTTTTTATCTAAGTCTCTTTCTTGCGTGACTTCGCCGCTGTCTAGTGTTGCCTCGATCGTGAACGACCCATGGCTCGTTGATATCTTGGGCCATCCTTAATTCGAGACCAGGAAAACGTATTGGCTCGGGTCGATAGGTAAAATAGGCCGGTCTGGAGCCGACGGATAAAAATAGGTCGGCGTGGGCCGACAGGAGAAATAGGTCGGCTAGGGCCGACAGATAAAATAGGTCGGCGTGGGCCGACAGAAGGAATAGGTCGGCTAGGGCCGACAGGTAAAAATGGGTCGGCGTGGGCCGACAGACGAAAATAGGTCGACATGGGCCGACAGAAGGAATAGGTCGGCTAGGGCCGACGGATGAAAATAGGTCGGCTCAAAATGGGTCGGCTGGGGCCGACGGGTGAAAATAGGTCGGCGTGGGCCGATAGAAGAAATAGGTCGGCTAGGGCCGACAGAAGAAATAGGTCGGCTGGGATCGACAGATAAAATGGGTTGGCTGGGGCCGACGGACGAAAATAGGTCGGCGTGGGCCGACAGAAGGAATAGGTCGGCTAGGGCCGACGGATGAAAATAGGTCGGCTGGGACCGACGGACAAAATGGGTCGGCTGGGGCCGACGGGTGAAAATAGGTCGGCGTGGGCCGACAGAAGAAATAGGTCGGCTAGGGCCGACAGAAAAATAGGTCGGCTGGGGCCGACAGATAAAATGGGTCGGCTGGGGCCGACGGACGAAAATAGGTCGGTATGGGCCGACAGAAGGAATAGGTCGGCTAGGGCCGACAGATCAAATGGGTTTTTGCGCTTTCTGCCATCTTGCCAGTGCCCTGCTGTCCCGCAGCAATTTGGTTTTTACTTTACTAGAAGTGGTGATACGGCAGAGTGGAGGACATAAAGCTGCATCGGAGCTTTCCGGAAGGCGCTCTTTTCCCATGCGGGTCGCTTTGTCGTGATGCGTATGCAATCGCCTATCACTGGAGGGTACAATTCTTGAAGGACGATTTTCTGAGCTCGTTGGTTTTCGAAGTGTCAGTGGGCGATTTCCGGCATTTAATGAACGCGATTCGGGATCGGATGGGGATCTTCGTACACGTCCAGGTTCAGGCGGTGGGCTCGGCGCGTAGTGGGGCGCTGCGTTTATCCTGAGGGGCCACGTGGAGGCGTGGGACAGGTGTTTGAATCTCGGGACTCTCAGCTCTGATGGCTTGTCCCGAGTCTTTCCTACCTATAAAAAGAAAAGGGGGGTCTCATCTGGTTATCCCCAAAGTTTCTTTCTTGTTGGAATTTTTACCACACTCGTTTCTCTGTTGCTACGAGTGGGAGGATCGACCTTTCCTTTCATGGGCTCCTTGCCGCCGGATAGCTGGGGCGACCGGGGAGTAGCTGAAGGATGGCTCGTCTTTAAGGGACGAGTCTCGGAGATCATATGGAGAGCGCACAAGGAGGGGGCAGAGAGCATACGGAGAGCGCACATATGCGCTTCCGTTGTGGTTTCTGCGGTTCGCTACGAGGGGGCTGCGGTGAGAATCGCACACAGGCCTCCCCAGGTTCGGACTCCCGGGATCAGCCGCTCGGGGGGGGGTGAGAGCGCCTCACTCGCCGACTCCTTGTCCTTGAGACATGGCATGGAGCGGCAGTACACCCCCGGTTGGGTGGTCTGGGATGGTCGTCCAGATATCCTGGTTGGGTCATCGAGATATCGTCCTGACTTGGGACCAGTCGCAACTATTGGTCCGTGTCGACGGGCAATTATCGGCCCTAACCAACTGGGATGCGATTACGACTGTCTGGTTGCCCGAGTTTCGTATTCGCCCTTATTTTATGCATTTCAATGCTTTTGTAACGCCTGTGAGGCATTTGTAATTGATCATGATCGGCAATAAAGAGAGTTATATTTAATGTTTCAATCTCTATCTTTTCTTGTGCCGAGCCCACTGTTATTTGTCGTTTGTGGGACATAAAAGTGTCCCGCTCGCCCTTAGACGAGGGTCTCATGTCGCCTGAACTAGTCGAGGTTCGTATGCGGTGGTGCAGAGATCGTTCGGCGAAATACGCTCCTTGCTTAGGTCAGGAGTCTGGTATTTGTGCTCCGCTTTTATCGGAGCTCGGAGTATCGTGAGTCGGCTTTGGCCGAAGTTCGGGGAGTCTGCACCTTTCCCTATTATGACTCGGGGAACTTGTCGCCCGAGTTAGTCAAACTTCGAAGGTGTTCGCCTCGGCCTTGCCGAAGTCTGGAGATTTACAACTCGGCCATGTCGAGGCTCGGGGATTGATAGCTTGACCCTGCCGAGGTTCGGAGAAACTTTACTTGGCCCTGCCAAGGTTCGGAGAATTGGTAGCTCGGCCCTGCCGAGGTTCGGAGAACTGGTAGCCGGCCCTGCCGAGGTTCGGAGAATTGGTGGCTCGGCCCTGCCGAGGTTCGGAGAATTGGTAGCTCGGCCCTGCCGAGGTTCGGAGAACACTTTACTTGGCCCTGCCAAGGTTCGTAGAATTGGTGGCTCGGGGGGAGCGAATCAGTCGCCGTTGCAGGCTACAGCGTTAGGTCCTCGTGGCGTTTAATACAGGGGGCGCTCGAGCGGAACGGGCAGCGTGTTGTCGCGCTTTTATTGGCGATGCTACTCTTTCCGAGGGGGCAATTTATCGGCCGAGCGACGGACTTCCACGTTTTTCGAGGAAGAGGGGCGTATTAAGCAGCCTGGGGAAGCGCCAAATGCATTTAATGCGGGGGCGACAGATTGGAAAGTGTTCGCCTGGGGAACCTCCGAACAATCTGTTCACGCTTATCGATCTTACTCGGGATAGGGCGCGACTCTTTGGATTCCTCACGCATTAGAATGTCGACACGTGGCAAACTCTCGTGGGTTGGCGTTTGCGGCGCGCCGATCGGGATACCTGCCTGGCGGGTATAAATATGACCGAGGGGAATTGGTTTTGGCCATCCCTCGGTCTGAGCTCCGAAAAGAATGGCCTCTCCAGCGCGATCGTCGAGCGACTCACATTCCTCGGTCATCGGCCCGCCGTACTCGGAGGAGAGGAGTACCTTCGTTACCGTCGATGGGCTGACCCTCGCGTCGGGCCTTGCAATCAATGAGCGGCTTGCGAGGACCGCCGAAGAACTCTTGGATGTCTCGGTCAGGGAGGCGGAAACCTTACGCTGGATAATGGACCGGCAAGAGGAGGAGATCGCGTCTCTCCGTCAGCAGGTGGCCGACCTGGCAGCACGCCTGGAGGAGTTGCTGGCTTCTGGGGGCAACTGACTTCAGGGCCTCTGCCTGCTCCCGTTTTTGCTTTTGTTTTTCCGTGTCTTGTGCCTCGCAGTAGCTCCTTCTTATTTAAATGGAAAATAGACCCGTTTTCAAGAATTTCTTTCTTCTTCGAGAATGATTACCTTGATACGCTCGACGGACTTGGGTGTCGGTCTGGTCCCATCGCCCTGCGTATTAATCGTAGATTTTGAATGACGAGTTACAGGGGGGTTGCCCAAAGGTTTTCTACTGCTAAGGAGGACTTTCTGGCTCAGCCTGGGGCCTTTGGCCGGTTACGTGAGGCTTTATAGCCTCTTAGGGGAATTTTTGCCGATGGTGGCATTTTATCGTATGCCGATAGTTTTCGTTTAGCACCCGTTCTCAAACCGGACGAAGTCCTTCGGGGACTATTTGAGGGCCGTTCGGCTTTGGTCAAGGCTTGTAGTTTTAGACCTTTCGCTGGGGTCTTAGCCCGAAGGGTTTTTACTTAGCCTTGTCATGGCTCGGGGAAACATTTTACTTGGCCCCGCCAAGGTTCGGAGATTTTGTTTTACTTGGCCCTGCCAAGGTTCGGAGATTTGTTGCTCGACCCTGCCGAGGTTCAGAGATTTTGTTTTACTTGGCCTTGCCAAGGTTCAGAGATTTGTTGCTCGGCCCTGCCGAGGTTCGGAGACTTTGTTTTACTTGGCCCTGCCAAGGTTCGGAGATTTGTTGCTCGGCCCTGCCGAGGTTCGGAGACTTTGTTTTACTTGGCCCTGCCAAGGTTCGGAGATTTGTTGCTCGGCCCTGCGAGGTTCGGAGACTTTGTTTTACTTGGCCCTGCCAAGGTTCGGAGATTTGTTGCTCGGCCCTGCCGAGGTTCGGAGACTTTGTTTTACTTGGCCCTGCCAAGGTTCGGAGATTTGTTGCTCGGCCCTGCCGAGGTTCGGAGACTTTGTTTTACTTGGCCCTGCCAAGGTTCGGAGATTTGTTGCTCGGCCCTGCCGAGGTTCGGAGACTTTGTTTTACTTGGCCCTGCCAAGGTTCGGAGATTTGTTGCTCGGCCCTGCCGAGGTTCGGAGACTTTTTTACTTGGCCCTGCCAAGGTTCGGAGATTTGTTGCTCGGCCCTGCCGAGGTTCGGAGACTTTGTTTTACTTGGCCCTGCCAAGGTTCGGAGATTTGTTGCTCGGCCCTGCCGAGGTTCGGAGATTTTGTTTTACTTGGCCCTGCCAAGGTTCGGAGATTTGTTGCTCGGCCCTGCCGAGGTTCGGAGACTTTGTTTTACTTGGCCCTGCCAAGGTTCGGAGATTTTCTGTCCAGACAGATAACTCGGTTGTACCGAGGATTGGTAAGCAGTATCTATTTCCTTTTATGATTTATGGCAATATGGTGCATAATCGATTCACACAGCAAATAGATAACCGGCGAAGTATAAAGGACATACCCTATTGATAGTATTTGCGGAGGTTGTCCGAGTTCCACGTTCGGGGGACGGATTTCCCATCGAGATCCTGCAGCTTGTAGGTTCCTGGCCCAATGATCTCCGTGATTTGGTACGGCCCTCCCAGTTCGGCGCCAGCTTTCCTTGCTCCAGTGGTTTGGATACAGAAGCTTTTCGGAGGACGAGGTCGCCTGGGTAGGAAGGTTTTCCCCTTGACCCTGGAGGCATGGTACCGAGCCACCCTCTGTTGATAAGCAGCCGTCCTGATTCGGGCTTTTCTCTGACTTCCTCTACCAAGTCGAGGTTGGTGCGGAGTTGCTCGTTGCTGGCTTCCTCCGAATAATTCTCCACCCGCAAAGATGGGAGGCCTATTTCCACAGGGATGACGGCCTCCGTACCAAAAGCCATTCGGAATGGAGTCTCGCCCGTCGGATCTCGGGGTGGTGCGATAGGCCCACAAGACATGGTGCAGCTCATCGCCCACCTGCCTTGGGCTCTAGAGAGGCGAGCTTTGATTCCTTGGAGGAGAGTCCTGTTGGTCACTTCGGCCGCTCCGTTGGCTTGTGGGTGCCCGACCGAAGTAAGGTGGTGACGGATTCCGTGTTCCTCGCAGAATTGGCGGAACTTGGAATTGTCGAACTGCTTACCGTTATCGGTGATTATGGTGTGGGGGAGGCCGAACCGGCAGACGATGGACCTCCATACAAAGTCTCTGGCCCGTGCTTCGGTGATTTGCGCAACTGCTTCCGCTTCAACCCACTTGGTGAAGTAGTCGATGGCGACAAATAAGAATTTCCGCTGTCCCGTCGCCAGCGGGAACGGGCCGAGGATGTCCATCCCCCATTTGGCAAAGGGCCAGGCGGAGGATATAGAAACTAGCTCGGCGGAAGGGAGCCTCTGGATGCTTGAATGTCTCTGGCAGGCGTCACAGGCTCGGACTAGGTCGTCCGCGTCTTTCTGCATGGTCGGCCAGTAATAGCCTTGCCGTAGCACCTTGTGGCATAGGGACCGGCTTCCCAGATGGTTGCCGCAAATCCCTTCATGTACCTCTCGTAGAGCATAGTTCGCCTCGGATGGGCGGAGGCATCTGAGCAGCGGCATAGAAAAAGACCGCTTGTAAAGTTGGTTGTCAATCAATACATAGTGGGTCGCCTGCAGCTTCAATTTCCTGGCTCTCTTCGGTCGGATGGGAGCGACCCTTCTTTGAGATAGTTGAGGATGGGGTCGAACCAGGATGGTTCGGCCTCGATTTGCATCACCCGATCGGCTTCCATGATACTCGGCTTTTCCAGAGTCTCCAGATGGAATTTTTGTTCAGCATCCATCGTCTCCGCGGTTGCCAATCGGAGAGTAGGTCGGCACGGGCGTTTTCCGATCTAGGAATTTGAACAATTTCAAACTCGGCAAAATGGGGAAGTAGGCGCGCACCTCTTGGAGATATCGGATCATGTTGGGTTCTCGGGCTTCAAACTCTCCCCGCACATGGCCGGCCACCAGCTGAGAGTCGGTGAAGGCGTTAAGCTTTTCCACCTTCAGGTTGCGGGCGATCCGGAGACCAGCTAACAGGGCCTCGTACTCGGCTTCGTTGTTGGAAGCCGGGAAGGAGAATCGGACGCCATATTCGAAGATCATCCCCTCTGGGCTGGTGAGGACTAGACCCGCACCGGAGTGATGGGCGTTGGACGACCCATCGACGTGAAGGAGCCACCGAGCTTCAGGCTTTGGTCCTTCGGGATTTTCTGGGGTAGAGCCGTCTTCTGGGATGGTACACTCGAGGAGGAAATCGGCCAGCACTTGGGCTTTGATGGCCGGGCGAGGTTGAAAATGTATGTCATGCTCGCTTAGTTCGACGGCCCATTTGGTCATCCTCCCCGATGTTTCTGGACGGTGGACCACCGCCTTGATGGGTTGATCGGTGAGGACCGTCACTGAATGTGCTTGAAAATAAGGCCGTAGCTTCCGGACTGAGGTGATCAAAGCCAGCACTATTTTCTCAATCCTGGTGTACCTCGTCTCCGCATCGCGGAGCAGCCTACTCACATAGTAGATCGGCCTCTGGATTTTGCTTTCTTCTTTGACTAGCACCGAGCAAACTGCGCCCTCCGAAACGGCCAGGTACAGAAATAGAGTCTCTCCCGGGGTCGGACTGCTGAGAAGCGGAGGCGAGCCGAGGTACTTCTTGAGATCTTGAAATGATTTCTGGCACTCGGGAGTCCATTGGAAATTTTTGGCCGATCGGAGAGTTTTGAAGAAGGGGAGGCATCTCTCGGCCGACCGAGCCACGAAGCGGTTAAGGGCCGCTATCCTCCCGGTTAAGCGCTGGACCTCCTTAATAGACGCTGGGGGCGCCATTTGTTGGAGAGCTTGAATCTTCTGAGGGTTAGCCTCGATACCTCGCTGGGAGACCATGAAGCCGAGGAATTTCCCGAATTGACGCCGAAGGCACACTTGGTTGGGTTGAGCTTCATTCCATATTTGCGCAGCGTGGCAAAGCTCTCCGCGAGGTCCTCAACATGCCGCAGCGCTTCCTTGCTTTTGACCAGCATATCATCCACGTACACCTCCATGTTCCGGCCGATTTGCTCCTTGAACACCTTGTTGACCAGCCGCTGGTAGGTCGCTCCTGCATTTTTAAGACCGAAAGGCATAACTCGGTAACAGTAGGTACCTCGGTCGGTTATGAAGGCGGTCTTTTCTTCATCTTCGGGGGCCATCCGGATCTGATTGTAGCCCGAATAGGCATCCATGAATGACAGCATTTGGTGGCCTGAGGTGGCGTCCACGAGCTGGTCGATCCGAGGGAGGGGGAAGCTATCCTTTGGGCATGCCTTGTTGAGGTCGGTGAAGTCGATGCAGATCCTCCATTTGCCATTCGACTTCTTCACCATGACGACATTTGACAACCAACTTGGTAATTTACCTCTCGGACAAAATTGGCTTTGATGAGTTTGTCGACCTCCTCTTCAATGGCTTTTTGCCGTTCTGGGGCGAAGCTTCTCTTCTTCTGCTTAACGGGCCTGTGCATCTCGTCCACATTGAGGCGATGGACGAGGACATCGGGGTTAATCCCTGGCATGTCGGAGGCGGTCCAGGCGAAGATGTCCGCATTGCTTTGGAGGAATCTGATCAGCTCGCGACGAGGCTCTCCTTCGAGTAGCGACCCGATCCTTATGGTTCGGTCGGGCCGAGCTTCGTCCAGCGGTACTTCTTCCAGTTCTTCCGCCGGTTCCCCCCGTTGTTCGGCGAAGTCCTCACGAGCGTCTAGCCCGTCAACCTCGGGAATTCTGGACTGAAGGCTCGTGACGAAACATTGCCGAGCCATGGCTTGACTTCCCCGAACCACTCCAACTCCTCGCTCGGTGGGGAACTTCATAGACAGATGTGGGATAGAGACAACCGCCTTGAGGGACATCAAGCCGGGCCTGCCGAATATGGCGTTGTATGGGGACCTGAGGTCGGTCACTAAGAAGTCGGTCTGTACAACGGTTACAAGGGGCCAGGTTCCTGCGCGGACCGTCAGGGTGACGATTCCTTCTGGGATGATGACGTCGCCGGTGAATCCCATCAGGGTGGAATCCACGGCTCGAAGGTTTTCCATGAGCAATTTCATCCTGGCAAACACACCGAGGTACAAAACGTTTACCGAGCTTCCACTATCGACCAGGATTCGGCTTACATCATAATTGTTCAAGTTAAGGGATACAACAAGTGCGTCATCATGGGGAAGCTGTATCCCAAGAAGATCATCATCAGAAAAGGAAAGTTCGCCTGTGCGTGCCTTCTTCGGCACCGGTGCATCACCGTCGCCCCTGGAGCTCGATCCGCCGGCCTCTTCAATCATGTTGATACGGCCAACCACGGGCGGATTTGGTGGAGGAGGGAGTTGTGGGAGCTCGGGCTGGCGATCACCTCCTTGTGGCGGCTCAGGTGCTCTTCTGAACTGGTCCAACCGTCCCCGCCGAATCAATCTCTCGATCTCATTCTTCAGCTGCCAGCATTCTTCGGTGTCATGACCATGCTCCCTATGGTAGCGGCAGTACTTGGCGGGATCTCTTCGGGTCGGGTTCCCTCGGAGAGGTACTGGCCGGGGAAGTTGGCGCTCTATCTCCATGAGGATCTGCGCCGGGGCACAGTCAGCGGAGTGTAGCGATCGAATCGCCTGGGAGGACTCCGGGAGCGATTCCTTGGCGGCAGCGGAGGGACTCTTTGGCGGCGAGGCGGACTTGGCCGACGGCAGGGCGGTGTCTGTCGGGAGCTTTGGGCTCTTGCTTCTTCCTGCCTGCTCAGCGCGGGCCACTCTCCGCGACTCCTCGACCCGAGCGTATTTGTCCGCAAGGGCCATCATATCAGACAGACATGGGGGGTAGCTGACCTCCATTGCCAAATAGAAGTCGCTCTCCTTTGAAACTCCCCCCGCCAGGGCGGACATAGCCACCTCATGATTAAGGTGGTCCACCTCCAACATGGCCTTGTTGAAACGGCCAAGATAATTTCTCAAGGACTCCCCCTCTCTCTGCTTGACTTCGGAGAGGGAGTCGGATCTCCGTCGGTGGCGGCGGCTGCTGACGAACTGGCCAATAAAAAGGTGGCTCAGCTCGTCGAATGAATCAATGGAACCCGGTTTCAAGGCGTTGAACCAGGTTCGGGCGGATCCTCTGAGGGTGGATGGGAAGGCTCGGCAGAGGATCGCATCAGATGCTCCGTGGAACATCATTATTGACCGGAAGCTGCTGAGATGGTCGTCTGGATCAGTGGAGCCGTGATAGGGCTCGACGGTTGGCAGCTTGACGTGGGAGGGAATCACTTCCTCCATGATCCCCTTAGAGAAAGGGATGCCCTGCTCTGCTTGGGCTGGGGCAGATGGATCTGCTTGGCGGCGTCCAGCTCCTGACGCATTTCTTGGATCTGACGGCGGATCTCCTCCTCACCGGCTAGAGGAGGAGCTGGGCGCGAGAACCGCAAGGATGGCGTCGAATCATGGTGAGACGTCGCCGGAGAGAGGGAGCGGGCTCGCCGAGATCTGGGAGGATCTCTATCGTAACCGGTTCGAGGGACCGGTTTGTCCCCCTGGGGCGATGTGGGGGATCCGCTGATTCATGCGGATCAGAGGAGGAGGTTGCCGGCGAAGAAGAAGTCGCCGTTTCTTTCTGGGGATGTGAAGCAGGAGGAGGTGCAAGACGCTCCTGGACCAGGTGGGTGAGAGCCTGGACTTGCTGGACCAGCGTAGCAAACTGGTCCTGGGTCACCGGAATGGCAGGCGGCGACGGAGTCTCGACAGGCAGGGGTTGTGGCGCTGTGGCGCCAGTCGGATCAGGCCTCTGGGAGGCGACCTGATCTTGGGCATCAGAGGTTGCTCCTCTCTCCGGTTGGCCATCAGAGAGGTTCTTCTCCGGATTAAGATCCTTGTCTCCTTTTTTCAAGTTTTAATGGGACTTGAGGACCCTTCCTCTAGCGCCAATCTGTTGCCGCCGGGATCCGTCCTCCGACTCGGGCGCGGTCGATCCTCAGGGAGTGGGGTGCGGCGGACCTGCAAAAGAAGCCCACACGCGGAGGGACGCTGGGGGTGGTCCTCCGCGGAAGACCCTCCGACGCTCAAGTCAGTGGGGAAGGAATCGGCGATCAACCAGACAATGGGAGGTGGATCTCTCCGGGAGACCTCTCCGGGGGCGGCCAATCGGGAGCTCTAGAGGGCAGAGCACCGACGAGCTGCCGAAAGAGAGGAATGACCCAGAGCGCGCGTCAAGAGTCGCGTACCTGAGGGAATCTGCCAATCTGATATTTATAGACTGTCACCTGGGGACTTGAGCATCTTCTGGAAGGTTCTGAGGTTGTTACGATACGGGGGTAGACAGAATCAGGCCGTTGTGGGGCCGTTAGAATCCACGCCTTGTCTGTTAAGGGATCGACGGCTGGGAGAGCTCCTTGATGTCTTGGGATCTGGGTGAGTAGACCTGGGGCGGTTACAATAGGTCTTAGGCCACGTCTCAACATGATTCCCTGCTTGAGCTCTCCCGCGTCAGGTTCCGCGGNTGCGCGTCAAGAGTCGCGTACCTAAGGGAATCTGCCAAT
The DNA here is from genome assembly GCA_900491605.1 of Calamus simplicifolius. Lineage (NCBI taxonomy): Eukaryota > Viridiplantae > Streptophyta > Magnoliopsida > Arecales > Arecaceae > Calamus > Calamus simplicifolius. The sequence goes on from UESW01005109.1 coordinate 290,824, forward strand.
CTGATATTTATAGACTGTCACATGGGGACTTAGCGTCTTCTGGAAGGCTCTGAGGTTGTTACGATACGGGGGTAGACAGAATCAGGCCGTTGTGGGGCCGTTAGAAATCCACGCCTTGTCTGTTAAGGGATCGACGGCTGAGAGAGCTCCTTGATGTCTTGGGATCTGGTGAGTAGACCTGAGGCGGTTACAATAGGTCTTAGGCCACGTCTCAACATGATTCCCTGCTTGAGCTCTCCCGCGTCAGGTTCCGCGGAGGTAGACGTCAGGGCGCGGATCGCTAGGTAGCAGCGGGCTACGGAAGCCCGGAGAGGCCGAGCTACGGAGGCCCGGAGGAGGCCGAGCTAGGGAAGCCCGGAAAAGGCCGAGCTACGGAAGCCCGGAGGAGGCCGAGCTAGGGAAGCCCGTAAGAGGCCGAGCCAGGGAAGCCCGGAAGAGGCCGAGCTACGGAGGCCCGGAGGAGGCCGAGCTAGGGAAGCCCGGAAGAGGCCGAGCTACGGAAGCCCGGAGGAGGCCGAGCTAGGGAAGCCCGTAAGAGGCCGAGCTAGGGAAGCCCGGAAGAGGCCGAGCTAGGGAAGCCCGGAGGAGGCCGAGCTAAGGGAGCCCGGAAGAGGCCGAGCTACGGAAGCCCGGAGGAGGCCGAGCTACGGGGCCCGAAAGAGGCTGAGCTACGGAGGCCCGGAAGAGGCCGAGTTACGGAAGCCCGGAGGAGGCCGAGCTAAGGGGGCCCGGAAGAGGCCGAGCTACGGAGGCCCGGAAGAGGCCGAGCTAAGGGAGCCGGAAGAGGTCGAGCTACGGAAGCCCGGAAGAGGCCGAGCTAAGGGAGCCCGGAGGAGGCCGAGCTAAGGGAGCCCGGAAGAGGTCGAGCTACGGAAGCCCGGAAGAGGCCGCTAAGGGAGCCCGGAAGAGGTCGAGCTACGAAAGCCTGGAAGAGGCCGAGCTACGGAAGCCCGGAGGAGGTCAGCCTTAGCCGTCTCGCACGGATATCAATGCGATGACGATTTTACCCCCCAACAGAACCCAATCCATATGACGTGAAAAAGAAGAATGAAATTATTGGTGGAAGCCATGAGATCTCACTGTACCAGGAGCAAAGGATGGATAGCTTGTTGAGAATCGAGTTCAGTAGGAGACCGAAAAGATAAATACCGAGTCCAAACCCAATCTTGGAACAACAATAATGTTGCCCAGCTGTTATGACTAGAAGCTTGGTTCCAAGCTTGCTTTCAAAAGAATAGACCAACATCTTGAATTCAAAAGGCACGTTCAAACTTCAAAATCGCTGCCACTAATAGCTAGATGGAAACTTCTAATTTGAAGTCGTCTGAGAATTTCTTCTTTTCTCCAGCAACTCTCGGGCGTCTGTCGTTGTTTGAGCTGAGCCTTTACTTTCCTAGCCGTGACTTGCGGGTAGCATTTGCTTGATCCAAATAAATTGCACATCTATTTTCTTTTTTTCATTTTTATTCTTCTTAGGTCAAGACATTCTTATCTCGTCACTTCTTGAACCTTATTTAATTATTTTCATGCGAAGAAAGAAGAGAACCCCACTCAATTATTAACGCCTTTTTATTATTATTTATAGTTTTTTCAATGAACCTATTTTGAAAAAAAGGAAGGATGCCAATCCCACACGCTTGATCAAGGGAAGAAGGCATATAACAAATCATTTTTCTGGGCTTACAAATTGGATGCTTGAAGCCTAACAAAAAGTGCCCTAAGGCCGAAAGAAAGAGCTTTTTACATCTTAGGAAAGTGAAGACAAAAAACCCATTGGATGGTGTGAGCTCCCATCCAGAGCAGATGAAGAACAAAATGAGTTCATGTGAGAGCTTATATTGGTATGTATTTAATTTATATAAATTATTTATTTAAAAAAATTTAAATACTTGTAACATAGAATCAAAGAGTTCAAATAATTTTTTGGCTAATCTTTAAAATGTTATTGAGTGTTACAAATGGTACCAAAACAGATTTATTCATGATCCATATTGATGAGGGGTAAAATTATCATTGCATTAATACCCGCACGCGTCGACAACTGGGTCAAGTCCAATCCAACATCTTGTCAACCAGCTGTCACATCCACCAAGCAGCGAAGCCCAATCGCCTCAGTGGCGTTGAGTCACCCCGATGACTCGAGTCATCCTCGGCAGCCCAAACTATTCTCATTCTCGGCAGCCCGAGCTATCTTCATACCTCAGCAGCCCGAGCTATTTTATACTTCGAAAAATCAGTTGTCCCTTGCCTCGGCCAGACCAAGGTACTCGGATACCTCCGCGGAACCCGGCGCGGGAGAATTTGAATTCACAATAACTGAATACGATTCCAAGTGGAGAATCATGCCCAAAGGTGACCTAAGGGCCATAGGGGTGGCCTAGGACCTACACGATCGCTGAATCCCGAGGCGCCAACCAGCTTTCCTAGTCGTCGATCTTCTAACTAACAAGATACTGGCCTCGTAATGAACTTGATTCGAGTCCGTTTCGAATCTCAACAGCTTGACCCCTCGCAATGTATCCAAGGATCCAGGTGATCGCCTATAAATACCACGACCCTCAAATCTTTCAGGTACGCATCCATTCACTGACTCTCATACTGAAAAACTCCATTGAACCTCCCACGAAGCTCGGAGCTTCCGGAAGAAAAACCCATTCGAGAAAACTCTTCTGTGAGAGTCTTCTCCTCACATCTGTTTGCTGTAAATCTTCACTGACTTGGGCATCGGAGGGTCCCCCGTGGACGATAACCCCAAGAAAATCCTCTGCACGTGCGGACTGTCTTGCAGGTTCAACCCCAGACGTCGAGATCGACGTTTGGATTTGGAGCCAGAGCGCACCCGAATCGGAGAACGGATTTCCGTGACAATAGATTGGCGTTAGAGGAAGGACCTCAAGTCCCATAAATTAGTAATCCAGAGACAAGACTCAAAAACCAGAAAAAGCATCCTCTAATGGCCAATCAAAAGAGAGCCACATCCGAGGCTTAAGATCAAGCCGCCTCTCAAAGGTCTGATCCAATTAGCTGTGTGGCACCTCTGCCACCACCGCCAGCTGAAACTCCTTTGCCGTTGGCGACGGCGGTAACGCTGGACCAGTTCGCCACTCTGGTTCAGCAGGTCCAGGCATTGACCCAGTTGGTCTAGGGACTCCGCAATTCCTGGCCCTGTCGTTCCTGCTTCTCAGCCTCATGAAGAGGCCGCTGCCCCTGTTTTCGCCAGCGATCTCTTCTTCTGATCCGCCTAGAGCGGCAGATCATTGTCATCAGCCCGTGAAGGCAAGGCCGGAGCCGCATCGGGCTGGAGGGAAGAGCGCGCTCAGATCTAGGCAGGTCCGTTCCCCCTCCTCGGTGTCTTCCCATAACTTGACACCACTATCGTCTTCTCGTCACCCGATCCCCCTACCATTCTAGATGAAGGGATCAGGCAACAGATGCAAGAAATGCGTCAAGAATGCCGTCAGAAATTAGACGCTGCCAGACAAGCCCCTCTGTCCCAACCGAAAGCAGAGCAGGGCATCCCCTTCTCCGAGAGGATCATGAGGGAAGTGATTCCTCTTTATGTCAAGCTTCCTACCATCGAGCCGTACCATGGATCCATCGATCCCGACGACCACTTGAGCAGCTTCAGATCCATCATGATGTTCCACGAAGCATCGGATGCAATCATGTGTCGAGCCTTCCCCTCCACTCTAAGGGGATCTGCCCGAACCTGGTTCAACAGCTTGAAGCTAGGTTCCATTGATTCTTTCGATGAACTGAGCTGTTTACTCATCAGCCAGTTCGTCAGTAGTCATCGCCAACGATGGAGATCCGATTTCCCCTCTGAGGTTAAGCAGAGAGTGGGGGAATTGTTAAAGAATTACCTTGGTCGTTTCAACACGGTCCTCCTGGAAGTTGACCATCTCAACCACGAGGTAGCCATGTCTGCCTTGGCTAGAGGGGTGTTGAAGGAAGAAGACTTCTACTTGGCTTTTTAATTAGCCAAAAGGATTAATCCGGGTTGGTCTTGAATTTGGAATTGTTGGTTGAAGCCCTGAGATCTCCCTGTGCCAAGGAGCAAGCGAGGATAGCTTGTTGAGAACCGAGACGGCCGGGAGACAGGCACGGGATTTTTTTTGCAATGATCCCTGATAATGGGGACTGGCTTAGTAGACTACAAGTCAGTTAACCAAGTCCAGTTCAACAGTGTTTCTCTATGGTTTTAGGATAGCTTGTTGAGAAACGAGTCGGAAGGGAGACAGGGATGGGAATTTTTTTTTTTTTTTTGCATTGATCGTTTGTAACAGGGACTCGCTTATGGACTCCAAGTCGGTCATCGAAGGCCGGTTCAATAGTGTTTCTCAATGGTTGGAGGACAGCTTGTTGAGAACCGAGTGGAAGGGAGACGGGGGTGGGATTTTCTTTCGCATTGATCCTTGGTAATGGGGACTCGCTCGGTGGACTGCAAGTCAGTCATCGAACACCGCGGTTCAACAGTGTTTCTTTATTGTTCGAGGACAGCCTGTTGAGAACCGAGTCGGAAGGGAGACAGGGACGGGTTTTTTTTTTTTTTTTTTTTGGGCATTGATCCTTGGTAATGGGGACTCGCTTAGAGCTTAGCGGACTACAAGTCAGTCAATGAAGACTGGGTGTTTCTCTATGGAGCTGAGCTGTTTCCCATTTAGCTGCCAAAAGAATACAATGACCACTTGAATAAAAATATAAAAAATCGCTGCAACTACAACCAGATGAGGGGTATTTCTGGCAGATGAGGCAAGAATGAATTCAGAATCAGACCAAAAACATCAATTTTAGCTGAGAGACGAAGTTTCAGTCCCAGAAATTATGGACAAGATTACTTCCATGTCTATTCGAAGTCGACAGCAGCAGCAGGACGAGATGATCATGTTGAACTCCTTGAATTTGGTTTGTGCCGGGATTCAAACTGTCTTCTAATTTAACGCTGGAGTGCTGATTGGTCTTCCGCAGCTGTAAACCATGAGTTTGAGAGTCATTTAACAAAATCAAAATTAAATTATAAAAAATAAGCTTTTTAAAGAATTTTCTTATAAAAAGCGGTGCATATAAGCTAATAAATGTATTAAAATTTAAAACTATCACAAAATTATGATAAAAAGATAAAACTTTACTTATCTACGTTAAATTAGTTCAATAAAACTATTTTGATCATCAAAACATGGTAGTCTTTTTTATTTTTAAAAATATAAGCTTCTATCTCAATTACCTTTGCAATTTAAATACAACGATGACAATTCACATATCGTGATTACAACTCTAGCCAAGAGTCGTTATTCCCATGCATGATTTGTTTGGCATGAATGAAAGCACAGAATGAAAAAAAAAAAAAAAAAACTAATTCAATTCTAATTTTTATTTAACTTATTAGAGACATAAAAATAAAACCAATTTAATATTATTTTTTAATTTTATGTTTTATTTTAAACTAGTATTTATTTTTTCTTTGATTATTTATTATTTATTTATAGTTGTTTATGCTTTTTATTTTTAGTTTCTGCCTTTATTAAATGATGGTCCGTTCTTCTTTGTATTTGAGATTTTTGATTTCTAAATATTATTAATTTTAGAAATCAATTGATGTTCCATTCATGCTCATCCAGTGATATAAATTTTCTTGCTAAATGCCATGGCAATGAAGGATTTTTGATGGAAGAGGGTCGGACGATCATATTGGTCCACTTCACCGGCAACGTGGATCGGACATCCTATGGTGACAATGCTACAATGGGTTATGTTGTTATGGAATGAAAGGTTCCAAAAATGGTCTTGTAAAATGGCCTTAAAAATATCCTATTTTAAAAATAAAGCCATGAAAGCATAGTCTCATCGTTAATGTGTTATATAACTCATTATTTAAAAATAAATGAAAGGTTCCAAATATGCTATTTTTCATTGTAACCAACCTTGTTGAAGCTCTTATTAAGAATTGCCTATGCTGAAATTATTAAGTAGCATTTTGGTGACAATTATAAAAAATTAATCATGATATAATAAAATAAGGTAGACTTAGTTACATTCGAATATGTCAAGCTTAAATTCGGTCATCGTCCTCATTCTTATATCCATGCAGTTTATAAATCCTAAAAATGGAAAAAATTAAAAAGATGGAATCTCTTCGACATCCGTATGGATCTAAAAGAGGGAAAGATGATTGGACTTAGTTATATTCGAATATAATCAAATTTATCTTTAATAAAATTGATAATTAGAAACATAGATAATTTTGTTTTACTAATTTCAATTAGCATTGGCTATGATAAGAAATATATTTTCCATTATCACTAGATAAGTGATTACTTCACTACAAGCTTTTTTAGAGTTAGCCATGCCAAAATGGCATTGCTAACCAAGAAAAATTTGCCACTAAATAAATTAGTGATGCAACAGCGATGCGCATGCTAAAATTTATCGCTAAAACATTCGTCGCTAACAAAATTAGCAATGCCATAGTAGTTCGTCGCTAATTAGCAACGTGAAAGGGCATCGCTGTCGGAGCATTACTAATTAGCCATACCATTAGCTATGCCTTAATGGCACAGCTAATTAGCTACACCAATAAGCTATGCCTTTACGGTGTAGCTAATGACCTACCAAATTAGCGACGCCAATTTGGCATCGCTAATTTTTTTTAAAAAAAAAATTAAATAATTATCTTTTATAATCTGCTAAAATAATATTAAATTAAAACTAAAAACATATTTACAAACAAAATCTTTTGTTGAAAATAAAAATAAAATATATAAATATAAATATTCATAATACAAACCAGTAGCACATAAATACCAAAAGAGTAGCACATAAATATAATACTCATAAAATACAATAAATCTAGAATATCAATACCGATCAACTGAAGGGAGGGTTATCTGGAGCTGGAGATGGACCAGAGAATTGTGTCGACTGTGACATTCTCATAACCAACTGTCGCATCTCCTGCAACTACTGCTCATAACGAATGTGCTCCTCTTGTTGTTCCCATCGAATGTCCGCGATGTCGGTCATCATCTCAGATCTCACACATTTCGAGATAAAACGCTCAATATCCTCATACTCGCCGGTGTCACCCTGATTGGAGAAGAGGAATCGCATCGATCGAAGATTGCAGAAGCTTTGGCACCCAGACTGTAGACTCTATGATCGTTTGGCTATGCACCAACAGTCTCTAAAAAGATGCAGCCGCTCTCATATGGCGAATGGTCGACCGTGGACCCTCTCTCCTCTAATGGTTGTGTGGTCTGAGGGGTCTGAGATAATAGCTCATTCATACGTGCCTGCTAGGAATACATATCAAGTATAATGTAACTTATATTGGAGCAAATATATAAATTAACACATCTTATTTTCAATGATTTACTTACTTCAATACGCTAGGAGCGACAGTCGACCCAAGACCCATCTTTTCTCATATGGGTCGCCTTGAACAGCTGTCAGTGCTCTGGATCAATGCCTTCCTTCAGCCTATGAGAAATAGTGTTTCAAATTTATAGTTATGTTCATTTAAAAAATTATTATTAATACGTATACAAAATAAATAAATTTATATATTGACTAAATGACGTCGATGCTCCTCAATCGAAATGGATTCCGTTGTGTGGCAGGAAAGACCAGTGCTTAGACCACCTTTCTCGGATCGACGGTTTGAGCTAATTGTGGCCAACCTCTTATGCCACTCAAGATCCACGCACTTTTGCTGCCAGCCATCCCATATTTAATCGAAGATATGACTCTCCACCAGTTATATAAATTATCAGAGTATCAGCGGCCAGCAAGTAAATTCCAAGCGCTTTTAACAAAAGAAGTTAGAGCTGGATCCCACTCAAATTCTTTTTTGCAAGCAAATAATAGCAAATATGCATATTATAATAAATAAATTATACATATAAATGTTGATAATATGACATTATAAATATAATTAAGCACCATGCAATTAATGATACTAACTTTGTACGTATAATTCTATATAATAATAAACGTAGGTAGCTAATATATTAAATGAATAAGTTTGAAATTACATCTACATAAATATAATTATAAGTTACATACATGGAACTCTGTCCAATAGAACTCTCTCACCTCCTCTTGACTGACGCGCTCCCAACAATAGCCCTTTGGGACTGCACACTTCTAAAATATATCTATGATGTGCCTTGACACAACATGTCTCTCTATAATTCTATGCAAGTTTAGTAAAATATAAGATATAATTTAATAATATAACATCAACAAATTAATATGAAGATAGAAATATACTTACTAGTCATCAATCAGTAAGATTAGGCCCCCTCTACTCTCCCTTTTTTTATAGACATTAAACGGGAAACATCCATTAATGGAGGGGGGAACTTCGGAACCTAGGATGCTATAATCACGCCATATTCAAGACCACATGGCAATACCCTAATGGTACTCGGCACTCCATGAAGTATACTAAGATATTCCCATTCCACGATAAAAAGCAAAAGATCTCCTCTCGATCTCGGATCAGAGACCTTAAATGCAAGGAATTGTTTACAAATCCTCAAGATACGAATAAATTTGGAAGATCTTCTACTAAAAGATGCACAGTCTGCTAGCAATCAAATGCTTGGTTTATACGAAAAGCGAAGCCATATCGAAAAAGATAATGCATTAATGACAAAGTAAATGCTTGGATAAAAACGAAAAGGCTCATTGGCAAATCCTAGCTACTTTTTATACCTCAGCGAAGCAGAGCCATTCTTTCTACCTCGGTAGAACCAAGCCATTCCTATTACTTCGGCAGAGCCGAGCTATCCCCCGCTTCGGCAGATCTGATCAGGTTGATCTCAGCAAGACCAGGCGACCTCTTCAATTTTGACAAAGTTGACCTAAAATTCTTTGAGCTCTAACGAAGCCGGTTTACTCACTTGGCTTTGCAATGAGCTAAGTTTAGGCAAAACGTGGATGAGCTAAAAGACTGTCTGACATACAAATACCAAAACAATGGGATATACGAAGAAAACCAAAAGATTCATTCATATCATGATATTGTTTATATTACAAAAAATGAAAGAGAGATATGGAAAGATGGATCCTTAAGTCCCGATTTCATCCTCGGAGGTGGCTTCGACAACGCCTTAAGTATGTCGATCCGGCTGACCCTCTCCATTACTCGGCCTCAAAGTCATGTCCACCTCGGCGGTTGTCTGTGAAACTTCGGCTTCCTCGACGATAGGTCTCGAGGCCTCTGCTTCCTTAGCAAATTCTGGAGGAGCCTCTGTTGGATCTCCCTCCGAGGCTACTTCAAAATCAACATTAGGAGCATCTTTGTCATCGCCATCGTCGAATGAGGGAGTTGCTGCCAATGCTTCAATTGTTGGCGATGGAAAGCAATACTTCTCGTCCTCCAAAAATGAAAGGTCGATGTCTGGGTATTCCTGAATCACCCTCGCCCGGACCTCACTCGCTCCAAATCGGTATGCCTCCTTCAAAACTGAATTCGCCCTTGAGCAAATTCATCCGAGCTTTTATACCTCTCAATCAGAGCGATTCATTGTTTGCCTCAGTAGCCCGATGCTCAAGCTCGGAGCACTTCTTTCGGCTAGAGGCTAATCCTCGGTCAAAGCCTTTACTTGATCAGCTGCCTCGGCCTTGGTCTTATCCAGCTAAGGAAGAAAAAATTGCAAACAAAATTAACGATCAAATCAGCTCTAACTATGGGGAAGAGATGAACCGTTGCGTGGAAGTGGTAAGAGGACATACCTCGTCAACATGGCGAGCAATATTAGCTTCCACTTTCTTGGCCCTTTTTCGAGCCTTTTCCCTCTCTTTTCTATACTTGCTCATTTCTCTTCAGGCATGTTCGAGGTCCTTCTGATCCCTAGAGCTGTCGGATCTAGCTTGATGTATCTCAGCCGTCAGATCAACAATTTGCTTATGATAGGACTCGAGCCGAGCCTCAAAATAGGATTTTTCCTCAGCAGCTTTGCCATTAAGGAAATCAATTTTCCTTTGAGCCTCACTCGAAACCTCGACAGTTCTGATCAAGCTTCATCAGCTACCTTCTGAGCCTTCCCAAGCTTGGCTACCTCAGCCCGAAGTCATAACACCTCGGACCGGCATCTTCACCCGACCTCCTGGCCTCATCAAGCTCGGCTTGCACCCTTGTCAATTCTTTCGAGTGCTGATCAGCCGAGTTTATTTTAGCACGGAGTGCCTCGACCTCACATGAAATCTCCCTGTTGCATTCATTGGCAGAGATCAGGCGCCTATAGAGCATCCATTGGAGGAGAGTTGCCTACAATAGAGCCAAGTGATTAAATTTGAAAGAACTAGACAAAACATCTAATAAAAGCAAAGAAAGGAAGAAAACCCACTTGGATGCAAGAAGAGTTCATATCACTCAAGATGTGTTGGCTGGGGATCGTGCATAGTCATCTAGATCGGTAGGCATTTCGAATCCTTTAACCACAAAAGCAACTTTCCAACAACTGTCCTCTCCCTCTTCAGGGTAAATGACATGTTCTTTCGCATAAAAAATATTAAAAAAGTTGTCAATCCAAGATTGCAACTCTTCGGTGGTGCGATCCGAGGGATCAAGGAGGGGGCTAGGCTGACCTATCCCTTCCTCATTGCCTGCCGACATCCCGAAGGCCCTGGCTCCTTCATCCTCATCGAGGGAGTCCCTTTTCCACCCGGTGAACCTCATTTTTCTCCTTCTTCCTTTTCTACCTGACGGGGAAGGATCCTGCCGAAGGCGGAACAACACTCGCCACAAGAGCAGCCGTCCGATCTTTGAAAAATAATCTCCTCAGCCTCTATGGACTCATGGAACCCTCCCCTTCAGGGTAATATACGTCGGTAGCCACAGGATAAAGAAATCCTGTCACCCAAAAATCATCATCCGTTGGCTCGGGAAAACGGCTAAGCTCCTGCTATGCCCGAGCTGCTACTTCTTCGGCCTTATTATCATGTGTTGGCCCCCCAAATTCCAATGCTAGAATAGGGGCTAGGACCGACTCCTCTGCAACATCCCCCCTCGGTAGGCTCAAAGGTCGGGACTCAGTTAGTTCTTGTGAATGGCTCGGCAGAGCCAGCTGCAACCTGGAGGGAGAAAGAAGATGACCTCCGCTCAATCCGAGCCCTCTTCCCTTTTGGAGTTGATGAAACAGTATGGCGATGCTTCGTACTCTTCTTTCTGTTTGAATCGCTATAATCAATTTCGAATTCCTCTCATCTGAGCTCCAAACTCAGACCTAATTCCTGCAACATGCAAATCATCGAACGGTTAGTTACATCCTTGCAAAGACATCGAAACATAGAGAAGGTGATGTTGCACTTACTCAAAGGGTCGACTCGGCTTAGCCCAGCGTTATAAAGTGACTCCTTGGTCAAAAGAGCATCGATTGTGACCACCTTGCTGCCATAAAGAACATCGAAGTCCTCCTTCTCCACTTTTGATAGCGTCGGACATTGATTCGGCTCCCAGGGGAGAGGCCCCCATTGGCGAGGAAAGTCGAATGTAGCATCCCATTCTCATAACCGAGCGTCTTCAAGAAAGAGCTAACTGGAGTTAATTCTAGCCAGCTACCTCTTCTCTTTACAAGCTTTGGACGAGCTCTCTCTCTCTCTTCCTAATTTCTATTTTCAGCTTAACTGACTTTTGATCTCTTGGATTATGGCAGAGATCTTCATTCCTCAAATGGATTCAGTGCATTCAATGCTCAAGAGAAATATTTTACAACGATTATATTTTATTTCCGTTTTACTTTCCATTTATTCCGATTGAGTCTAACAGATATTTTTGATGTTGAAATGCTTTAAATAGCTGAGATTAGTGGATGAAAAAAGAGGATGAAAAAGAGAAAGAAATTAAAGAAAGAAAGAGTGTTTATTGCATTTTTTTAAGTGATTAAAAGCAAGTTCCTGCATGTTGAAGTTGAGAAATCTTAAAGATCATTCATTGCTTAACTGTCCAGATCCATTAAAGCATCCAAGCATTCAAAGCTTCAGCTACCTCGAAGATCTACATTTATTGCTGAAGATTTGCTACAAAAGTTGTAAAGTATCATTTTGATTATCTGCTCATTTTGGGAGCTATTTGTTCTTAATTATTTGAACATATTTCTTGTAAAAGGGTTAAGTTTAACCCTTGTTTATTGTTTGGCTTTCTTGTGCCGAAAACATGAGGACTAGCCGGGTAAGGCTAGGGGTTTGGCTTTTTTGTGCCATGAAACAAAAGGATTAGTCGGGGAAGGCTAGGGATTGTAATCCTTGTGATATGATTGAAGTAAAATATTCCAAAGGGTTTTTGGGGAGTGGACGTAGGTGCTGGGTTAGCACTAAACCACTATAAAAATTCTTGTGTTTGATTGTTTGCCTTGTCTCTGAGATATTGTTGTGTGCACTTCACTACACCATTGCGAATTAAATTTTGATAAGCACATATCTGCGCAATTAATTTTTAATTACCCAATTCACCCTTCTCTTGGGTTGCTACATCTGGGCAACATATGACGACTTTAGCAACTCTCAGGTCATCCTTCGGAGTTTAAAAGGCACCTAATGACTTTAGCAACTCTCAGGTCACCTTTCGGGGTTAAAAGGCATCTAACGACTTCGATAACTCTCAGGTCACCCTTCGGGGTTCAAAAGGCTCTCGACGGCCTTAACCTTGCCTCAGCAGCTCTATCAGCCTCAACGACTATATCTCTTTGCCTTCACGACCTTATTACAACCTCAACGGTTTCATCTCAGCTCCAACGGCCTTATATCTGTCTTAATGGTGTTATTGCAGCCTTACCGGCTCTATCAGTCTCAGCGGCTCTATCTCTTTTCCTCATGGCCTCATTACAACCCCAACGGTTTCATCTCAGCTCCAGCAACCTTATATCTGTCCTAGCGGTATTATTGCAGTCTCAATGGCTTCAACTCAGCCTCAGCGATTTTATCCCTATCTCAACGGCCAATGGCCAACTGGGTAAGATCTTTGCTTAAATTATACGCTTGCAACATATTACTGTTCACTTTTAGCCATCCAAGAAGAAGCCCCAAGACAACTCACAGTTGGAAGAGGCCAACTTCCAGCTCACAGTTGACGGGCACCCACCTTCAAACTTCATGTCAAAGTTAGTAGACCCAAAGTCAACTCACAGTTGGGAGAGGTCAACACCTTAACTTACAGTTGATAGGCATCCACTTCCAGACTCTGCATCGGAAGAGGATTACTGGCTGCCCTTGGCTAGCCAACGGTAATCAACTTACCTCCAACATTGCTTAAAGTTTTTTGAGCAGGCAAATGCACAGCTTCAGAGAGCATGCAGATGTCCACATGAGGCAGATGAAAATTATCCAAAGCAAGGCAAAAAAAATAAAGAAGATCTCTCCACTAGAAAGGAATCAGAACTGAAGCAAGCATGAAAAGACCAGTGCAAAGATGAAGAGCTCTACACTCCTTTCGCTTGGTGGATGTAAGGCACGTGGTCGCACAAGCTCAGGAGTGTGGTGGGCATTTGATGGGACCAGTAAACCACATGGGCAATGATGATGCACTCAGGTCAGACTCCTAGTTAGCTACCCAAGTCGGCCCTCTTTTCAGCCAGCCTTAACCTCGGCCAGCTTCAGCTTGGGCCAGCTTCAGCCTTGACCAACATACCTCGGCCAGCTTCAGCCTCGGCCAGCTTCAGCCTTGGCCAACATACCTTAGCCAGCTTCAGCCTCGGCCAGCCTCACCCTTGGCCAACATACCTTGGCCAGCTTCAGCCTCAACCAACTTCAGCCTCGGCCAGCATACCTCAGCCAGCTTCAGCCTCGGCCAGCCTCAGCCTTGGCCAGCTTCAGCCTCAGCCAGTTTCAGCCTCAGCCAACATACTTCGGCCAACTTCAGCCTTGGCCAGCCTCAGCCTCAGCTAGCCTCAGCCTCGGCCAGCTTCAGCCTCGTCCAACATACCTTGGCCAGCTTCAACCTCAGCCAGCTTCATCCTCGACCAACATACCTGAAGGGAGAAATAATCTCCGAGGCATGCATGTTTTAAAAAATTGATAACAATTATCAATGCGGAAATTTAAAGATTACATACTAATCTATCTAACATGCATCAAGATCATATCTTTGCCTTGTATATAGGATCGATTGATCCAAAATATGCATATAAATAAAACTATCAAGATTATGTCTTGATCTTCAAGGCAAGAAGTCATACTTCTTATCTTGAAGCATGCCTTAAGATCTAGGGATCATATCACTTACCTTAAAGGCAATTGGTAAATCCTTTTATGCTCTGCAGCCGTTCAATCGTCCAGCCTCTAGTATCATCCACGCGAAGCCCCGAATGATCAGATTCCCGGGAGTGCTAGCTCGCGAAAAATGACTTTGCTGATCTTGAATCCTCCCACTTGAATTCTTCTTCTAGGATCCTCCACACTTCCGTTAGCACCAGAATCACCAGGATTTTCTATTCTAATTCTTTAGAAAATCAATTCACGACATATCGTGTGTTGTTTTTCTCTTATGTGTAATCTGGTGAGGGATGTCCTCTATTTATAGTATCTTTTTAGCCAGCCCATTAAATTCTAACATTTAGAATTCCGCCGCTTGGCAAAACCAAAGAGACGCCGAACCGTAGCGCTTGGTTAATTCCGACATTCGGTAAAAACCAAAGAGTCGTCGAACCGTAGCGCTTGGTTAATTCTGACGTTCGATAAAAACCAAAGAGTCGTCGAACCGTTGGTTAATACAAAGAGGCGCATTTATTCCATATAAATTCTAACACTTTAGAATTTCGATGGAATTGTTTGGAGAAGATTAATGCAAGACATTAAATTCTATATGTAAATTTAATCTCTCAGAATTTTGCGAGAGGTTTGGGTTTAGTTTTTGGTTTAAGCTAATCTGAATTTATTGGACTGAACCCACATAGATCATGGTCCTAGACCAAATCAAATTTGGCTAGTCCTGAATCTATTTAAATCCAAATCAAGTCTAATTTTAAATCAATATTTGAAATTGACTAGTCCTTCTAATAGACTTAAACCAAATTGAATCTTATTCAATTGTACTTAACCCAATTGAGATAATTCAATCAATCAAATTGATTAATTAAATCAAATACGATTCTCAATCGTTGATCAGCAAACAGATCATTCTACGAAACTTCTATGCATGTGACTCTCTAAGTTCGAACCTAAGCCGGTAGCATAGAAACAACTTTCTATACTAATCGATGTGCCCATCTAGCAATGGAACCCGACGTCCAGATATATCGAAGAGTTACCGAGCAAACTCCAAGAACCCTAAAAACAGTTACCATATAATTCATCCTCTTGACCACAAATGCTAAGGATGGCTTCAGAGCCTGTCAACTCTAAATAGCAAATCCATAAAGTGATTTCAATTTTAGTGATCATGTGACTTTCACATGAAGTACCTTGGCCAAGGTCTTGCTAAATTGAAACACAAGCATTTCTCCTTTTAACGGGATAGGTCAAATTCCATCTTGATCCACAATGACTACCACAAGTACTTGACTGCACCCAGTAACCTTTCGTAGCTGGATTAGAAATCCAGGTGGTCCGGCACCTAAGTACAATGAGTTGCTTGTAAGCCACTGGTTGTGATCTTCAGGTCTGAAGGATACTTATACCTATATCTTCTCGGATTAACTCTTGACAGTAGAGTATCCGGAAATGAGTCACGTTTGGTGAAATGTACTCCTACACTTTCACCTGTATGTCATACCAGTATCTTACACTCCTTGGTTAAGAGGACAACAAAAAATATGATATACAACGTCTTATAATTGATAGTACTATGGCCCTATCATAGTATATCATATGGTCGCAAACCTTTTTTGAGGACCTTCAAAGATAAATCCTCCTTTATCGTGAAGGAAGATCCTAAGGGCTTCATTACAATCAGGAGTATTAAGAAGATGTTCTTGTAATGAATAAACTACCAAATAATTTATTAATATATCAATTTATATACAATTTACATTAGCACAATCATCAAATGATTGGCTTTAGGATACAATTCCCAACAATACCTCGGCCATCTTCAGCCTCGGTTAGCCTTAGCCTCGGCCAGCATTAGCCTCAGCCAGCTTCAGCCTCGGCCAACATACCTCAGCCAGCTTCAGCCTCGGCTAGCATCAGCCTCAGCTAGCTTTAGCCTCGACCAACATACCTCGGCCAGCCTCAGCTTCAGCCAGCTTCAGCCTCGGCCAGCCTTAGCCTTGGCTAGCTTCAGCCTCGGCCAATATACCTTGACTAGCTTCAGCCTTGGCCAACATACCTCGACCATCTTCAGCCTCGGCCAGCCTCATCCTCGGCCAGCTTTAGCCTTGACCAATATACTTCGGCCAGCTTCAGCTTCGGCCAGTCTCAGCCTCGGCCAGCTTCAGCCTCAGCCTCAGCTAGCCTTAGCTTCGGCCAACATACCTCAGCCAACTTCAACCTCGGCCATTCGGCCTTAGCAACCACCCAAGCAGTTCCCCAGCAGCCACATTATGGGGTCCACGTGCCTGGTTCCATCACTGTCCATACAGGACAACATACGTGCAATGTGGGAGACACATCTGGTAAGCACCGTAACGGTCGCCCATACCCTGCAACAACCTGCAGCAACCATTCAAATCAAGTGGCGCCACCCACTCTGACGGAACTTGACCCACCAACTATGTAACCACCCACATTTGACGAGACATGACCTGCACCTCTGACAAATCACATGAAGGCCAGCCCCACTGTGCTACCCCCATCATCAATGCTCTGACAAGTGATCATGCCCCAAGATTGACAGACTCTAAGCTCCAATAAAAAGGGTAAGAGGGACCCCAACTAGGTAACTGATAACTCACTACACTTCTAAGCGCTCATTCTTGCTCACAGAGAGCACGGCTCTAAGCCTCTTTCTCTTCTTTTTTTTTGAGCTTTCTCAAGCTCATGGCTGTTGCTCAGAGTATGACTTGAGCATCGGAGGGTCCCCACTGGAATCTCGGTCTTCGGGACTTGTTTGCAGGCTCCCAGATGCAAGAAGCTTGCCGAAGGATCCCAGGCTTGCTAGAGGAGGCGATCGAACGTTCAAGGACGGCGATTTGGCGTCAACAGCTCCCCCTCTTTTTTTAAAGCTATGCTTAAACAACAGTGCACATTCCATCATTGTTGACTTTTTGAAAGATCATTTATTTTTCACTCTCTTGCTATTATTCATAGGGAGTGCAGCAGCTCATGATGTATATTATCACGCTCTTTTTTTAAAGCTATCCTTAAACAACAATGCGCATTCCATCATTGTTGACTTTTTGAAAGATCATTTATTTTTCACTCTCTTGCTATTATTCATAGGGAGTGCAGCAGCTCATGATGTATATTATCACGCAGAAAGTGAAGCATAGCAATTTTTACTATTGAAAAAGTGTCACTAAGTAGCAGATAATAGAGTTAGCTCATGGAATTAATAGGACGCAAGTAAGCATAATAAATCACATAGACTTATTTGTATCATGTCTAGATCAATCAATACATACCATTTTTCATCGGCTGCCACAATTCGCTTTCTACTCAGCTCATTTGCTCATACCACATTAATTTTAATGATTTATTGTTATTTACAGTCACTGCTAATTTCACTCAAGATGTGTTTGCCAGGGATTTCGGTGAAATGGACAGTGATCCATAATGGGTGATTTAAAGCTGTTTTCTATTTAACATATATTTCTGTGGACTTTATTTGTTGGGATTTATATATAATTGCGATCAACTTTCATGGACAGCATATTTTTCCCCCAAATGGGACAGCGAGTCCGTTCGAATTTTACATGGCTGACAGTGCAATTGAAGAGAGGTACAGATTTGAGTTCACATGGACGAAGATAATAACAATCCTGCATGAGTTTGGCATAGCCAAGGCATATTAGAACAACAAGAGGTACCGACCGAAGTATGGTCATGATTGAGGGCATCTTTGAATGATGGCCTTGCACCTAAATAATGTTCCCCAACCTTTGAATAATTAAATTTTTCAATCTTAATTTTAATAGGAAACCCAATCTTTAAATCGTTTAAGATTGACATATGGTTGTAGGTGAAGATATCTAGATCATTTATCAGGTGCATGTTGAATTAAAATCAACTTTCCATTTTGCATGGCTCTTGGTCCTTGTTAAACTAAAATCAAGTATCCGAGTGATGAATTCCAGATAATTTTCTTCTCATGAATTTACAAGACTCTAACCTAGATTTTGTTCCCCTCAATTGATTGTTGCTTCATTTGTTTCTTGAATAGTTGGATTGTTTTAAAAAATAGGGTTCACTGTGGTACAAGCTTTATGCATAAATGTTGTACATGTTTGGATGGTCATCATTTCTCATCTCAAACATAAATAACTATCCTTCATTGGTAATTGAAGCCTATTTTTTCACCTAATTTACTATATTTTTTAAATATATTATACTGTTCATATCTGAAATACAAAATACAGTGGCCATTTAAATATATGAAGTTCTGGAGAAGTCCTTTTGCAGCGCTGGTGCAAGAGCGCACACTGCGCACAGATTGACCGCACATGTGTAAGAAAGAATAAAAATGTCCTCCGACACGTGTAACTCCATGCATGGTCAATCACTGCATGGTATGTTCGCGCATGCACCGCACCGTATGTGGTGCAAAAGAGCTTTCATGAAGTTTTACTATACAAAGCTTATAGGGATCCGTACCTTTTTTTGTTTTTTATTTTGGAAGAAAGAGAAACCATAAGTGTTGAAAAAACTGTTCACTCCTAGTATCAGCATCTAAGATGTCACTACAACAAAAATGACTTTTGCCTACGATTTTCGCACCTACGATTTTAAAATCGTAGGCAAAAGATATCTTTCCCTACGATTTTTAAAATCGTAGGCAAAGATTCCATAGTCAAAAGGTTAAAACCTTTCCCTACGATTTTCAAAAAATCGTAGGGATCTTTCCCTACGATTTTTTGAAAATCGTAGGGAAAGGCTATATAAATTTT
Organism: Calamus simplicifolius; assembly: GCA_900491605.1. Taxonomy (NCBI): domain Eukaryota; kingdom Viridiplantae; phylum Streptophyta; class Magnoliopsida; order Arecales; family Arecaceae; genus Calamus; species Calamus simplicifolius. The sequence goes on from UESW01005109.1 coordinate 309,807, forward strand.
TGGAGGCAAAATCTCCCTCCAAAATTTTTCTGAAAAAATCTTTCCCTACGATTTTCAAAAAATCGTAGGGAAAGATCCAGAGCCTTTCCCTACGATATTTTGAAATCGTAGGGAAAGGCTATACAAATTTTGGAGGCAAAATCTCCCTCCAAAATTTTCTGGAAAAAATCTTTCCTACGATTTTCAAAAATCGTAGGGAAAGATCTGGATCTTTCCTACGATTTTTTGAAAATCGTAGGGAAAGGCTTTTTATTTTTCTAAAAAGTCTTTTCCTACGATTTTCAAAAAAATCGTAGGGAAAGGTCAATAGTCTTTCCCTACGATTATCATATCGTAGGGAAAGGCTCTAGAATGGAAAGAATGCATACTTTTACCTACGATTTTCATAAAATCGTAGGGAAAGAGCAATGCATACTTTTACCTACGATTTCATAAAAATCGTAGGGAAAGACTCTAGAGCCTTTAATGGAAAGAATGCATACTTTTACCTACGATTTTCACAAAAATCGTAGGTAAAGACAGACAACCTTTCCCTACGAATTTAATAAAAATCGTAGGAAAAACCTTTTTTTTAGAAATCCAACCCTTTCCCTATGATTTCACGAAAATAGTAGGAAAGGCTATATACCTTTCTAAAATCAAATTTTATATTTACTATATTTATATTATTATTATATATATTATATAGTAATATATTATATATAATACATAAAATAAAAATATATATATAATATTTTTATATAACAAAATAATTACTTATTATAATATTGTAGTATACTATAATTTATTATGTATTATCATATTGTTAATAAAATTATTAATCTTATATTGTAATACATAATGTATATAGAACATGTTATAAAGTTATTATAATAATATAGAATATATTATATATTATAATAATATTATTATGCAATATAATATTAAATAAAAATATTATTATGTATATATCTTTTTTTAGTTATCCTTTTAAAAGATATTTTTTATGATAAATATAAGAAAAAAAAGTAATTTTTATTTCTATTTAATTACCAAAAGTAATTTGTAAAGATAAAAAATAGAAAATAAAATCTATTTTTATAAATTAAAGAAAAAAAATGTTGTTAGAAATCAAATGCAGTCAATGCAGCGAACGAAGGGATATCATTCGTGAATTGCTGCTATCGATCTCTAGGACGGTTGATTGAATTTAATTAAATTCAATTCAATGCTGCAGATAAGGTGGCCGGAGCCCATTACCCGAACCTGTTGCGCGCTTTGTGCACCGGAGTCTATTGTACAAAGACTAATCCATGATCTTGATTGTCGATGATAGATCTGATGATTGCGATCCATCCGATCGAAGATGATCCGATGGTTGCGATCGATCCAAGCCATGATCTTGATCGGCGATGATCGATCCGACGATTGCGATCCATCCGATCAGAGACGATCTGACAGTTGCAATCGCTCCAAGCCATGATCTTGATTGGCGATGATAGATCCGACGATTGCGATCCATCCGATCGAAGACGATCCGATAGTTGCGATCGATCCATGCCATGATCTCGATTGGCGATGATCGATCCGATGATTGCGATCCATCCGATCAGAGACGATCTGACAGTTGTAATCGCTCCAAGCTATGATCTTGATTGGCGATGATAGATCTGACGATTGCGATCCATTCGATCGAAGACGATCTGATGGTTGCGATCGATCCATGCCATGATCTCGATTGGCGATGATCGATCCGATGATTGCGATCCATCCGATCAGAGACGATCTGACAGTTGCAATCGATCCAAGCCATGATCTTGATCGGCGATGATAGATCCGACGATTGCGATCCATCCGATCGGAGACGATCTGATGGTTGCGATTGATTCAAGCCATAATCCCGATTGGCGATTATCGATCCGACCGTTGCGATTCATCCGATCGGAGACGATCCGACGGTTGCGATCATAGTAATCACTCCTGCATCATTAATATAATGCTTAATGGGCATGAAAATTACATTTAGAGCCAAATATTATTGAGTTTTAAATATGAATAACAATAAAAAAAATATTTTAATACGGATCCTTTCCCTACGATATTTAAAAAATGGTAGGGAAATCCAACCTTTCCCTACGAGTTTTAATAAATCGTAGGGAAATCCAATATTTCCCTACGTTTTTTTGAAACTCGTAGGGATTAATTTTTACCTACGATTTTTACTGAAATCGTAGGAAAAAGTTCATTTACCTACGATATTTTTAAAAATCGTAGGTAAAGGTTTTGATATTTATTTAAAATTCAAAAAGTTTTACCATAAATTTTTTTGAAAAATAATTTATTTCCCTACGATTTTTAAAAATCGTAGGGAAAGACTAGTTTAGGAAATTAAATTTTATTTTATTTTAATTTTTTTTTTTGGAGGCAAAACTTCCGCCAAAATTTATTTTCTTCTTTTCCCTACGATTTTCATAAAAATCGTAGGAAAAAATAATTTTCGAATGGTTTTGAAAATTATTTTTTAATAAAAATAATTACTCACGGGTGGACAGACTCGCCGGATTCGCTCTAATTCGGCGTTTGGTTCGCAGGACTCATGGTTTGGCCCCAATTTAAATCTTCAAATTTCCACCTCCTTTCCCCGTGCTTCGCTACCCCCGCTTCTATTCTCGATCTGGGGTTAGGGTTTCGTTTCTTCTCTTCTTCTCCATGGAGAATCCCATCCTAAACCTTGTCGTGGATCAGGGCCCGAAGGAGGGCGAGATGGTGGAGTGCAAGCCTGGAGCTATCATCCGCATCGGCCGTGTCGCGAGGGGCAACACCTTCGCCATCCGGGACCTTGGCATCTCCCAAAAGCACCTCGCCTTTCAATTCCTCCCCGAGACCTCCCGGTGGGCCGTCTCGGACCTCGATACCTCTAATGGCACCGTCGTCAACGACGCCGATATTCGGCCTTCCGTCCCGTTCCCCCTTTCCAACGTCGATTCCATCAAAATCGGTGAGATGACCACCATCTCCGTCAGAATATCTGGAGAAGAGCCCCATATTGAGGAGGCGGTGGCAGAGGAGGAGAGGATTGGGGTGCGGCGGCGGGGGAGGCTGAGGGCAGCGCCTCCGGCCAGATCTGGGGCCGATCGGCCGTCGGATGCGATCGTGGACGTGGGCAGTGAAGCACCTGCGAGAAATGGTGGGAGGGGGAGAGCGAGATCCAAGAAGGCTGCTGATTCAGTTCATTTATGGGACGGGATAACTATTCCCATGGAGGACATAGGGACCTCCCCTGTCTCTCTCATTCAGTCTCTACCAAGCTTTAGAAAATAGAATTTCCAACTTGCACTATTTTCTGTGAGATCTTAGATGCAACTCCCTGCTTAAGATTTTTTTAACTGTTATTGTTGGGATGGGATCTGATCTTTTTGGCTCTTATGCTGAGTCTTCCTGTGCTGCCCTTGTTGTTGCTTCAATCTCATCCTTTGGAATCAACCATGATTTTACTGCGATGTGCTATCCGTTGCTTATTAGCTCTATAGGTATCATTGTTTGTTTGATCACTACACTGTTTGCAACTGACTTCTATGAAATAAAGGCAGTGAAGGAGATTGAGCCTGCACTGAAGAAGCAGCTTATAATCTCAACTTCTCTTATGACCATTGGCATTGCAATTATCAGTTGGATTGCCCTCCCATCTAGCTTCACAATCTTCAATTTTGGCTCCCAGAAGCAAGTGACAAACTGGTAAGTAATATTTATGTTCTTTTGCTTGGAGGTGGTTATTTTTTGATGCTTATCTAATGATGATTTGGAATGTTATCTCCAGGCAGCTGTTCTTCTGTGTTGCAGTTGGTCTATGGGCTGGGCTGGTTATTGGCTTTGTCACCGAGTACTACACAAGCAATGCATACAGGTGAAACTTCTCTTTTTTTATGAGTTGTGACAGATTATTTTTGTATCCAGTGGCTCACTGGTAGTCTGGCAAATCTTTCTCTTTTGTAGTCCGGTGCAAGATGTAGCCGATTCCTGCAGAACTGGAGCTGCCACTAATGTTATTTTTGGTCTTGCTTTGGGATACAAGTCTGTGATAATTCCAATTTTTGCCATTGCTGTCAGCATTTTTGTTAGCTTTAGTCTTGCTGCCATGTATGGTATTGCTGTTGCTGCTCTAGGCATGTTGAGCACCATTGCTACTGGGCTGGCCATTGATGCCTATGGCCCCATCAGTGACAATGCTGGAGGCATTGCTGAGATGGCTGGAATGAGCCACAGGATACGTGAGAGAACTGATGCACTTGATGCCGCAGGCAATACCACTGCTGCCATTGGAAAGGTAAACAAAATCATTTTCTTCTTCCTTGTTGCTAGCAAACATGTGATTGTAGTTCAGTGTTAGAGATATTTTGAGGTAATTGCATATTTGAGAGGTTTGAGCTTGAAGCTATGATGATTCAACTTCGCCTTTATTATCCGCAATATATGGTGCTATCCACTTCAACGTGATGCTTTCACCTAAACGAATTCCCATGAAGTGGTGATGAAACCATGTAACTTATACAATCTTTCTGTCTTTCCAATTCAATGTGATCTAACTTGATTGTAGACATTTTTGCAACCTCTGTAAGAGAGGCACATGCCAGTTTTGACCACCTTTGTAACAGAGGAACATTCCAATTTTGAGAGAACTTATTGTCAGCCTTCTTCAGGACATCATCTGTCTAATTCTGGAGGGAAGAAATTGCACCAGTTTCTCAAACACATTTCTTTAGGAAGAGGCGCTCACATTTTTATCCTTTAAAATCAGGTTGCCAATTTAGATGGTAGTAATATTGCAAACAAAAACATTGCACTTGCCTTATTTACTTGTAGGAGTCTGCATCTGTGCATGTACATATATCAATATTGTCTTATTGCATGCATGGATAATTGTTCAACCTCCAAGGTATTGTTGTCTCCTTTTCTAGGCCTGTTGGAATTTTGTGTTTGACCATGGATCTTACCCAGGTAATTCTTTTTTGCTTCATTTGCACTAGCTCATCTTCTAATATTACAATTAAATCCACTTGTTTCTTTTTAGGGTTTTGCCATCGGTTCAGCTGCCTTGGTGTCCCTTGCACTCTTTGGTGCCTTTGTGAGTCGGGCAGCAATATCAACTGTGGATGTTCTGACACCTAAAGTATTCATTGGGTTAATTGTTGGTGCAATGCTTCCTTACTGGTTCTCTGCCATGACCATGAAGAGTGTAGGCAGCGCAGCTCTGAAGATGGTGGAGGAAGTTCGCCGACAGTTTAACACCATACCTGGTCTTATGGATGGAAGTACCAAGCCTGACTATGCCACTTGTGTCAAAATCTCGACGGATGCCTCCATCAAGGAGATGATTCCACCTGGTGCTCTAGTGATGCTTACGCCTCTCATTGTTGGAACATTTTTTGGCGTGGAAACTCTATCAGGGGTTCTTGCAGGCTCCCTTGTATCTGGCGTTCAGGTTAGTGGGAAATCATTTTTTGGATTTATCAGAGGATTGGGTGTAAGAAGAACTCATGGGTTCTCTCTCTCTTTGTTTACAGATTGCAATCTCTGCATCTAACACTGGTGGTGCATGGGATAATGCTAAGAAGTATATTGAGGTAAAAGTCATCCTTGGGTCTCTTTCATCCCCCCTTGTATCAATCAAGATGTCTTTCTTTCTTGAGTTCATCATGCTATTTAGAACTTGCTGATGATTTGTTTTTTTTTTGGGTCAGGCTGGAGCTTCAGAGCATGCTAGGACCCTTGGCCCTAAAGGATCAGATCCCCACAAGGCTGCTGTGATTGGTGACACCATTGGAGACCCTCTCAAGGACACATCTGGACCGTCGCTTAACATCCTTATCAAGCTCATGGCCGTCGAATCTCTCGTGTTTGCTCCATTTTTCGCGGCACATGGAGGCATCCTCTTCAAGATCTTCTGAGAAGAGAGGCTCCCAGGGCAATGCTGCACTTAGAGAAGTGGCAGCATCTTCATTCTTCACCACCATATATGTTGACAGCTTATCCTCCTTTTTGTCTCTTGTTTTGTCTTTTGTTTACAAGAGGAGCTATCACGGTCTGTGACACTGAAGTCTTCGTTGGCCAAACTTGATGTTCTAATTATTGGCAGAGACAATGGCCTAGCGAGTCCCGTGAAGGAACGCAAATTGTGGAGTGCATATCTGGGAGAAGAGTATGAGAAGCCCAGCCCCTTGAGTACCAGCATAGTGTTTTGTTGTAACAATTACTCATATATATATATATATAGTAGTTATCAACAATGATGCTATGAGTTTGTATTCGCTGTCTCTTCTTGCTCGCTGCTTGATGATCATGTAAGTTGATCAATGGAAAATGCCATGAACCTCTTTTAATTTCTTAATTTTTACCTACGGTTTTAGAGTTTTTTTTTGTAGGAAAAGAAAATATTAAAAATTATTATTAGCTATTTTTTTTCTACGATTTTAAGAAAATTCATAGGTAAAGATATGGATAAAAAAATATTTTTTTGATTTTTTTATATGATTTTGAGGTTTTTCGTAGGGAAACAAATCATTAAATATTATTATTAGCCAATTTTTCCCTACGATTTTAGGTTTTTCATAGGGAAAGAAATCATTAAAAATTATTATTAGCCAATTTTTTCCTACGATTTTAAGAAAAATCGTAGGGAAAGAAGTGGATAAAAAAAATTCTTGATTTTTTCCTACGATTTTGAAGTTTTTCGTAGGGAAAGAAATCATTAAAAATTTTATTACCTAACGTTTCCCTACGAGTTTAAGGTAAATCGTAGGGAAAGATGTGTATAAAAAAATATTTTTTTCTATTTTTCCCTACGATTTTAGGGTTTTTCATAGGGAAAAAATTTTCTAAAAATTATAATTAGCCAATTTTTCCCTACGATTTTAAGACAAATCGTAGGGAAAGGTATTGATAAAAATATTTTTTGATTTTTCCCTACGATTTTTAAATTTCGTAGGCAATAGTTTTTAAAATTTAAATTTGAATTTCAAATTCTTCTCATTCTTTCCCTACGAATTATGATCTTTACCTACGAAAAAAATCGTAGGGAAAAGGTCTGATCTATGCCTACAATTTTTAAAAGTCGTAGGCAAAGGCTTTCCCTACGCACTTTTCCCTACGATTTTTTTATACTTTTGCCTACGACAGAAATCGTAGGGAAAGGCTTTACCTACGATTTTTTTCTTTCCCTACGAAAAAATCGTAGGCAAAAGTTGATTTTTTTGTAGTGTGGACCAACTTGTTCAAAAGATGATCGCTTTAACAAAAGTTATGAGAGAATAGTTACTTTATGACCCAGTAGCTTGATTAGCATCCCTGAACACGCCTGATAACTATGGCATCTTTGAGAGATAATGGTAGTTCTTGATAGATCGAAGTAGGGATGAAGACAGTAAGAAGAATCGCGGATCCATCCAATGACCATGGTGGAGTCTTCCTCAATAATGTAGCTAGTAGCCATCTTGATGGAAATTAGCCGTGCTATGCCAGCCTGCCTCCAGCTGAATCTGGACGCATGAAACCATATCTAACTAAACTTATTAAGAGGGTGAGGAACACCAAGAAATAATAGGAGTATTTGTGGCTCCTGCTAAATGAGGATAAGGGTATTCTGAGATGCCTAGATGAGTAGTCAAGGACTAAAATCACGTAAAAATTCGAATCAAAGTTAATGGGTAGCAAGTGAACTTGAGTTATAAGTACATAGCATATTTCTCTTCTATCCAATGTGGAACTTAATGTGGGGTATCACAACTATTGCAACTCTTTAACTGCATTTCTGCTAGCTATAAGCGCCACAAAATGGGGAATTTCTATTTGCACCGCTCCATATGCTCAGTAGGATTAAAAAAAATCCTAAGCTACCCTTATCACCCCGTGATCTCCTCCTTCCCGTCCTTCCTTGGCACCGGCGCACCCCCTCTGCCACCCCCCATCCCTCATTCCCGGCACCGCCCTCCACCTAACTCTCCGGCCCCGAACCGTCTCCCCCCTCCCGGCACCGTGCCAGGGGGAGAGGGAGATGGTGCGGGGGGGGCTGGGGCTAGGGAGTGGGGAAGTGCCAAGGAGGGAGAGGAGAGGGAGGGAAGGCTTGGGGGATGGTGCCAGGGAGGGAGGGAGGGAGAGAGGGGTGGGGGATGATGCAGAAAGGGAGGGGGGGTTCGGTGCCGAAAGGGAGGGGGGGTGGAAGGAGGAGATGGGTCACAGGGGTGATAAGGTAGTTTAGAATTTTTTTTTAATCCGGGTGTACTGAGCATAAGGGCCGGTGCAAATAGAAATTCCGCGCAAAATGTGTAACTAGTGGATTGTACCCTCTGATATAAAATAAAGATGGGCTGCATAAAAATTGGCACATTCCTCTACGACGGACTCCAAATGAGGACTGAGAGTATCTTTCAATAATCCCCAAAACTCCCAAGGTTTGGAGCAATGAAGAAATAGATGTTCCGTATCTAGTTTCATCCTCTCGGGAACACTCGATGCAGCAAGACGAGATAGAAGATATATAGCCTCCAATAAGGGCAGAAATGAGGAGCCCATGGTGGATGATCATCCAAAGAAAGCACAACACCCTGTGGGTGTCATCCGGCTTCCAAACCTTCGCTACCTGTCTTGACCTCTAGTCCATGGAGCAAACAATCTAGATCCAAAAGATAGAGAGTATTGTGAAAAATAACTGGAAGGCCAGCTAAAGCCATGCCACACATCCAAGGATCAAGGTTCCACCGAACTCTTAACCATTACCTACTGACCATATGAACCCACTGGATATAAGGGAAGAAGTTTTGGTAATCACATCCATGAGGGAGAAGAGGTCCTATTTAGAATTCTACTAAGATGAATTCTTACATATTTTTCCTATTCAAGTTTTGACATTTTCATCAAACCAAGAATTCAAATACAAATTCACATATATTTAAATCTGAGTATAGATACATAGAGCTAATTATGTATGGTATTTTTCTGATCTTTACTGGCTATGGATTGAGTTTGCTTTGATACATTAATCTAAGATTTTTGAGTTTTTTTGGGATCATGTATTAACGCCGTGCCAACCGTATGGGCTGTTCCATCTGAGCGGCGTGTCAAGATCACAGGCTTCCGCTGGGATTCATGATCCATGATGCTGAACAACGTGCAGCTTCGGGAGTTCAAGCATCCAATATGCACTACCAGCTGCACCTTAGAGCCTGAGATCCGCTTGTGGATTGGCTACCATTTTATCTTTTTATTTTTTTTAGTGTTTAAAAGAAAAGGATGAATGCAAATTCCACACGCTTGATCAAGCGAGTGAAGGCAAAAACAAATCAGCTTGTGGGCTCACAAATACAATGCTTGATTGTGGGCTTACAAATATTGAACGCTTGATCAAGTAATCTATTATCAGTTTTTACGTTTAATTTATATTTCTGATATCATCTCATACTCGCTAGTGAGGTTCATATTAATTATGCATTAAAAAAAACATAAGTACTTACATAGAATCAAAAAGCTTAAATAATTTTTTTGCTATTTTTTTTGGATATGATCTTAAGTTGTTATAGTTGGATAAAAAATCATAGTATTTCATCTAGTTTGATTAGGACATGCTACCACAGGAGAGTTCAATTGAAGTACGAAAACAATCTTGTTTCACTGTGACCCTGCTCTTCTATGTTCGACCCCACTTTTTTTAAAAGAAAAGAAAAAAAAATATTATGACTGAAATAAAAACCTTAAACTATAATGGCCAGGAAATAAGAACAAGCTGTCACACTTAAGAGCGAGCGTTCTTTTTTAGATAAAACTAATGGTTAATTTAGACAGAGTTTTACAATTAGTAACTGTTGGAACAGCAAGCTTCAATATAATGCATCCTGATATCCTTGCTAAATTTCTGTAATACTAAAATTTGTGATATGAATGCCTGCCTTTCTTTAACCACTCTCTGATATTTGGACAGTCTGACCAAAATTCTCATGGCAGCATTTCTAGTCATAAATATTTAAAATGATTTTTTTTTTTTTTTCAGTTTCCTTAAAAGTCTCTGTAGATTTATATGTACAGTCTTTGCAATTAGTATACTGAGATAACTAGAAAGACTTTCCAGCGCGTTCGTGAGGCATTCTGGCTCCTATTTGTCGTGGAGAACGTTGAGGAACCAACCCTGGAAGGACTGGAATTTTGATCATTGGATTAAAGAATTCTTATAAACCATTAACCAGTGCTTGTTTGCTTATCCATAATGACTAATCCTCTTCATAGAACCAGTGACAGCTTGCTAACTTTGCCAAGCGCAATTAGTATATTGAGGAAAGTGGACTACCCACCACAATATAAGAAGCTGTCACATAAAAATGATTTAAGCTCAAGCAGAACATAAATGTAAAGGCAAATAAAGCAGTCACCTGATCTAAACCAAACAAAAACAAGTCTTAGCTGATCATTCTAACCCATGCATGAACAAATTTGGCTTCAGTAAACCAAATCCTGGACCAGAGTCTAAATTAGACTTAAATTGATGAACTAGAACTAGGCCTGGACCCATTACACTGAACCAGAACCTAAATTAATCCTAATTACTGAACCATAACTTAAATTAGACCCAAATAAGTGAACCAGAATGCTAAATTGGGTCTAATTAATGTGGGTTCAAGACTAATTGCACCAAATGTGGCCCATTTAAACTGTAATTAATCAAATTAAACACTAATTAAGAGGAGTAGGGATCTAATGAAGCTCTAATTGACCTAATTAAGCTATTGTAGGTCTAATTAAAATCAATTAGATGGATTATATACTTAATTAGAGGATCTAAAGTTTCAATTAGAGTGAAATTAGTCTAAGTGGATCCTAATTACATTAAGCCTTGACCTTATCTTACTTTGATCAAATTAAACTAGGATGGGTCTAAATGTGATTTTAAATATATGATTCAATAATGTTGTGGATTAAATTATACATGATAATGGCTGTAAGTGATTATATAGTTGATTCACCAGTGTGTGGATCATACTGAGATTTAGGATTAGCGATCGAGATAAGAGTATTACACTTACTCATATATGATATATTTGATTTTACTGCATACATTTTACATTCTGCATCATGAATTTATACACATTGTTTCATTAGTATGTTTTAACTATTCATGGATGTGGCTTATGTTTTAGATATGATAATATGTTTTTGGGTCATGTATATGGTTATGACATATCTTATACCATGGTAGCATGGTTTTGATGATATGAATTTAGAATCTGATTTGCATATCAGAATATTAGAAGATATGAGGAATGGATGTAAGGGCATATGGACTAGTCATGTGGATGTAGTGATGTAGCATGAATGACAAGGCTTAAGCTGATGATCGAAGGTTATGAGTATTGGGGTCTATGGGATGGCTAGATAATTATCAATGATAAAATTTAAGGTAATGACTAAAGGTCAGTAGTGTTAGGATCAATCGGGATGGCTAAAGGATGCTAGTAATAGGGACTATAATAATGGCCTAAGGTCACTGTGTGGAACTAGCCAATAGGGGCTTGGGGGTTGGACTTGGTTTATGACATTCTATATAAATTGGTTGATGATTGAGATGATGTAGCCTAATGACATAAAAGATAAAAGCTGATAATAGATTACTTGACACATTGCTTTATGGCATAGTAATTGTAGAATGAGTTATTTTGTTATATACATTATCCTCATATTATGTAGATACTTTATTTTAAATGCATATCTATATCTATATATAAGAATTTATACTAAGTTGTGAGCTTATAACAACTTATCATACAGAGATTGAAGATTTTGATGTTAAGCCAGATTTAGATATTGGTAGAGGGAGGCTTAACATAGTTAATATGATTTCATATTGGGAATGTATATATAGACATTTTAATACTCTTGATGATTATGGATTAGATAATGTTTACTTTATGACACTTTTATAAATCTAAAGATAATGGATTTCTATTTCATTCGATGTTATATTTGAGTATATGGATGTTAACGATAAATAGGTCTTACATGATTTTAGGGTTACTGTGTCGTGAATTTTCAACCTGGACAATAGGGGCATAACATCAATAAAATCATAGTATGTTGGATATTTCATTTCTAGGAGTTTCTGGGTGAAAAAGCAAATTTTTGTAACACAAAAAAAAAAAAAAGCAAATTTTCGATGCTTACCACATATAATAATCAATCATCAGCTCTCATTGGCCCAAGGAACCATATCCTAAAGAAGAAAAAGCAAAATGAAGAGTTATATCAAATCAATTTATGTTAGTTTAATCCACGATTCTTTACATAAGCAGGCCTTTTTTCCTGAAGGATGCAAACAAGATTAAGCATCAAACATTCTGTCATCATATGTGAGGGACCTGGCACCATGGAGTAAACTCGTCTTTGCTGCCGTGAATAATTATTAAAAGACGTCAATTTCCCTCAGGTTATAGATGTGTAATTTTAAGCTCGAAAAATAGAAGCTGCCTAATTTGGTGATACTAGAACATCTAACATGGGCCTCTTAATGCTAAATCGACTCCCAAACGAACTCCAAACGGAGCAAGAAGAAAAGCATATACGAAACTGTTGAGGCCTTGTAATTTCCTCCGAGAAAACCCTTTAAGGGTCAGCTGAAAACCAAAAAAATATAAATGAAAAAAATAAAATAAATAGAAGTGAGAATGAGCCTTATGTGATCTTCAAATGAGGCTTTAATCCCCTATTTATAAGCGTGAGTTAAACACGTATCAGACTTCTGATGTAATCTGAACCACTTAATATCAACCGATCAGAATTTAACTCATGAATTTTAATTTTTTGGTTTAATTATTTTTGGCATGTGTCATCATCCTAGTTACTTATTAAACTTATCCCCATCAGAAACAGATGTTCCCCACCTTTGGAATGCCGTTGACTTGGAAAAATTATCTAAAGTGAATTAGATCTTTCTAACAATCATCTAGAGGAGGATTCGAGTCCTTCATCCAAGTCTCAGGACTGAATACAAAATTCCACCACCTTGTCTTTAAGGCCATCCAGAGGATGAACAATGGATCGTGGGGTTAAAATTCTACCCCTTTACTTTGTTTCGTTTTAAAATTCTACTACTGGTTTAGTTTTCTATTCCGCTTGAGTGTTTCTTTGAAGTCAATTGAGTGTTTCTGATCACGGCTTGCGGGAAACAAATTTTTTTTTTTTTTGAGCCGTCACACAATTCTTATGTGAGTACAGCCCCAAAAATCAGAAGAAAGATGCATCAAAAGAAAAAGATAAAATCCTATCTTTCTTATACCAACTCCAATATGTAGACCCAGAGAAATTCTACGTTTGTTTTGCATTCTCCTTTTTGGGTCGGAGCATTCCCACCTTGATGCTTTGAAAAAGTCTTATTACATTGCGTGTGGTGCAAAATAAGCGCATCGCACGTGATAATTAGCATACAGTACATGAGCGCATCAAAAATAATTTTTTTTTAATATACACTGCACGTTAATCATCATGCACGATACAGTTTTTACTACACGTATCATAAGACTTTTGCTGATACTTTATTTGCTTTCTTCCATACAAAAAGGAGAGTAGAGAATCGTGCTTAATCATTAACACTTTTTATTTATTTATTTATTTTTCAAAGCAAATCCTATGATGCTTTTTGCACTTTGTCCGTAGTGTTATAAATAATTTCAACTCTAGAGTTATCGTATAAAGACTTAACTTGAAGGCGTTGAAGGCTCTTTTTCTCAAAAAAAAAAAAGTATGGATTGCCATGGTTGTGATATATTTGAGAAATAGAGAAGAATTTATTAGATACTATAACAGAGGATGAAATGGGGATGATGAATATCTGTTTCTATATTGCAGAGGGTATATACTGGCTATTTAGACACAAAGCTTGTATCTACTACAGAAGATTTTCGTTCCCTTTGGGTCAGGCATAAATACTTTACCTACACTTGGGCTAAATTCCATCCCCTAGGGGTCCACAAGTTATTATTAAAATAAAGTTCAACGGTTTAGTTAAAGCAGCATCATGGTTTGTCATCAAAGATAATGTACAAGGTGATAAATAACTTTTGACTGATGGTTATGCCATCGAATAAGGTTTGGAAAAACGTAACCGTAGATTTAGGCTCCCTTTGCCTAAGAATTATTTTTTAAAAACTAGAAGGATATGCACTAAATTGCATATTAGCTTATTTATTTAGGCAACATTTTTTTCTTATGTTTATGAAATTATTTACAGTTATATTTTTAAATTAGCATATCATGATAGCCATAGCATGAAGAAACTATACATAAATTATTTAAAAATAATTATAGAATAAAGCATGGAAAGATTTTTTTTTCCAAAGTAAAACAGTGAGCATTCCACCCACCACTTTATACTAGTAAAGCCATTGAAGAAAAATTTCACCATTTGGTGCACTTGACGTCTGGTCTTCTCCAACATTTGAAAGGAGGATGACCCTTTCTGCCGCAGTGTGAACATGGAGGATAGGAACCCTTCTTTACTCCTGCTTTGTTGTTGGCTAAAGAGTCTGGTCTTCTCCAACATTTGAAAGGAGGATGACCCTTTCTGCCGCAGTGTGAACATGGAGGATAGGAACCCTTCTTTACTCCTGCTTTGTTGTTCCTTGCATTCTCATGATGCTTGGCTGGCAAGGCTCCTTCAACAGCACCTTCTTGCCTCATGGCTCTTCTTTGCTCCTGTGCTTGCAAAGCATTGAGAATCTCTGCAAGTGTGATTTGAGTAAGATCCTTGGTATTTTCCAAGGCTGAAATAGATGCTTCAAATATTTCAGGCACTGTTACAAGAATTTTTTCAACAATTCTTGAGTCCTTGAACACAGAACCAAGTAATCTGATTCGGTTTGCAATGTCCAGTAACCTATCAGAATACTCTTTAATTGATTCTGTTTCCTTCATCTTCTGCAGCTCGAATTCTCGAATCAAGTTTAGCACACGCATTCCTTTGATTCTTTCATCTCCCTCATACTCTGACTTGAGATAATTCCATATCTCATATGCTGACTTCAGAGTCATAATCCGAGTGAAGATAGTAGATGAGACTGCAGCGAACAAGCAGGCCTTTGCCTTGGATTTCTTTGTCTTCTTCTCCTTCTGTGATTTGATCTGCACCATGGTAGGATTGTTTGGGAGAGCAGGAATTTCATAATCCTCTTCAACTGCTTCCCAAATATCCAAAGCTTCCATATATGCCTCCATACGAACTGCCCAGACCTGGTAGTTGTCTCCATCAAACACCGATGGAGAGATGGAAGAGAAACTGGAACTTCCTTCGACATCCATGACACAGCAACCTCACCCTCTTACTCACAGATCCCTTAAGAAGAGGGCTCTGATACCAAATGTTGTTAAAATATGAGAGAAAAGAAAGAATTCCAGGAAGAAGAATAACAGGAACACACTGAATTTTTGAATGCTTTTTTTTGGAAAAAAAAACAGAGGAACAGGAACCTGCATTCGTTCAAAACAACATTTCAAAATTAAAATTCAAAAGGATAACTAACCACTAATTATGTGGTCCTACAAATAAGCCATGATCAGTAATTCTAAAACAGCCTAACTGCTTCCTAAAAACCAGGACAGCAAACACCAGAATCAGCAGTCCGGCACAGGGATATGTTTCATGTTTCAGTCCGGCACATGGATATGTTTCAATCCTAAAGCATTTTCCTAACACTCCTCCTTGCTTTAGGAGCTGCAAACCCCGAGCTTCTCTCTTAGATCTTCAAATTTGCTGACAGGCAGTGGCTTCGTGAAGATATCTGCCAATTAGTTTTCAGATTTGCAATAAACAAGAACAATTTCTCCTTCCTTCTGCACTTCTCTTAAAAAGAAAAATTTGATCTTGAAATGCTTGGTCTTTCCATGAAACACGGGATTATGAGAGATAGCAATAGTAGCTTGGTTGTCAACTAGAATCTCTGTGCTTTCCTTTTGCTCTAGGTCAATATCAACTAAAATTTTCCTCAACCATAAAGCTTGATTAACAGTAGTTATTGCAGCAATAAACTCTGCTTCGGCGGTGGATTGAGCTACAGTTTCTTGCTTCTTCGAGCTCCATGAGAAAATACCAGAACCAAGAGTAAAACAGTAGCCTGAAGTGCTCCTCATATCATCAAAAGAACCTCCCCAGTCACTGTCAGAAAAACCAACCAGCTGGAACTCCCTGCTTCTTGTGAACTTAACTCCAAAATCAATTGTGCCCTTGACATATCGAATCACTCTCTTGGCAGCCTTGAGATGTAATTCACTTGTACAGTGCATGAATCGAGACAAAATACTTACAGCATTCAAAATATCAGGCCTTGTTGCTGTGAGATACATCAAGCAACCAATTAAACTCCTGAAATATCTTTCATCAACTTTGTCAGTACCATCTTCTTTGCACAGCTTCTCTTTTTGATTCATTGGAGTGCTTGCTGCCTTGCATTCCTCCATCTGAAACTTCTTCAGTATTTCCTTTGCATACTTCTTCTGACAGATGAAAACTTCACCTTGCCCTTGCTTGATCTCCATGCCAAGGAAGTAGGACATGAGCCCGAGATCTGTCATTTCAAACACTTTCATCATCTCCTGTTTGAAATTTTGAATATGATTTGCATTGTTTCCTGTAACCAGTAGGTCATCAACATACAGTGAAACAATAAGAATGTCAGTACCATTGTGCTTGACATACAAGGTTGTTTCTGATAGACTTTTCACAAATCCCAAGTTCAACAAATGTTCATCAATTTTGCTATACCAAGCTCTTGGAGCTTGTTTTAGACCATAAAGGGCCTTCTTGAGAAGAAACACCTTGTCCTCTTCTCCTTTCTTCACAAAACCTTCAGGCTGTTCAACAAAAATTTCTTCTTGCACAACCCCATTTAAAAATGCTGATTTTACATCAAGCTGATACACTCTCCAATTCATTTGAGCAGCTACAGCAAGCAAAAGCCTTATGGTGTCTAGACAAGCAACTGGTGCAAAGGTATCTGAGTAGTCCACGCCAAAAACTTGAGCATAGCCTTTCACCACAAGTCTTGCCTTATGTTTGTTGATAGAGCCATCAACATTTAGTTTAGTTCTATACACCCACTTGACTCCAATCACCTTTCTATCTTGAGGTCTTTCCACTAAAATCCACATCTTATTTTTCTCTATCATGAACAGCTCCTCCTTCATTGCAGCTATCCACCTTTGATCCTTTTTTGCTTCTTCATAATCTGCAGGTTCACACACAGCAATGTTACATCTTTCATAAATGTCAGAGAGCAACCTAGTTCCTCTCACAGGAACTTCATCCACTGTTTCATTTTGCCAGTCTACTTCTTCTTCAGTATTAGTATCAAGAAACTTGAGTTTCAACTCTGTCAAGGTCTGACCCTTCTTTTCTGCATTGTCCCAGTCCCACTCTTTATCCTCTATAAAGTGAACATCCCTGCTAACAACAATATTTTCAGTTTGTGGCTGGAAAATTTTATAGGCCTTGCTGATAGTGCTATAGCCTATAAAAATGCCCGGTGATGCTTTTCTATCTAGCTTGTCACGTTTGCTCTGTGGAACATAAGTGAAACACAAACAACCAAATACTTTAAGAAACTTCAGTGATGGTTTGTAACCATACCAAACCTCAAATGGTGTTTGATCTTTTACTGCCTTTGTTGGGAGCCTGTTTTGAAGAAACACAGCCGTATTTGCTGCCTCTGCCCAAAACTTCTTTGGCAAATTTTTCTCATGTAACATGCATCTTGACATTTCCATGATGTATCTATTTCTCCTCTCACTAACACCATTTTGTTGTGGTGTGTAGGGAGCTGTAAGCTGATGTTCAATGCCTGCTTCTTCACAAAACTGGTTGAATTCTTTAGAAGTGTACTCCTTTCCATTGCCTGATCTCACAGTCTGAATTTTGCAGCCACTTTCATTCTCAACTCTTGCCTTAAACTTCCAAAAGACTTGAGCTACTTCAGATTTAAACTTCAAGAAGAATATCCAGCACATTCTAGTGAAATCATCAATAAAGATAATATAATAAAGACTACCTTTCAAAGAAGGTGTTCTTTGAGGGCCTGAGACATCCGTGTGAATTAATTGCAGCTTCCTTGATGCTCTGCCAGTTGCCTTTGAAAATGGTTGTCTATTGAGCTTGCCAAATTTACATGCCTTGCAGCTTGGAATTTGATCTTCAAATTCTGGAAGATCTTTTACTATCATCTTGGACTTCATTTGCAGTAGCCCTTGATGGTGATAATGCCCAAGCCTTTTGTGCCAAACTTCTGTGATATTTTCCTTGACTGAAAAAGCTAATTGCTCCTCCTCCAATGGATTGAGTGAAAAACTCTTCCTTTCATTTCTACTTTGAAGATTTCTTTATCAGCTGCATCTTTAATTAGGCAATATTTGTCTTCGAAAACAACTTTGAAACCTCTTTGAATCAGTTGGCCAACACTTAACAAGTTTTGATCAATTTCAGGAACAAAAAGAACATCGGGAATGAGCTTTGTACCTGAACAGCTTGCAATTGCAACTGTCCCCTTTCCTTTGACTGAGATATTGTCACCATTTCCAATTCTGATTTTAGTGATATTTGTTGGCCTCAAGTCTTTGAAAAGTTCCTTATCATAGGTCATATGATTGGTGCAGCCACTGTCAATCAGCCAGCTTTCACTTGATTTGCTGCTAGTGAAACATGTAGCCACGAACAGTTGATCCTCCTCTTCTTGATCAGCAATCTTAGCCTCTTCATCATGTTGTTGGTTCCTGTTTTTGCAGATCACAGCTTCATGCCCCATTTGGTTGCATTTGGTGCACTTGACGTCTGGTCTTCTCCAACATTTGAAAGGAGGATGACCCTTTCTGCCGCAGTGTGAACATGGAGGATAGGAACCCTTCTTTACTCCTGCTTTGTTGTTGGCTAAAGAGTCTGGTCTTCTCCAACATTTGAAAGGAGGATGACCCTTTCTGCCGCAGTGTGAACATGGAGGATAGGAACCCTTCTTTACTCCTGCTTTGTTGTTCCTTGCATTCTCATGATGCTTGGCTGGCAAGGCTCCTTCAACAGCACCTTCTTGCCTCATGGCTCTTCTTTGCTCCTGTGCTTGCAAAGCATTGAGAATCTCTGCAAGTGTGATTTGAGTAAGATCCTTGGTATTTTCCAAGGCTGAAATAGATGCTTCAAATATTTCAGGCACTGTTACAAGAATTTTTTCAACAATTCTTGAGTCCTTGAACACAGAACCAAGTAATCTGATTCGGTTTGCAATGTCCAGTAACCTATCAGAATACTCTTTAATTGATTCTGTTTCCTTCATCTTCTGCAGCTCGAATTCTCGAATCAAGTTTAGCACACGCATTCCTTTGATTCTTTCATCTCCCTCATACTCTGACTTGAGATAATTCCATATCTCATATGCTGACTTCAGAGTCATAATCCGAGTGAAGATAGTAGATGAGACTGCAGCGAACAAGTAGGCCTTTGCCTTGGATTTCTTTGTCTTCTTCTCCTTCTGTGATTTGATCTGCACCATGGTAGGATTGTTTGGGAGAGCAGGAATTTCATAATCCTCTTCAACTGCTTCCCAAATATCCAAAGCTTCCATATATGCCTCCATACGAACTGCCCAGACCTGGTAGTTGTCTCCATCAAACACCGATGGAGAGATGGAAGAGAAACTGGAACTTCCTTCGACATCCATGACACAGCAACCTCACCCTCTTACTCACAGATCCCTTAAGAAGAGGGCTCTGATACCAAATGTTGTTAAAATATGAGAGAAAAGAAAGAATTCCAGGAAGAAGAATAACAGGAACACACTGAATTTTTGAATGCTTTTTTTTGGAAAAAAAAAACAGAGGAACAGGAACCTGCATTCGTTCAAAACAACATTTCAAAATTAAAATTCAAAAGGATAACTAACCACTAATTATGTGGTCCTACAAATAAGCCATGATCAGTAATTCTAAAACAGCCTAACTGCTTCCTAAAAACCAGGACAGCAAACACCAGAATCAGCAGTCCGGCACAGGGATATATTTCATGTTTCAGTCCGGCACAGGGATATGTTTCAATCCTAAAGCATTTTCCTAACAGAAAGACACAGATAAGTATTGCAAGCATGTGAGGTTCCCAACGGTTCTTGGCAGCACTCCACCAATATTGTTGGAAGGGAATTCAGCATCAACATTTCCCAAGGATAAAATCTGCAACTTTGGAAGACTAAAAATGGTCTTTGGTATTTCACCACTGATACGGTTTGTGCTGAAATCTAAGTACTCCAAGCTTTTGAGATTTTCCACAGCTTCCGATATACTCCCAATGATGCTGTTGAATGATATATCTATGGACCGCAAGCTCTTGAGACTATAAACTATTTCTGGGATGTCTCCATTGAACATGTTCTGTGAGAGATCTAAGACTTGAAGCTTCTTGAGATTCCCAATCGCAAGCGGTATACTACCATGGAAAAAGTTGACCCCAAGATCGAGATGTTCAAGACTGCTAAGGTTAAAGAGCCAACCGGGTATGCTTGATGCAAAGTTATTCTCAGAAAGATCAAGTGCAGTAAGAGAAGTGAAGTTAACATGGGATAGTGTAGAGGGAAGGCGAAGGAGAGAAGCCCCAGACAGATGCAGGACAGAGAGAGAAGGGAGCATATTGATTACATGAAACCAATTGGATGCTTTTGAGAGGTTGATCTGACTCATTTCAAGATGCTGCAAGAAATGGATCTGAGATAACCAGCCAAGGTCATCCACATCCAAAGAAGAACCTGAGAGATCAAGGTAGACCAAGCTGGTTCTGCGTTTATCATCCGTGGTCCTCAGGGTGATATGCTGGCTGCGAGTGGTTTTGGCACCCTTGATTCCTCTGTCCCTATGATAGAACTTTATGCAGTATGGACATGTATTTCTTATGCCTCTCAGGACTTCCATGCTCATCGTCTCGTTATCGAGGGTGATTCGATGACGGTTATCCGATGGCTGAGAAAGGAGAATTTTTTCTAACGGCCCCAGTATTTCTATTCTCAGGGACACATGGTCTATTTTACAGAGAGTTGGTTCTGTCCGGATTCGATATATCTACCGTGAAGCCAACTCGGCGGCCGATTGGATAGCAGCTTCTGTGGCTCAGCATGCTGCTGGTTGGATTTGGTGGCTGGGTAATCCCTGTTCCTCTGTCTTACAGCAAATTTTGTATTCTGACCTATCTGGGATAATTCGTACTAGACTAGTATGATTATCCGCTTGTACCAAAAAAAAAAAAAAAAGGTAGACCAAGCTTGAGAGGTTCCCGAGTTGGTGAGGGATGGTTCCACCAAATTGAGCATAAGAGAGGTTTAGATACTCTAATTTGGCAAGAGATCCAATGAAGCGGGGGATTGGGGCACCGCCAAAATTGTTCATGCTCAAATCTAAATAATTCAAATGTGTCAAGTCAAGAAGAGAACGACTTACCTCACTTTTGCTGCCAAAGAAATGTTCCGGATCAAACGGATCATAAGGGTAGTGGAGATCAAGCTTTACATAAATCAAAATATTGGATCATAAGTGTCGCACTGGACTCCTCTCCACTTGCAGCAGTCTTTGCCATTCCATTTGTGGGCATCATAGATGCCCTCTCGTATACTGAGAAGTGCCTTCCTTTCCATCTCTATGCAACTTCCTGACTTAGAACTATTTCCATTGAAACAGAGACACAGCTGCATGGATCCAATAAAAAGGAGGAGGAGCCCAATCCAAATATCATGAGCATGATGAATGGAATTGTTGGTTGAAGCCATGAGATCTGATCCCTATGCCAAGGAGCAGAGGGATGGTAGCTTGTTGAGAACCAACGGATACAAGAGAGGATTAATTCTTTACGCAATTCTCGGTCATATAAATAATGACTCGCTTATAGGTAGGGGTGCAATTTGGGCCGGGTTCAACCCGAACCCGGCCCGCGGAACCCGATTTGCAGCAGTACTCAAACTCTAGTTTGCCTAACCCGAACCCGAAGGATCCGGGTTGAACCCGGACCATTTGCAACTTGGGCCGGGTTAGGGTTGCAGTCAACCCGAACCCGAGAAAACCCGAACCCGCAAAGCCACAAGCAGCAGGCCCACTGGTGTTGTGGAAGTGATGATTTAGCCTTGTTTGTTAGGTTTAAAGCATGAAGAGCTGACAATAGTTTTGTGAAAGTGATGATTCTTGGTATGAACATTCCACCAGAACCTTTATTACCTTTTAAAATGAGCAATATACCTTTAACCATTGCATTTTATCATGTAATGTTGGTGGGCCAAACTAGTATCTTTATTTTTTAAAATTATCTTCTTTGAGACATTTGTAACTTCTAATATGAAGTTTGCCAAAATTTTATGAAAGCATCTAAGAAGAGGTGATGAGCAGAAAACTAAAACATCTGGGAAAGGGGTGATGAGTAAAAAATCAGAAAGCTTTGGATGATGAATGCAGTTTCGCTACTTGGAAAAGATTTCTCATACCAAACTTATATGGTCTTCTAACTGGCTCTTTATATCGTCTCAATATTTTCTACTTTTGAAGGATAAAGGTGACTTCATTAATGCATATAGTGGCTATTGAAATGTTATGCAACATTTGGATTACTTTGGATATGTTTTGGTTTAAGAATGTACTTTTTTTTTTTGTTTAGTCTCATGTAAAAGATGTATATTTTTAAACATGTAATTTGAAATGTGAAGCTTATTTGTTTCAAACTTCAGCTTGTTTGTACAATGCAAAGCTTATTTGTACAATGTTAAGCTTGTTTGTTTCAAATTATCATATTTTTTTTCTATCAACCCGAATTCTAACCCGAAACTCAACCCGAACCCGATTTTTAAAAATAGGGTTAGGGTTGAGGTTTAACAAATAGGGTTAGGGTTAGGGTTAGGGTTGACATTTTACAAATAGGATTAGGGTTAGGGTTCAAGAAAACCCGAGTTTCATGAGCCCGAGTTGCACCCCTACTTATAGGTGGATGGAAACTCGGTCATGATGGAAGAACATTGTTAACCAATGAAGCTGAGCTGTTCATACAAGAAGCCTGATTCCAATATAGCTTCCAAAAGAATGGACCAACTTCTTGAGTTAAAAAAAGAAGTCACGTTCATAATAGCTGCAATTACGGGTGGATGAAGTCCTCGTTTAGAAAAGTATTTGTGGAAAACAAAATAGTCATCTGAATGCTATAGAAGTCTTTCATTCAGAATCGGACCAAAATGTATTAAAATTTAAAACTACACCTCAAGATTATGGCACAATGAAAAGGTAAAACTTCACCCATCTATGTTCCACTCAACGAAATTAGTTGAATGAAGCTATTTTTGACCATCCAAATAAAGAGTTCCCCATTTTTTGGAATATAGGCCTCTATTTGGATTTTCTCTGCAAATTGATCTGGGCACTTTCCTACCATTGGATCCATACAATTCATGAATCCCAAAGATTTAAAAAAAAAAGTAGGATGGTTGCAGGATTTATGTAGATCAAAGGGTAAAAAAAATGATTAAATCCTCAACTTAGCTAAATTCAAATTTAACAAAGTTATCTCTAATAAAATTGATAATGAGAAACATAAAGATAATTTTGTTACTAATTTCATTTATTGTTGGTTATAGTAAGAAATATCTTTTCTATTATCATTGGATCAATAATTACTTGACCTTTGTAGCAATCATTAAAACATTATGTTCAAACCATCAAATGAAGAGATGCAGTGAATTAGGACTTATAATGCATATATGATGAAAAATAAAGGAAAAAGTGTATCAAAAAATAAAAATAATATAATATATTAATAATGGGCATGTCTTAAACTGTTAGCACTATTGTTACAACACCATAAATTTAGCCAAAATGATTTAATTTAAGTTGGACTTAATCTAGACCTCCTTGCCCAACTTGTTGATTGGATGGGCTTGGATTTAGTTTTATAAGTCGTGAGTTGGGTTGGACTTCAAAATTTCTAACTTAATTTTAACTAAGATTTGATTTGAATTAGTCCTCAACTCAAGTCAAATATGGTCCTAAATCAACTCGAACTAGATCAAATCTAAATCCAGTCTAATATATAAGCAAATAAATTATTTATATTTGTATTCCATATATAGATGTTATTTATGCATTTTTATATTTACTTTAATGTTGCTTAGTTATATATAAGTATATAATTGAACCTTATGAATAATTAACAACTCAATTCAACAAATATTAATAGAATAAAATTATTTTAAACATTTCTTCCACATTCTTAATATTTTTAATTCAATCTAATATAGTTTAATTAATATAGATAAGCTTAACCCAACTAATCCAAGTTGATCTAAATAAATTCTTCTAACTTCAATTTATAGTTGCACAGATCCAAAGTAAAGGAGGAACCCAATCCATACGACGTGAAAAAGAGGAATGGAATTAGCGGTGGAAGCCACGAGATCTCACTGTACCAAGGAGCAAACGATGGATAATTTGTTGGGAACCGAGTTCAGAAGGAAGAAGACAGAAAAGGTAAATACTGAGTCGCCTATTCGTTGACCGAAACCAGTATTATTTTGAAGCTTTTGGTCAATATTTTAAAAATTAGATTGGACAACGAATCGATTTAACATTTGAAGTTCGATCGGATGAATCGATTTGATTGGATCGAATAATATTATAATTAAATTTTAATTTAATAATATAAAATAATAAAATATAAATATAATTTAAATAAAAATTTAAAAAAAAAATTAAAAACGAGGTTGGATTGATTGAAACTCGGTCGGTTCAATGGACCGAACCGAACTGATGATCGATATCCGATTGGACTGGTTGGATCGATTGGACCGATCAATCTGATTTTCAAAACATTGCTTCCAACATAGCTGTCAAAAGAATAGATCAGCATCTTGAGTTAAAAAAGGCACCTTCAAAGTCAATGCCCTTAACAGCTAGATATATGGAAACTTCTAATTTGAAGTCATCTGAGAATTTCTCCTTTTTCTCCCGCAACTCTCGGGCGTCTGTCGTTGTTTGAGCTGAGCCTTTACTTTTCCCAGCCGTGACTTGCGGGTAGAATTTGCTTGATCCAAATAAATTGCACATCTGTTTTTCTTTTTTCATTTTTATTCTTCTTAGGTCAAGACATTCTCATCTGGTCACTTCTTTGAGCTTATTTAGTGATTTTCGTGCGAAGAAAGAAGCGAACTCAATGAAATGATGGGGACCTCTTGGATTTTTTAATCCAACATTGGGCTTATATGTAAAATAATTATGTGTCACGGTCTGTCAAATAAGGTTAAGCCCAATTAAAAGTGATCAGATGAGGTTTCAGTGATTTGGGCTTTAACGTATCTGATTAGGTGTGGCCCTTTAATGTGTAGAGTTATTTCTATTTTTATGATGGGCTAAAATAGAAATACCAAAGGATAATGATGAAATTATCTATATATAGCAGTTATGGTCCCTGGATCGTAGGTACGACCTTCTTCTCTGAATCCCATCGTCAAAAAGAACATCTTAGAGAAAATTCTAAAGGGCTCTCTGGGAGTACGTGTTGAAGAGCTGAAGAGCAATCAAGTAATATGGATTTAGGTATGCTTCCGTTTATCGATTATGGATTCTTGATGATTAAACATGAATGATTCTTGGGCTTCATGGTGGTGGTCTTCACCAAAAGGTTCGGATCTTATTTCCAACAATTGGTATCAGAACATTATTCATGTTGAATTGTTGAGAAATTTTTTGGTTATATGCATTGATATTCGTATTTGTGCATATGATTTCTTTGGTTTTATTTAGTAACCATGAGATAAATACTCATTAGTTTAAATCATGAAGTGGTTTCTAGTTATTTTTATTTATTCTAATATTCCATAGATAAGGGAGAGCATTACAACCTTGCAAGTGCTTACATGCGTCTTTGGTTTCCCTTGGACTTTGGCCTAGCAAAAATTAATGCCACAACCATGTAAATCCAATCACATATCTTATCGATGAATTGGATATAAGCAAATCTTCTGCTCCTTTTGATCATCATTGCGCCAAGAAAACCCCAAAAGCCGACCACAAATCCTGGAGCAAAGCTAACATAACCCCATATCATTTCTGAATCATTTGGATTTTCTTCTGATTCTTCTCCTTCATGAATTGTTGGACCATCAGCAGGTTCATCACCATGGCACTTTCCTATTGGCTGTCCACAAAGATACTTATTGCCACTGTAGATGGATGGATCAGTCAAGGTTTGAAGTTGGTTGCCGAATGGAATCCTTCCTGATAGATTGTTGTAGGACAAGTTCAAGTGGCTCAAAAAATCCAAGGCAGCGATACTTGCGGGAATTGTGCCAGATAGGTTGTTCATCGATAGATCTAATGACTCCAACTGCCCCAAAGCACCAATATTATTTGAAATCCTTCCTGTTAAATGATTTCCTGATAAGTTCAAGAAACAGAGTCCATGAAGGTTTGTAAACTCTTCAGGAATCTCTCCAGAAATACTGTTATTTGAGAGGTCTATGCCTATCATAAGTGAGAGCACACTAGTGAATCTAAGTTCCAAACCTTTCGTGCTTATCTGGAGATTCTCAATGTAATAGGAGGTTTCTTCAGAAAGAAAAGATTTGCTCTCATTTTGTATCACAGTCATGGCGCTTAAATTGCCAAGTAATGGAGGCAAACTTCCTGAAAGATTGTTGTCGGCAAGATCCAACACTTGAAGAGAAGCAAGAAGTGAAAGTTGCATAGGAATATCACCATCGAACATATTTGATCGGAGACGAAGAACTCTCAATGATGATAGACTCTCTCCAATCCATTTAGGTATGCTGCCAGATAGTTCATTATTGCCAAGGTCCATGGTAACCAATTGTGAGCAATTTTTTAAAGATAAAGGAATCTCGTGGGAGAGGCCGTTGTTTTCCAAATGCAATGATTTCAGTTGACTGAGAGATCCCATTGAGCTAGGAATGCCTCCTGATAATTTGTTGTATGAGAAATCAATGACCAATTTAATTGAATTATCCCAACAGTCAGGGAGAAATCCCGTTAAATCATTGTCAGCAAGGTTGAGAATTTGCAGAGAATTTGCCTCACAAAGCCAATCTGGGAAGCTGTCTGATATTTTTGTACTAGATAGGTCCAATATAGACAAGTCAGTCTGGTTCCGAAGCCATGGAGGGAATTTGGGCCCCAGTAAACACGAGTTCATTATGATTGCCCATGCTGTAAATAGAGGATGCCAACCTTGACTCACATTAACAGTTAAGGAATTATGAGACAGATCCAAAAAGTCTAAGGATGTGAGGTTGGCAAAATGGGCTTCAGTCAGTACACCTGCTAAGGAATTAACACTAACATCAATCTGTTGCAAAATTTGGAGCTCTCCTATCTGATTGGGCAAAGGACCACTAAGACTGTTGTTATCCAATTGTAATGCCTCCAAGTTATGAAGATTTCCTACTGTCTCTGGTATTTGCCCACTGATAGCATTGTTTGATAAACGTAACTTATCCAACTCGTGGAGATTCCCTATGGTTCCCGGTATCTCTCCACTAATTTGATTGGAGGATAGATCTAATACATGTAAATTGTGCAAGTTTCCAATGCTTTCCGGTATCTCTCCACTAATTTGATTGGAGGATAAATCTAATTCCTGTAAATTGTGCAAGTTTCCAATGCTTTTCGGCATCTCTCCACTAATTTGATTGGAGGATAAATCTAATTCCTGTAAATTGTGCAAGTTTCCAATGCTTTTCGGCATCTCTCCACTAATTTGATTGGAGGATATATTCCTGTAAATTGTGCAAGTTTCCAATGCTTTCCGGTATCTCTCCGCTAATTTGATTGGAGGATAGATCTAACACATGTAAATTGTGCAAGTTTCCAATGCTTTCCGGTATCTCTCCACTAATTTGATTGGAGGATAAATATAATTCCTGTAAATTGTGCAAGTTTCCAATGCTTTCCGGTATCTCTTCACTAATTTGATTGGAGGATAAATGTAATTCCTGTAAATTGTGCAAGTTTCCAATGCTTTCCGGTATCTCTCCACTAATTTGATTGGAGGATAAATGTAATTCCAGTAAATTGTGCAAGTTTCCAATGCTTTCCGGTATCTCTCCACTAATTTGATTAGCGGATAAATATAATTCCTGTAAATTGTGCAAGTTTCCAATGCTTTCTGGTATCGTTCCTTTGATTTTGTTGAAAGACACAGATAAGTATTGCAAGCTTGTGAGGTTCCCAACGGTTCTTGGCAGCACTCCACCAATATTGTTGGAAGGGAATTCAGCATCAACATTTCCCAAGGATAAAATCTGCAACTTTGGAAGACTAAAAATGGTCTTTGGTATTTCACCACTGATACGGTTTGTGCTGAAATCTAAGTACTCCAAGCTTTTGAGATTTTCCACAGCTTCCGATATACTCCCAATGATGCTGTTGAATGATATATCTATGGACCGCAAGCTCTTGAGACTATAAACTATTTCTGGGATGTCTCCATTGAACATGTTCTGTGAGAGATCTAAGACTTGAAGCTTCTTGAGATTCCCAATCGCAAGCGGTATACTACCATGGAAAAAGTTGGCCCGAAGATCGAGATGTTCAAGGCTGCTAAGGTTAAAGAGCCAACCGGGTATGCTTGATGCAAAGTTAGTCTCAGAAAGATCAAGTGCAGTAAGAGAAGTGAAGTTAACATGGGATAGTGTAGAGGGAAGGCGAAGGAGAGAAGCCCCAGACAGACGCAGGACAGAGAGAGAAGGGAGCATATTGATTACATGAAACCAATTGGATGCTTTTGAGAGGTTGACATAACTCATATCAAGATAATGCAAGAAATGAATCTGAGATAACCAGCCAAGGTCATCCACATCAACATCCAAAGAAGAATTCCTACTATCAAAATTGTAACTATTGAGATCAAGGTAGACCAAGCTTGAGAGGTTCCCGAGTTGGTGAGGGATGGTTCCACCAAATTGAGCATAAGAGAGGTTTAGATACTCTAATTTGGCAAGAGATCCATTAATGAAGTGGGGGATTGGGGCACCGCCAAAATTGTTCATGCTCAAATCTAAATAATTCAAATGTCTCAGACAAAGAAGTGAAGAACTCACCTCACTAATATCCTCAGGAGCAAAAGGATAAGGGTAGCGGAGGTCAAGCTTTATGACATGACCGGTCATGGTGTCGCACTGGACTCCTCTCCATTTGCAGCAGTCTTTGCCATTCCAAGAAAGCCATTTGTGGGCATCATCGATGCCCTCTCGTATACTGAGAAGAGCCTTCCTTTCCATCTCTATGCAGCTTCCTGACTTGGAACTATTTCCATTGAAACAGAGACACAGCTGCAGGGATCCAATGAAAAGGAGGAATCCAATCCAAATGACATGAGCATGAAGAATGGAATTGTTGGTTGAAGCCATAAGATCTGATCCCTATGCCAAGGAGCAGAGGGATGGTAGCTTGTTGAGAACCAAGGGAGACAGGAGATAGGATTAATTCTTTACGCAATTCTCGGTCATATAAATAATGACTCGCTTATAGGTGGACGGAAACTCGGTCATGATGGAAGAACATTGTTAACCAATGAAGCTGAGCTGTTCATACCAGAAGCCTGATTTCCAATATAGCTTCCAAAGAATGGACCAACTTCTTGAGTTAAAAAAAAGAAGTCACGTTCATAATAGCTGCAATTACGGGTGGATGAAGTCCTCGTTTAGAAAAGTATTTGTGGAAAACAAAATAGTCATCTGAATGCCATAGAAGTCTTTCATTCAGAATCGGACCAAAATGTATTAAAATTTAAAACTACCTCAAGATTACGGCACAATGAAAAGGTAAAACTTCACCCATCTATGTTCCACTCAACGAAATTAGTTGAATGAAGCTATTTTTGACCATCCAAATATGGAGTTCTCCATTTTTTGGAATATAGGCCTCTATTTGGATTTTCTCTGCAAATTGATCTGGGCACTTTCCTACCATTGGATCCATACAATTCATGAATCCCAAAGATAAAAAAAAAATAAAAGTAGGATGGTTGCAGGATTTATGTAGATCAAAGGGTAAAAAAAATGATTAAATCCTCAACTTAGCTGAATTCAAATTTAACAAAGTTATCTCTAATAAAATTGATAATTAGAAACATAAAGATAATTTTGTTACTATTTCAGTTACTCTTGGCTATAATAAGAAATATCTTTTCTATAATCATTGGATCAATAATTACTTGACCTTTGCAGCGGCCATTAAAACATTATGTTCAAACCATTAAATGAAGAGATGTAGTGAATTAGGACTTATAATGCATATATGAAGAAAAATAAAGGAAAAAAGTGTATCAAAAAATAACAAAAATATAATATACTAATAATGGACATGTCTTAAACCGTTAGCACTATTGTTACAACACCATAAATTTAGCCAAAAGGATTTAATTTAAGTTGGACTTAATCTAGACTTCCTTGCCCAACTTGTTGATTGGATGGGCTTGGAGTTAGTTTTATAAGTCGTGAGTTGGGTTGGACTTCAAAATTCTAACTTAATTTTAACTAAGATTTGATTTGAATTAGTCCTCAACTCAAGTCAAATATGGTCCTAAATCAACTCGAACTAGATCAAATCTAAATCCTGTCTAATATAAGCAAATAAATTATTTATATTTGTATTCCATATATAGATGTTATTTATGCATTTTTATATTTACTTTAATCTTGCTTAGTTATATATAAGTATATAATTGAACCTTATGAATAATTAACAACTCAATTCAACAAATATTAATTGAATAAAATTATTTTAAACATTTCTTCCACATTCTTAATATTTTAATTCAATCTAATATAGTCTAATTAACATAGATAAGCTTAACTCAACTAATTCAACTTGATCTAAGTAAATCCTTCTACTTCAATTTATAGTTGCGCAGATCCAAAGTAAAGGAGGAACCCAATATTCCATATGACGTGAAAAAGAGGAATGGAATTATTGGTGGATGCCATGAGATCTCAACTGTCGCCTATTGGTTGATCGAAACCCAATCATGGAAGAACAATAATGTTGCCGAGCTGTTATCATGACTAGAAGCCTGATTCCAACTTCCAAGCTTTCAATAAAGCTTTCAAAAGAATAGACTGAATTCAAAAAGGCATGTTCAAAGTCGCTGCCACTGCAGCTAGATGGAAACTTTTAATTTGAAGCCGTGACTTGCGGGTAGGATTTGTTTGATCCAAATAAATTGCACATCTGTTTTTCTTTTTTCCTTTTTTAATGTATATTCTTCTTGTGTGAAGGCATTCTTATTTCGTCACTTCTTGGACCTTATTTAGTGATTTTCATGCGAAGAAAGAAGAGAACTCCACTCAATTATTAACGCCTTTTTTATTATTATTTCATAGTTTCTTTCAGTGAAACGATGGGGTCCTCAACTTGTTCTTCGGGTTACCGTGATATTTGGGTTACGCGTGTAAACTTGAGACTTCCAATCCGTTAAGGAGTCATTATTATAATAAATTTAGATGGCTTAGCTAAAGTAACATCATGCTGGCTTCAGCCTATCATCCATGATATCATGCAAGCTGGTAAACAACCTTGGACCGATGGTTGATGCTGTGAGGATGAGGTTTGAAAAAATTTAAAGCCATATAATTTGACATCACAGTTGGAGTCAGAATTAAAATCCAATTTCACTAAAATCAAAACCATTCTTTTCATCTATTTAATTTAATATAATTTCTAAATCTTACTAATAATAAAAATTAGTATATATAAAGTTATATATTATAAGATATTATTATATATCATAATAATATATAATATATTACTATATATTATATATTAATATACAATTAATATTATATAAAACATATATTATAAATTTGTAAGATATGTGGTGTTAGAGTTGGCTTGAACAAATTTTCAATTCAAAGAGAATTTAATATTTGAATTTCAAATAGAATTAGAGTTGAATTCTAATTCCTTCCAAACAAATGCTTAGAATTGAAATCAATAATTTTAATTCTAATTTCAATTTCAAGAAGATGGTTCCAGCGGACTAAATGGGCCTATAAATACATCTCTATGCGGATTACCTCTACATTTCAGATGCAACGATGGTCATTTATAGGTTGATAATTACAATTTAAGCTAAGAATCATCATTGCTATTTCATAATTTATTTAGTATGAATGAAAGCATAGAATGGACGGGGCCGAGGAGAAATTATCTAAACATTTGGTAGGCGGTTCGAGCAGGGCATCAACAACGATAAAAATAATCTAGAGTAAGTTACCTAATACTAATAATCTAGAGTAAGTCCTCCATCCAAGTCTCATAACTAGGCACAAACTTCTATATCATTCTTCTTGAGCTAGGGTGTTCCTTCCTCGATACTTCCTTTACCTCATTTTCAAACAGAGAAAGATGCGAGCCCCACTCGTATTAATGCTTTTTTGATCAAATCAAAGTTTCTTTCAACCCCACTCGGTTATTAATGTTTTTTTATTATTTTAAAGTTTCTTTCAATGATAGTGATCTCAAACGTGATCTTTGGGTCGCTAATATATACTTTCCCCATGCCTAGACTTAAGACTTGTAAAGCAACACTATGCTTTGGCTCTAACTTTGTCATCCATGATCTCAACGTGATCTTTGGGTCACTAATATATACTTTCCCCATGCCTAGACTTAAGACTTGTAAAGCAACGCTATGCTTTGGCTCTAACTTTGCCATCCATGATCTCAACGTGATCTTTGGGTTACTAATATATACTTTCCCCATGGCCTAGACTTAAGACTTGTAAAGCAATGCTATGCTTTGGCTTTAACTTTGTCATCCATGATCTCAACGTGATCTTTGGGTCACTAATATGTACTTTCCCCATGCCTAGACTTAAGACTTGTAAAGCAACGCTATGCTTTGGTTCTAACTTTATCATCCATGATAATGCGTTAGTGGGTAAACAACCATAGACCGACGGTAGACACCATGGGAGTAGGGCTTAAAAAAATTTAGTTGAGGGTTTAGAATCCTTTTGCTTAAGAATTATTTAGAAATAAAGGGAAAAAAAGAATATGCACTAAAATGCATATTAGCCTATTTATTCACGCAACATTCTTTTCAGTTATGTTTAACAAAAATATTTATATTTATATTAGCATATCATATAATACAAAGAAAACTTTACATAAACTATTGGACATGATGATAGAATAAAGCATTGAAATAATATTTTTTTCTACCAAAGTAAAAGAGTGAGGGTGCCACCCATCAGTTATATAAAAGCATCCAAACAAAAATTTCAGCTGATAGAAAGCATATATATGAGTTGCACCTTAGTCCTTGTTCGTGAGGCAATTGAGATCTGCTTGTGGATTGACTACCATTTTATCTTTTTATTTTTATTTTGAAAAAAAAAGGAAGGATGCAAATTCAACATGCTTGATCAAGGGAAGAAGGCATATAACAAATCAGCTTTGTGGGCTTCCAAATTGAATGCTTGAAGCCAACAAAAGTGCCCTAAGGTCAAGAAAGAGCCTTTTACATCTCAGGAAAGTGAAGGCAAAGAACCTATTTTGATGGTGTGAGCTCCCATGAAGAGAAGATGAAGAACAAAATGAGTTGATGTGAAAGCTCATATTGATAAGTGTTTAATTTTACATCAATTATTTAATAAAAAATCTTGGATACCTATGACATAAGATCAAAAAGTTTAAATAATAAATTTTTGGTTAATCTTTTTAAATAATGTTATTAATTATTATAAATAGTATCAAAACAGATCTATTTTATGATCCATGTGATTGAATATGAATTTTAATATGGATTCTTAGTCAAATGAGGATGTCAAGGCTTGAATGGAGGAAGTATCAAAGTATATGCTAGTGAAGCCCCACATTGGTTATATACTAAAAAATTATAAGTACTTATATAGGATAAAAAAGTTTAAATAATAAATTTTTTAATTATTTTTTTGGACGAGTTGAGTTGTTACTTGTTGGATAAGAGAAAAACCTTGGTATTTCTCTCTCTAGATTGACTGGGACATTGCCACCATGAGAAAGTTCGATTCAAGCACAAAAACATTGGTTGAACTGGGACCCGAAGGCCAATCCGATCCGGTTCTAACATAAAACTCAGTAAACCCATCCGGTTCACCCATGAACCGATCAACCCATCTTGAACCAGATGGGATCATGAGTTTTATTATCATGTTAATCTTAATTTTTTATTAAAATTTATTTTCTATTAATATAAATATATTTTTATATTAAAATAATTGATTGATGGTTCAACCAGTAACCCAACGGTTGAACCTATGATACGATGATCCGAGCCCTTGGCCAAGTCAATATCCGAGCCTGATCTGACAATCATGCTTCGTGAGACAGTTTGGTTCCTATTTGTTGCGGAGAACTTCGATGAACCAACTGCGGACGGTATGAGAGGACTAAATTTTTTATCATTGGATTAAAGAATTCTTATAAATCACTAGCCATTGCAATTAATTGCATTAACTGGTTATTAGTATATTGAGGAAAGTGGACTGCCCATGGAGATGATTTAAGCTCAAGCAGAACATAAATGTAAAGGCAAATAAAGCAATCGCATGATCGAAACCAAACCAAAACAAATGGTAGCTGATCTTTCTAAACTTATACATGAACCATTTTAACTTCAGCAAACCAAAACCTGAACCAGAGCCTAAATGAGGCTTAAATTGATGGACTAGAATTAGGCCTGGACCCATTCCACCGAACCAGAACCTAAATTAAGGCTAATTAGTGAGCCATAACTTGAATTAGACTCAAATTAGTGAAGTAGAATGCTAAATTGGGTCTAATTAATTAATGTGGGTTCAAGCCCAATTACACCTAAGGTGGCCCATTTGAACCTTAATTAATCAAATTAAACCCTAATTAAGAGGATTAGCGGTCTAATGAAGCCCTAATTGACCTAATTAAGCTATTGTAGGTCTAATTTAAGTATGGATTACAGCCTTAATTAGAGGATCTAAAGTTTCAATTAGAGTGAAATTAGTCTAAGTGGATCTTAATTAAATTAACTTAAGCCTTGACCCAATCTTACATTGATCAAATTAGGCTAGGATGGGTCTAAGTTTGATTATATATATATATGATTTAATAATATTAAGGATTAAATGATACATGATGATGACTGTAGGTGTTCATACAGTTGATTGATCAGATTGTGAATCGTATTGAGATTTGGGATTAGCGATCGAGGTAGGAGTCTTACACATATATACTCATATATGATATATTTAATTTTATTGCATGCATTTTATATCATGCATCATGAATTTATATGCATTGTTTCATCAATATATTTTAACTATGCATAAATATGGCTTATATTTCATATATGATAATATGTTTTCGAATTTTGTATGGCTATGACATATCTTGTACTATGATAGCATAGTTTTGATGATGTGGATTTAGAATTTGATTGACATATCAGAATATTAAAAGATGTGAGGGGTGGATGTAAGGGCATATATATGGACTAATTATGTGGATATGGTGATGTATCATTAGTGACAAGGCCTATGCTGATGACCAAAGGTTACTAGTATTAAGGTTTATCGAGACAGCTAGAGGATTACTAGTGATAGAGTTTATGATGATGACTAGATACTACTAATGTTAGGATCAATCAGGATGGTTGGAGGATACTAGTAACAAGGTCTATAATGATGGCCAAAGTTTATTAATGTGGAATCAGCTCAGTATTGGCTTGGATGGGGGTTGGACTTGGTTTATAACAATCGACATAAATTGGTTGATGATTGAGATGACGTAGTCCAATGACGTAAAAGGTAAAAGCCAATAACATATTTTCTTTTTCTTGATATATTGCTTTATGGCATGATAATTGCAAATTGAATTATTTTGTTAGTTATATTATCTTTATATTATATAATTATTTTATTTCAACTACATATCAATATATGTATATATAAGAATTTAGACTAAGTTGTTAGCTCATAACAACTTATCATATCTTTTCAAAGACCGAAGATTTTGATGTTAAGCCAAATTTAGAGATTGGTTGAGAGAGACCTAGCATAGTTAGCATGGTTTCATATTAAGATTGTATAGATATTATTTTAATCCATCATGCTTTACATAAGCAGGCCTTTTTTCCTAGAAGGATGCCAACATGCTTAAGCTTCAAAAATTCTATCATCATATGTGAGGGACCTGGCACGAGGGAGTAAACTCGTTGTTGAGGGGTAAAATCATCATTGCATTGATAACCGTGCGAAGGGGCTAAGGTCAGCCCCATTCCTCTGCCCGCATCACGCCCATGAAGAACGAGCTAACTAATGTGGTCCAATGGGCTGAACAACCCATAGCTCGGTTCCCTCGAGCTACCCGTAGCTCGGCTTCCCCGAGCTACCCGTAGCTCGACCTTCCCGAGCTACCCGTAGCTCGGCTTCTACGAGCTTTCCGTAGCTCGGCTTCCCCGAGCTACCCGTAGCTCGGCTTCCACGAGCTTCTCATAGCTTGACTTTTCCGAGCTACCTATAGCTCGGCTTCCACGAGCCTCCCATAGCTCGGCTTCCATGAGCTTCCCATAGCTCGGTTCTCTCCGAGCTACCCATAGCTCGGCTTCCCTGAGCTACCTATAGCTCGGCTTCCACGAGCTTCCCATCCCCGAGCTACCTATAGCTCGCTTCCACGAGCAATCCATGACTCGACACTCACTCCGTGGAACCCGACGCGGGAGAGCCCAGGCCTAGCGTAACAGAATCCCAAACAAAGAATCATATCGAGAAATGGTCTAGGGTCTACGACAACAGCCTAGGACCTACGCATTCATCAGATCTCAGGCCATCAAAGAGCTCTCCCAGTCGTTGATCCTTCAACGAACAAGATACGGATCCCACCGGCTTTGCAACAGCTTGATTCGAATCATTTCCGTATCCTAACAACCTTCGAACCTTCCAGAAGGCGCTCAAGATCCAGGTGATTGCCTATAAATACGACATTCCCAGATTCTCTCAGGTATGCACTCACAGCTCCTGGCTCACTCTCACACTCACTCACTCTCTTTCATCTTCACTGCTCATCGGCGCTCCCCCAGAGCTCCCGATTGGCCACCCTGGAGGGACTCCCCAGAGAGATCCTTCTCCTCATTTCTATTGATCGTCGATCCCCGATGACTTGAGCGTCGGAGGGTCTTCCGCGGAGGGCCACCCCCAACGCCTCTCGCATAAGAACTTCTGTGCAGGTCCGCCCAGGAGGAAGCCCAGATCAGGAGACCGGCCGCGCCCGAGTCAGAGGACAGATCCCGATGGCAACAGATTGGCGCTAGAGAAGGGGCCTCAAGTCCCATTAAAACTTAAAGAAAGGAGACAAGGATCTCGATCTGGAAGAGAACCTCTCCGATGGCTAATCGAAGAAGGGCAACTTCTGAAGCCCAGGACTAGGTCGCCTCCCAGAGACCTGATCCGATGAGCAGCGTGGCACCGCAGCCGCCACCCATCGAGACCCCATCGCTGCCAGCCATCCCGGTGACCCAGGACCAGTTCGCTACATTGGTCCAGCAGATCCAAGCCCTGACCCATCTGGTTCAGGAGCGCCTCGCAACTGCCCCTGCTCCATGCCTCCCTGAGGAGGCCGCTGCCCTTTTCTCTCCAGCCACCTCCTCCTCCGGTCCGCATGGAGTCGCGGATCCCCCGCACCGACCCAAGAGGGACAAAGAGGTGGCTACAACAGGGATCCCCCCAGATCTCGGCGGGCCCAGACCCTCTCCCCAGTGACCTCCCGCCATGATTCGATGTCGTCCCTGCTCTCTCATCGCCCAGCTCCTCCTCTTACATCTGAAGAGGAGATCCGTCGATAATCTGGGAGATGCGTTAGGAGCTGGACGTCGCCAAGCAGCCCATCCGCCTCAGCCCAAGGCAGAACAGGGCATCCCTTTCTCCAAAGGGATCATGAAGGAAGTGATTTCCTCCCATGTTAAGCTGTCTGCCATCGAGCCCTACCATGGCTCTTCTGATCTGGATGATCATCTCAGTAGCTTCTGATCAATAAATGTTTCACGGAGCATCCGACGCGATCCTCTGCCGCACCTTCCCTTCCACCCTCAGAGGATCTGTCCGAACCTGATTTAACGCCTTGAAACTAGGTTCCGTTGATTCATTCGACGAGCTGAGACATCTTTTATTGGCCAGTTCGTCAGTAGCCGCCATCACCGATGAAGGTCCGACTCCCTCTCTGAAGTTAAGCAGAGAGAGGGGGAGTCCTTGAGAAATTACCTTGGCCGTTTCAACAAGGCCATGCTGGAGGTGGACCACCTTAATCATGAGGTGGCTATGTCCGTCCTAGGGGAGGAGTTTTGAAGGACAGACTTCTACCTGGCGATGGAAGTAGCTACCCCCCAACCTCTCCGATATGATGGCCCTGGTAGATAAGTACGCCAGGGTCGAGGAGTCACGGAGAGCTGCCCATGCCGAGCTAGCAAAGAAGAGAGAGCCTAAAGGTTCGGACAGGCACCTACCCATCCATCAGCCGAGCCCGCCTCGCCGCCAAAGAGCTCCCCTGCCCGCCAAGAAATCACTCCCGGAGCCTGCCCAGGCGATTCGACCGGTACACCCCACTAACTGTACCCAAGGCACAAATCCTCATGGAGATAGAGCGCCAGCTCTCCCGGCCAGCCCCTCTCCGAGGGAACCCAACCCAGAGGGATCCCACCAAATACTGCCGCTATCACCGGGAGCACGGCTACGACACTGAGGAATGCTGGCAACTAAAAATGAAATTAAGAGGCTGATCCAGCGAGGTCGACTGAACCAGTTCAGGAGGGCACCTGAGCCAGGACAAGGAGGTGACCCCCCGAGCCTCAGTAGCCTCCTCCTCCTCCCAATCCACCTGTGATCGGCTACATTAATATGATTGAAGAGGATGGCGGCTCGAGCTCTAGAGATGATGATGAAGGCTCGGCGCCAAAGAGAACATGAACGTGCGAGCTCTCCTTCGACGATGATCTCCAAGGGATATAGTTCCCACATGACGACGCACTGGTTGTATCCCTCAATTTAAATAACACGATGTAAGCCGGATCCTTGTTGATAGTCGAAGCTCCGTGAACGTTTTGTACCTTGATGTGTTTGCCAAGATGAGATTGCTCATGGAAAACCTCCGAGCCGTGGACTCCACCCTAATGGGGTTCACCGGCGATGTTATTATCCCAGAAGGGGTCATGACCTTAACGGTTCGGGCAGGAACCTGGCTCCTTGTGGCCACTGTTCACATGGACTTCCTAGTAACTAAGCTCAGGTCACCCTACAATGCCATATTTGGAAGACCCGGCCTGATGTCTCTCAAAGCCGTTGTCTCCATCCCACACCTGTCTATGAAATTCCCCACCGGACGAGGAATTGGTGTCGTCCGAGGGAACCAAACTATGGCTCGACAGTGTTTTGTCACCAGCCTTCAGTCCAGAATGCCTGAGTTGATGGGCTGGACGCTTGGGAGGACTTCGCCGAGCAACAGGGGGAACCAGCCGAAGAACTGGAGGAAGTACCACTGGACGAGGCTCGTCCGACCAAACCATAAAGATCGGGTCGCTGCTGAAAGGTGAACCTCGGCGGGAGCTGAACGAATTTCTCCGAAGCAACGCTGATGTCTTCCTGGTCCGCCTCCGACATGCCAGGAATCAGCCCCAAAGTTCTCGTCCACCGCCTTAACGTGGACGAGATGTACCGGCCCATCAAGCAAAAGAAGAGAAGCTTTCCCCAGAACGGCAGAGGGCTATTAAAGAGGAGGTCGATAAACTCATCAAGGCAAACTTCGTCCGGAGGTAAATTACCCAAATTGGTGTCAAATGTCGTCATGGTGAAGAAGTCGAACGGCACGTGGCGGATCTGCATCGACTTCACTGACCTCAACAAAGCATGCCCGAAGGACAGCTTCCTCTCCCCCGGATTGATCAACTTGTGGATGCCACTCGGGTCATCAAATGCTGACGTTCATGGACGCCTACTCTGGCTACAACCAGATCTGGATGGCCCCCGAAGATGAGAAAAGACCGCCTTCATAACCGACCGAGGTACTTACTGTTACCGTGTTATGCCTTTCGGTCTTAAAAATGCAGGAGCCACCTACCAAAGGCTGGTCAACAAAGTATTCAAGGAACAAATCGGCCAGAATATGGAGGTATACGTCGACGACATGCTGGTCAAAAGCAAAGAGGCATCACAGCATGTCAAGGATCTCTCGGAGAGCTTCACGACACTCCGCAAATATCAGATGAAGCTCAACCCAACTAAGTGTGCCTTTGGCATTAACTCCGAAAGTTCCTCAGCTTCATGGTCTCCCAGCGAGGTATCGAAGCTAACCCCCAAAAGATTCAAGCTCTCCAGCAGATGGCGCCCCGGCGTCAATTAAAGAAGTCCAACACCTAACCGGAAGGATAGCGGCCCTTAACCGCTTCGTGGCGCGCTCTGCCGAAAGATGCCTCCCCTTCTTCAAAACTCTCCGGTCGGTCAAAAATTTTCAGTGGACTTCCGAATGCCAAAATCATTTGATGACCTCAAGAAGTACCTCGGCTCTCCCCCACTCCTCAGCAGCCCAAATCCTGGAGAGACATTGTTCCTATATCTGGCTGTCTCAGAAGGTGTCGTTTGTTCGGTGCTGATCAGGGAAGAAAACAAGGCCCAGAAGCCGATTTATTATGTCAGCAAACTCCATGACGTAGACGAGGTATAGCCGAATTGAGAAGATGGTATTGGCCTTGATCACCTCTGTCGAAGTTACGGCCGTACTTCTAGGCGCATTCTGTGATGGTCCTGACTGACCAACCTATCAAGGCGGTGGTCCACCGCCCGAGACATCAGGGAGAATGACTAAATGGGCCGTCGAGTTGAGCGAGCACAACATCCGATTTCAGCATCGCCGGCCATCAAAGCTCAGGTGCTAGCCGACTTCCTCCTCGAATGTACCATCCCGAAGGACGGCTCCACCCCTGACTCCCCCGAGAAACCAAAACCTGGCGCCCGGTGGCTCCTCCATGTCGACGGGTCATCCAACGCTCATCGCTCCGGAGCGGGCTTGGTCGTCACTAGCCCGGAGGGGGCAACTTTTGAGTATGGTGTCCGCTTCTCTTCCCGGCCTCCAACAACGAAGCTGAGTACGAAGCCCTGTTGGCCGGTCTCCGGATCGCCGCACCCTTAAGGTGGAGAAACCAATGCCTTCACTGACTCCCAGCTGGTGGCAGGTCACGTCCAGGGGAGTTTGAGGCTCGGAACTGAACATGATCCGATATCTCCAAGAGGTGCGGAGCCTACTCTCCCATTTCCTTAAATTTGAGATTATTCAGATTCCTAGATCTGAAAATGCCCGTGCCGACTGTGTCTCAGCTAGCAACCACGGAGTCAATGGACGCCAAAAAAAATTTCACCTGGAGACCTTGGAGAGACCCAGTATCGCGGAAGCCGACCGAGTGATGCAAGTTGAGGCAGAACCATCATGGTTCGACCCCATCCTGAAGTACCTCAAGGAAGGGTCGCTCCCGACCGATCGAAGGGAAGCTAGAAGGCTAAAACTGCAAGCCACCACTATGTGCTAATTGATGACCAGCCCTACAAGCGGTCCTTCTCCATGCCGTTGCTCAGATGCCTCTGCCCATCTGAGGCTAATTATGCCCTTTGAGAGGTACACGAGGGGATTTGTGGCAACCACCTGGGGAGCCGGTCCCTGTGCCACAAGGTGCTGCGTCAAGGTTACTATTGGCCGACCATGCAGAAGGATGCAGAGGACCTTGTCCGAGCTTGCGACCCCTGCCAAAGACACTCTAGTATTCAGAGGCTTCCCTCCACCAGTTTGGTTCCCATTTCCTCTGCCTGACCCTTCGCCAAGTGGGGGATGGACATTCTCGGCCCGTTTTTGCTTGCCCGGGGCAGCAGAAATTTTTGTTTGTCGCCATCAATTACTCCACTAAGTGGGTCGAGGCGGAGGCAGTTGCGCAAATAACCGAGGCTCGGGCCAAGGACTTCGTGTGGAAGTCTATCATCTGCCTCTTTGGCCTCCCACACACTATCATCACCGACAACGGCAGGCAATTCGACAATACAAAGTTTTGCCAGTTCTACGAGGAGTACGGGATCCACCACCGCCTTGCCTCGGTCGGGCACCCACAGGCCAACGGAGCAGCCGAAGTAACCAATCGGACTCTGCTTCAAGGGATCAAAGCTCGACTTTCTAGAGCCCGAGGCAGGTGGCGGATAATTGCACCATGTCCTGTGGGCCTACCGCACCATCCCGAGAGTACCCACAGGCGAAACCCCATTCCGAATGGCCTTCGGTACGGAGGCCGTCATCCCCGTGGAGATAGGGCTCCCTTCTCTGTGGGTGAAAGCTACTCAGACGAAGCCAGTGATAAGCATCTCCGCACCAACCTTGACCTGGTAGAGGAGATCAGAGAAAAGGCTCGGATCAGAATGGCTGCCTACCAACAAAGAGTGGCCCACTACCACGCCTCCAGAGTCAAAAGGAAAGCTTTCTTGCCCGGCGACTTTGTTCTCCGAAAAGCATCTGTCTCCAAACCGCTAGAGCAAGGGAAGCTGACCCCAAACTGGGAAGGCCATTACCAAGTAGCGGAGATCGTTGGACCTGGGACCTACAAGCTGCAAGATCTAGGCAGAAGATCCGTCCCTCAGACGTGGAATTTGGACAATCTCCATAAGTATTATCAGTAGGGTATGCCCTCTACAGGCTTGCCTTCTTAAATTTTTATCGGCACTAGTTTCATAATTTATGACATAAATTACCACAAATCATATCACCAAAAATTATGAAAAGAAACAGATGCTGTTACCGATCCTTGGCAAGACCGAGTTACCCGTTTAAACAGGGAATCTCCGAACCTCGGCTGGGCTCCGAACCTCGGCAAGCAACAATTCTCCGGACCTCGGCTGGGCCGAGCAACAATTCTTCGGACCTCGGCTGGGCCGAGCAGCAATTCTCCACCTCGGCTGGGCCAAGCAATTATTCTCCGAACCTCAGCTCGGCCGAGCTATAAGTCTCCGAAACTCGGTTGGGCCTAGTGATGAATCCTAAAGCCCCGGCAAAAACTGAAGCACGCAAACCTCGATTAAAGCCGAAGGACTTCCAAACAGTCCCCAGAACTTTGGCCAGTTTGAAAAATGCACACTGTGCAAAACCGCCAACAGACACAAAGTCTGCACCTTTAGCGAATCCCTAAAGGGCTCAGCAGGCCCTACACGGCTGCCCACGAACCCCAGGCAAAGTCGGGGAATCCCCCTACTGCTAAATCCCCGGGCGATACCCCTGTATCTTACCACCCAAACGCCTGTCTCAAACGATGCCATGACTTAGAGCGTAAACCCATGGGACCACCCAGATCCCCCATCGGTTCAAACAGAAACGAGCGATTTTTTCTCTTTTATGAACTAAACAACAATATCATCAGAAGAGCAAGAAACTACCAAAAAAGACCTTTTTCTTTATTTATTGTAAAGAGAAAAGTACAAAAAGAAAGAAAAATGGCCTTCGCAGAGGCCTAACGTCTCCCCCCAGGAGCTGTCGGGTCTTCCACGCACCGGAACAGCTCGGCGACTTGCTGGCGGAGGGATGCAATTTCCTCCTCCTGCCGGCGTACGACCCGGCGAAGGGCCTCGGTCTCCCTTGTGGAAACGGCGAGGTACTCCTCGACTGCCTTCTCAAGCTGCTCGTGGCTTGCGAAGGCTGATGCCAAAGCCAGGCCGTCAACCACGACGGTGGGACGGCTCCCCTCGGAGCCCCCGCGACCGTTGTTCGCTACACCTGATCCATTGGATAATTGCTCTCCACCCTGAGAAGCCATGTTGAGAGCTGTTGAGAGGCTAACCGAAAGGATGGTGAATGCTGGGATCCCTCTCATCCATATTTATACTCCTCAAGCGAGTATCCCGATCAGTCGGGTCATAAATATCGACCCATGAGAATTCGCCACTTGTCGCCACTTTAGCTGGCGACCACAGGACCCGAAGGGCTGTGCCCCCTCCCGAGGGATATCGGTAAACGTCGACGAATTACTCGGGAACCCCCCTCCTTCTCTAGAAACTGGGTTCCTCCCGATCTGTCAGGCTCTCGCGGAGTAAATGCCCTCGAAACTCCCCCTAATTGCCTTAAATCGGCCACCTTTGGAAAATGCGAAGAAGGAGCGTCAGCACCTGACACTGACTCGCTCCCCTTGGAAGTAGCCAAAGTCATAAATGTCGGGCGTACCCATGCACTGCCCG
Source organism: Calamus simplicifolius (assembly GCA_900491605.1). Lineage (NCBI taxonomy): Eukaryota > Viridiplantae > Streptophyta > Magnoliopsida > Arecales > Arecaceae > Calamus > Calamus simplicifolius. The sequence continues at coordinate 354,068 of UESW01005109.1, forward strand.
TTCCGCCTTGGTGCTCCACGCCGAATCTCGTAAGAACCAAACATCATGAGTCTCAGTGGCGACCAAGTCATCCCTCCGAGCCATAAATCTTCAAACCTCGGCTGGGCCGAGCAATTATTCTCTGAACCTCGGCAGGCCCGAGCAACAATTCTCTGAACCTCGGCAGGGCCGAGCAACAATTCTCCAAAATTCGGCAAGGCCGAGCAACAATTCTCCGAACCTCAGCAGGACCGAGTAATAAATCTCTGAGCTTCGGCCAAAGCAAGAAATTATCAAACGATCTCCAGGGTTCCACCCAAAGTCGGGCAGCCTATGAGCCCCAGCTAGGTTGGATAGTGTGGAATCCTTGGACAAGTACGAGCGATATCCCTGCTCCTCGTTTCATCGCCAACAACAACTCTCGGCACAAAAGAAACAGAAACTAGGGGAAAGAATAAAACTTTCTTTATTTCATAAACATCGAATCAAATTACAACCGCCTGAGAGGCATTACAAGTGCATTGAAATGCATGAAATAAAAATGGGTACATAACTCGGGCAAACTGCTCCAAAGTAGCTTCGGGCGACTATGATGCTTCGGCATCCGGTCCAGCAAATTAGGCAAGCCACGGGCCAGTCAGCTCGAGCCGATAATGAGCAGACGACATGGCCCAACCGTTGCGACCAGCTTCGGTTAATAATGATATCTCGGCGACCCAACCGAGATATCAGAAAAATCAGAAAGGGTGGATGGGTTTTTGTCCCAAACCACCCAACCGAAGGGCCCCCCAATGAGGTAGGAGGGAAGATTGTGGGCCTTGATACCAGGGCACTCCCCCAAACCTAGTGTGTACAGCTAGCCATTGCCCAAGTCGAGAGGCAATGTACTAGCGGACGACACACCATCACCCCCTCCTCACATGGCAAAAGATT